>OZ018319.1:123806647-124406647 GCA_963969495.1 Ceratothoa steindachneri
AAACGACACTCGTATATACTCTGGGTAGTGGGTAATTAATTGGTCGCCTAACTGCAACAAAAGAGAAAATAACAGAGCTCATTTATTCAGATATATTTACCAAAAGTGCATGTTAAAATATTTAAGGTTGTACTATTCATTTTATTCAATACAATCGCCGTCGGCTCAACTGGCGGTGTAGTAACCTTTTTGCATTACTTCTCTACGGTCCGCCTGTTAAAATGGGGATAAAACCATTGTGATTCTAAAAGAAAGCTTCACATTATTGATTTGTTGGTCTCTTTTTCAACAAAGTCACATGCAGAATAGTCCAGGTGGTTGCAGTCTGGGGGCATGGAATACCAGATGTTCCGAGTGACAGCCGGGAATAGGCCCTCATGCTCCTGTGGCAAGGTGCCCCGTGAATGGCTTTTCAGCGGCCACTTGCTGGATCCGGGGCATCACCAACTTCTCCAGGCACTTGATATTACCCTCCCTAGTGAGTCTGTGGCCCTCCCTCTTGACCACCACAAACACCATGATGTAGACCAGGAATTCGATCGTCATGACACTCAATACATCTTTTGGAAACATAGCTCTCTAGCGGTTGTTTTGCGTATTCACCACCTGGTCGTGGAAGAAATTCTTCTTCTCTGAGACGAGCCAAGGCATGCAAAGTTTGAGGGGATGTTTCGGTTTGTTGACGAGCTTCGCAGTATGGTCCTTATGTTGTCTTTAATTTTCTGCCACCAAAGCTGGACCCTTGCATCTTACATGTGAAGTAGCGGATGTCCTCATATACAGACTGCCTGGTGAAATACTCTGACACTCATTTAGCCCTTCTTTGGAGCTCATTGACTTGCGGGGATCGTTATCAATGATGATCTGGATATCCAAGGGAAATTTGGAGGTTCTTTTCTTATGAAATCGCTTTGAGTCAGAATGCCGAGCCGACTGAAACTCGTAATTAAAACGTAAATCATTCCACCCTTTCTTGATCTTCTCTACCGTTCGCAGATTGACACCCGTGTATAAGGAGATCTCCGCATTAGATATCCCGGTACGAATAGTAAGCAGCACAAGCTGCCTTTTCCAAATATTTGGATGATTTGATTCAAACTATGGTATTGTTTCCTTTACAGGCGATTCACAACTCTGTATACAATCATAGAGATAAGAGAGAAGTGTTTATATATATATATATATATATATATATATATATATATATATATATATATATATATATATATATATATATATATATATATATATATATATATATATATATATATATATATATATATATATATATATATATATATATATTGTCGTAGAATGGACTCTCGACAATATACCATATATAACTATTCGATGAGAGAACTTCTTTAGTTATCTTTAGAGTGCGTGAATGTCTGGCGGGCCGATATTATGTATCTTCGATATGCTTAAGAAGTGGAACTGAGCTCAAGGATAATAATATTGCTATCATTAATAAAATAGAGTTTTATTAATAATAACTAACAACAATACACGAAGCGGAAAATATTGACATAAACAGAGAATAGAAAGGGTCGTGGGGGTTCGGGCTAATCCGAGGATTAAAGGATTTAAAAAGGTAAAACAAATATAGAGTTAAAGGGATGGGATGGTTCGCTAAACCATTTAAAGCACAGGATAGAATTGACAAAAGGGTTAAGTACTCAAAGATGACGTTTGGCTTACGTAACTTTATACTAGTGGTGCAGTGGAAGGCGACGTGAAGGAATTTTCGGTCCGCTGGCAAGTTCCAGCCGAAGGGGGGGAATAAGATAATCCTGACGTGGCGTCTTGGGAATGAGAACCGTTTCTCGACGAACGGCTTGAAGAACAATGGCTTTTCTACGTTGTTCTCTTCCGAACAACAGGGGGGGGGGTGAGAACCGTCTCTTGTCTACGGGCTGAAGAACAATGGCTGTTCTAATGTTGTTCTCTTCTGAACAACAAGGGGGAAGGGTGAGAACCGTTTCTTGGCGAACGGACTCAAAAGAACCATAGCTGTTCTACGTTGTTCTCTTCTGAACAACGGGGGAAGGGTGAGAACCGTTTCTTGTCAACGGGGCTCGAACGAACAATGGCTGTTCAAATGTTGTTCTCTTTCTGAACAACTAGGGGGAAGCCTTGAGGACTTGGCGTCACGAAAGGCTCAAACCTTGGCACTCAAGGGATATTGTCCTCCTTCTGGAAAAGTGATGGTGAATCTAGAGGTCGAGGTCCCTTGGCGCACAAAGTGAGAGAGGGTCGTGGTGATGTTTCGCGACGAAATTCTGGATCTCCAATCAGATTTTAGTGGTAAAGTTTCCATCTAAATAGTCGAGACATTCCCTTGGCTTGGGGGGCAATGGAGTGGGAGCTTCGAGGGAATGCACAGCCGAGCCTGGCAACAATGCCTTATCTGCCCATAAGCCTAACTCAATCTGGCGAGGTCGGCGTATGGGGGCGAACGGGGGGACGATAACCTCCTTGTTTACACATTGACATCCGGTGGCTGCGATAAGGCGCCAAGCTTCGAAGCGAAGATGCACGTGGGAGCATCGTGGTTTTAAATAATATGGGATAGGGGTTGAAACTAACGCTGCCTCAACCCGTTCTATCACATATATATATATATATATATATATATATATATATATATATATATATATATATATATATATATATATATACTTAGGTTTCCATCACTAAATTTACAGTAGTTTCAAACTAACTAATGGTAAGTAACGAATGATAAGTTACCATATACAATAAGCATGGCTATAATATAAGTTAGGATGGATGATACTGCAAGTTA
The DNA here is from genome assembly GCA_963969495.1 of Ceratothoa steindachneri. Classification (NCBI taxonomy): domain Eukaryota; kingdom Metazoa; phylum Arthropoda; class Malacostraca; order Isopoda; family Cymothoidae; genus Ceratothoa; species Ceratothoa steindachneri. The sequence continues at coordinate 123,809,454 of OZ018319.1, forward strand.
CCTGCAAAAGAGCATTTTTATTCTAAATATTTCGTGACCAAAATGACCAGGGCATATAACACAGCAGAAGTAGATGAGAAGGTACAGTGATATAAGTTACTCAGCAATTAATTTTCTGTTGCTACAATATATTACTTGGTATGTAGACCTTTACTATCAAATACGCACTGGAATCTTCCCCACAGGAGCGCACTAACCGAAGACATTCTTCTGGTACTATATTTCTCCATTCCTCTTGTATTATTTCCAAAGGTTTTTCGACGGTGCTTGGGTTTCTCTCCTAACTTTTCTCTCCTATTGTCTTCTACAAATTTTAAATAGGATTGAGGTTGGTGCTCTGAGCAGGACATTCCGTGAAACTTACTTCCTCCTGATCCAGAAAATTCTTCACCAAAGTTGTGGTGGCAGGTTGGGCAGAGGAGGCTCATATATGGAACAAAAAATGTGCTTGCAGAAGTTCTTTATTCACTTAAGCATTTACTCTGACTTGCAAGCAGACACGTGGCACATTACCTTTCTCCCAATTATTCCCTACACCATAACGCTTCCTCCACTATACTTGACGCCGCTCTTCACGTAGTTAACTGATAATCGTTTGCTAGATATTTGACGGACTAACCTCCTGCCATCTGAAGTAAACAAATTGAACTTCGATTCATTGTTGAAGTGTACTTTGGACCAATCGTCTTCTGTCCATAGAACGTGCTTAGTTGCGAAGTATAATCTAGCGTTCTTGTTCTTAGAGTTGATCAATGCCCTGACGACTGGTGTGCGAGATTTTAAAGATCTTTCTGTCAGGCAGCGTGATACTGCCTTGCAAAAGACACTAACTGCGATACTTTCATTTACTTCTTGAGATATCTTGGGTGCTGTCTTGTATTGGCATTTTGTTAGATACAAACAACGGCTTGGGTCATCTCCACTGATACATGAGCTAGTGGTATCGTTACATGATATAATATTATGTGCGACACTTTGGGGGCGTTTAACGCTTTCATCTATGGCTCTAATGGAGAGATGATCCTCCTGACGTAACTTAACAATTTACTTCTGGATATAAGCGGCTTTAGTTTGTCCCCAAGGCCTTCTTGCTGCTCGAAACTTGAAAAGGTGATGACTGAAAGTGCTAAGAATTCACGTATGTTACTAGCTTAAATTAGTTGGTTACTTCAAAAAAAGAATTAATAAAATTGCGCTGTCAGGATCTTTTTGAACACCATAAATTTGGAATAAAATTGCTCTTTTGCATTTAACTTGCATTTTCATTCATAATAACATGTACAATATACATATAGATCTTATTGCCATGCTTACTTCTATCTTTAATTTATCATGCAATACCTAACATTATTTGGTTTGAAGCTACTGTAACGTTTGTGGTAGAAACTTAAGTGCCCGAATCATTGTGAACGCTACTGTATATCTATCTATCTATTAATCTATCATCCTATTTCCTATCGGTCCTAAGTATGAGTCTCCCACATAATGGTGTCCACTTTACGATTTCTTTCATCCATCTTCTTTCCTGTTTTCTTGTTACTATATCTGTCACTCATGTTTGAGCTCTTATCCATGTATATCTTTTATTGTCGATGTTGATTTTTATCCTCACCTGTATTGTTCAAGTCTCTGAGTTGTCGTTAGTTTCTGCATTCTATTTTTATTTATTGTCTAAGTTTCACTTCCATTGAGTTAAGACTTGGAAGATAATTGATTACATTATGGGTGATTTAGTCATAGAGGCATAACATCTCATCATGTAATATATGTATGTTTTCCTATCACTTTCCATCTTTTTTTATGATTTATTTGCCTTTTCTATAACCTCATCAAGAATCACAAACTCTCATAAATAGAGATAATTTTGTATTTGCTCCAAAGCTGGAGGGGAGTAATGCTAATTGCTCTATTATGTGTAAAAATAGTGATCAATATTTTCGTCTTTGAAAAGTTCTTTTCAGTCAAACAGAAGACCGGCTTGGGCTAATCCTGCTATCATTGACTGTAATTCTTCTGGATTTGGAGCAAAAAATAATGTCATCAGCAAAGTGAAGGTGACTTTAATTTCACTCATTAATTTTAATTCATTTTATTTCTAATTCTCTAAAGGGTTTGAGTGACAAGGGGATCATACTGTTTTAATCATTTTATATTTATATTTTATTACTGACTGAACGCAGCCTACATGATGATTCGGAATGACTACATATGTAACAGCGTAACTCAAAGTAGGTTTTATTAATTCCATGTTTCTGTTTTGCTCTTAAAATCGAATCTGTGTTTGCTTATTCAAAGGCTTTTTTATCTTCTAAGAATGCCTTGTAGAGAGTTATTTTATAATTATTTGATTCCTTATATAATATTGAACCAGACCACAGATGGTTATAAGTGCTATAATAGTTAATTCTGAAACCTCCCCCGAAAGGTTTGATTGGTTTGTAGTTTTTTAAAACTATCAGGTTACCTTTCTTTTAAAGAAGTGTTGGAGAATGGCATTGGAATCTTATGTTCCCTTAAATATTTGTAAACATACTAGCTAGAAGGTCAGCAAGTAATTCATTCCAGCTTTTATTAGGGCGATTGTAACCTCATCCTTCCCCAGCACTTTACCATTATTTATACTATTACAAGCATATAAACTTCGCCCTTCCTTATTTGTAGGACTTTCTTGTTTTCGAGTTAAGAAGTTATCCTCTGGTATTAGGCGGCCATTGCTGTCAAATAATTCCTCATGAAATTGCTTCATTTTTTCATTCATTAGTGGCGCAGAGGAAGCACAGTGATACGTGGTTCATTTCCGGACAATGACAACATTTTGGAAATATCGCCCCTCAATACAATGTGATGTAAAATTGGTATTTCCGTACAGTAAATGTTTATATTAAAATACTGTTTCGCTGTTTACCTAAAGTTACTGTAAAATGGGTGGTTTTCAGAGTTTGTGCAAGATAAAATATTCAAGGTTTTCTGTGCTTGCTTTTTTCAGATAAACAGAAAAAAAGTCTAAAGTTTATTTTTAAAAAAAATTGCTGATCAGATTTTTCTAAAATTATAGCAATGCCTATTCGACAAAAAATTCTAACTGGTATTTTTTTTATCCTCATTTAATCCTCTTTTTTCAAGACGTAATTTATTTCAACCAGCTTACCCTTGTTCATTATTAAAGCTTCAAAGGACGGCATATTTCCCTTTATTCAAAATTTGCTATTTACAGGGTGGAAACACGAAATGTAAACTGATATTAATTTAATTATTTCCAGAACAAAATATAATATTATATAATTCTTAGGCTGAAACGAAAGAAAACTTACAGGACAATATTAGATGATGTACCTAATATTTAATTGGATCGTCTTTTGCGTCGATGACATGACACGAAGAAGTCTAGGTCTGACCTGAGTGAGGTCAAGTGACACGCAAGGTTTCAGCTGAGATTTTATCCCAGCATTTTTCCACTTTGGAATTAAGCAATTCGACAGATGGATGAGATTTAGGACAGGTCTTCTGCTCAAGCATCAACTGCACTATAAAGCCCTTGGAGTTCAAAGCTGGTGAACTAAGAATATAAAGTTCTTTTGTCCAAAATCCCTTAAAATTTTCATGGTCACAGTCTTGAACTTTTGTTTGCTGTGAGGTTGATTCTTCTTGTTGGGAGTTATACTGGCATTTCATATGTTGGAATTCACCCATGCGATGGCGATTTTCTCCCTCAACATCACGAAATAAACATGTTGACTAATCTTTGTCTTCCTCCTTCATTGACGATGAGAGGCTGGGGGGGGAGGGCGGAGAGCTTTGATGTTACGTCCTCCACCACAGCATCAGCGAAGCTGTCTTCTGTTTTTCAAAGATATCTTTTGTTCAACCGGAATCTCATTTTTATTTTCTACCCAAGCACGATTAGTTTGTGTTGTGGGTGGCCTGAACAGTGAAGAACATCTCTTTCCTCCATAGTACTGGAGGCTGCGAGTCATTAAGAAGCCGTTGCAGTAGCAGCCTTGATCTTTTGACTCTCTTCTCTTTGGTTGGTTTGGAAAGGAGATGGATGCCCTTTAGCTATCTTGAATGAACCAAATTAAAGATCAACTTTCGACAATTTTTAATAAACCTGAAACAACCTGCAAGAAAGTAATTAATTAATGGTATGTAAACATTTTTTAAATCATCTGTAAAAGCAGTTTACACCTCATGTTTCCATCTTGTAACTCAGAATAATGAATTCCCTAAGAAATTGTTTATAAATGTTCAAAATTTAAATAATTTTGGTACGATTTTATAAAAGAAAGTGTGAAAATAATTAGCAGGCATTATGACTACACAACCGGGAGTATTGCATTGTTTTATCTTGAACCAAACATCTTGACACACTGGACCCGTGCTGGTATTCACAGGAGTGGTAAGTACGAGAGGAGAGCTGGCAACTTTGCTATCACCCCCTATATGAAGCCAGCAAGGCTCTTTTGTGCGCTGCGTTGGTCTTCACAATCGAGCACTTTCAAATACCCCACTCGATAAAGGAGATTACGCGCAATGCCCAGTTCGGAGTCTCCCATATAATTTAAAGCGATTTAAAGAGCACGCCACGTGCTCCTCAGGCCATTGAATCTCAACTTCTCGCTGGCTCGCAGTATATGTGATGTCATGGCATCTGATAGTCCTAGGAAATCTAAGAGTTGATAGGGAAAGGCAAGCTGATGAAGGTGCCAGGTTATCTGGACAGATTGAGCAACCGTGCCTGTGCCATGCTTTTTCCACCCTGACTATATCGTAGGAATCAGGCGAGCCCTTCGGGTTGCATTTCAGAGGAGATGAGAGATGTCTCCTGTTAATTTAAATTTGCATGTCTTTTTGCCCCTAAATTTTCCCGAGAATCTACATACAAATGATTCGACTGTATCAAGTCACTTTTTATGTTTTATTCTACTGTAAGTAGACAAACTACTATTTTATGATTATTCTCTAAACCTTTCTGTGAAGCATATTTGGTCCTCAAGGCTGTAAGCCTGTATTTAGTATGTGGGAGTTTAGTGCAGAGTACCTGACCTTTTACCTTAACGAGTAGTGGGGACTGTCTATTTTATTTGCGTGACAGGTTGTGGTGGCATTGAATTTTTAGAAGAGGCGGCTGTCCTCCACCTTTATCTTTTTTTAAATAGTCGACTACTTGTCTTGATCCCTGAGAGGGGTGGCCACCTCCAGGGTTATCCTGGAGTGATAACTATTTTTATACAGTTCATCCTTAACTTTGTCTTTGTTGCTTATTCGTTTTTATTGATATTAGGGCTGTTTTTAACTGATCTAATGGTATGAAGTGCCTTTACTCTCCTTAACACAGAATTGGATACAATTCTCTGTCGTATTCCTCAGCAATGGATTTTACAATACGTCGGCAACATGGAATCGTTGACTAAAAAAACAACTAGAATCTATCCCAACAAATTTGACAATTTCATTCGTGAACCGGTTATGATCTTTGTAGTTGCTGCGAAGACAACAACTTCGTAATCGGATTATGAACACCATAAAAAGCCGGGAGGCAGTTGAATTGCAGAGGGCATTTATTCTTTTTAACAACTATTAAAGTAATCTTCTCTATATATTTCTATTGGAATCCTACCCTTAAAACATAGGCTTAGAATACCAAGTCTCTCCAACATACGGCAAAGTCAGCTTAAACACTCCACTATTATTACTGACCAAACATAATGAAGGTAAATTTGTAAAATTCGTCGCAGTTGGAACTGAAGATTTTCTCGCCTTTAGCCGTACTTCGCTACCAGTTTTTGTAATATCTATAGTAATTTCTATAACGTGTAGCAGAGGCAAACTCGGCCCTAATGGCATCCATATAAACAATGGGTCACACCAAAAGGCACCCAAGTAGGAACACCTACCAATACACCCCAGGTATTTTGATTGTGATCCATATGGTTTCCGGAATGATAGAGAACTAGGTGTCATCAGGCAGAAGTAGCCAAGTGGCTCGGAACCACAACCACTACCACGGAGGTATGAATTAAATAATTAATTTTAACATAAAGAGCAAAGGTTCATAGTTGTACTGGTGAAAAGAAACTTCCAAACATCTTGATCCATTGATAACGACAAAGTTTGTCGCTTTATCTTTGGATTTTTCATTATTATGGAAAAGCAGAGAGGAGTGGGGATTATGTGCACCTGCGGCCCAGCATCCATAGGGTATCTGCCCTAATCCTTGAAGTTTAGTAGGTTTAGGATAGTTTCACACTTTCCTTCCTCTGAGTTCCTTAAGTAATCTCTGAAAAATATTAGGTTGTTTCAGATTAATTTTAGGTTTTTTTAATATTAATTGAAAATGGTATGAAAAAGAAAAAAAATAGTGATTATTTAATCAAAATATAATAGATTTGAATCAATATCTCGTTGGTATAATTTCTTTAGGGTTCTATTGGCTACAAATCCAGAAAAAAACAGTCATTATTTATTCCCTATTTTTAAACCTTTTAACTTCGTTTATGTAGTTCAAATTACTTGAAAAGATGATAATATATAATCAGTAGGAGAAAATTTACAGTACTGTATATTAAATTTCTCTAAGCTTAGACACAACCAGCTGATAGATTTGAGACTTGGTATTTTCACGTCTATTGAGCAATTCAGGTTTTTTGATTACCAATATTGAATGCATTTTAACAATCTATCGAGGAAATAATTGGGCCGTTATTGTTTACACTGGTTTAAAGGCCTATTTTGAGTACAAAATTGACTTTGACATGTGACTAGGTTTTATTTACTCCTGTCTATTAATTCACTAGATCGAATGTTGTTATTGTGTGAATTTCTTTTTCTTCGTAGGTGATAATTCTCTTTTAAAATCTATCTCTATTCTCTCCCACAACCTTCCACGAACAGACTGCAGGAAGTCGCAATTTCTGGGTTTCATTCAATTTATTTGGAAGGGACTCTTTCATTCTTCTGCCTTTCCCATTGCCCTGACTCGACGTAATATAGTGGCTGGTCAAGTCCCATATTCTTCAGTAAGTGCTCAAACTCTTGTTCTTGAGTTATTGGTTACTAGAGCCGATAATTTTTCATCATTAAAAATAGGTTTGTTCCTCAATCTAGGTTCATTACTGGATTTGGCCTAAACTCCTTGAACCAATGCTAAGCCGTTCTCACTATAATGTTGCTCAACCCTCTATTTACATAAAAATTGCCAAAAATATGATATTTCACTGGTAACTAAATCATTTCAGAACATTTCTTTATGATACAAATATAATCGATATTTCGTGTGAAAAAACCTAACATGTTCTCTTTAAGTTTCTCCAGGATATACCTGCGTGGATTTTCACTTCTCAGTTTTAAACAATAATATAATAGTTTGCCATATTTCACCTTACCCCCTTTAACTCTATTTTTTCTTTAGTAAAATCAATCAAGTTGAAAATAGTCAGTGGAATACTGAATTCGCCTCATTTTATCATCTTTTTTACCTTTCAAAATCTTCCTCATCTTAATTTCCTGTCGACTTTCATTTATATACATTTACCCATATTTTAATCCCACCCCTTTATCACTCTCGCGACTATCAGAAGGAAAAATACCTATTATTTGTCAGCTGATTATATTAATTACAAATTGAGGCAAAATTTTCAAAGATGTAAGGAATATCGTTGAAAGCCTAGTCTGAAAAGCGCCTTTAAATTAATGACCGAATTTAAAACTAAATTAAATTGTTATACTATTTTATACATTTGCGTTATTTAAAGGAATAAATTTAAAAGTTAATTTATAAAAATCTTTCAAATTTAATTAATAAGGTTCAAATTTGTTTACTAAATATAGATACAAGTGAGCGACTAATATTATAAAAACCTTTCACGAGAGAAAATTATCAAACCTGGTTGGGCCTTTCCAAGCCAACGGATCTGGAACTTACGACCTTCCACCTCAAAAATTACTAATGGGTTTGAGGTGACTCCTTGTTTTGGAAGAAATACTTTCCCTCCCCCCCACCCCACTAACGTAAATTCCTTGAATTTAGTTAGAATTTAGTCGAATTTCACTTGTTAATTATATATTTATTGGATAAAGCATCAAATCTCAAAAAAAGATAAGCATATGAATTACTACGCTTACGCCAGGAATCAGATTTTATCAAAACATTAATATATAGCGTATTTCTAGCTAGATGTGTAATCTGATAGATGAATCTGAAACTGATACTATATTCATTACTACTCATAAAATATCATTTTAATAAGATTATGAGATTTAAAGCAACTTAATAAGTGTTCCCGTGTATCTTGCCGGCTTGATATCTTTTATTTGTAAGATATTAGCAGATACACAATAGCGAATTGGGCTCTTTTGGAGCCCCAAAACTAGACTTCATTCTGCGGCTGTACAGAAAATGGAAAGCTTTGAAAGCTTTCTCTTTCAAGTAATTATACTTAGGGGCTTATTATACAAAATTTGAGCAACATTAAAGATGTTTTTACTCCATTTCTTCTCTTAACTTTTTTTACTCCTCAAGTAATTTCTTTTTATTCATTCTTTCAATCATGTCTATATTCCTGTTATATTAGGAACAGGTTTTATGAATTGAAATTTCTTGGAAAGGAATTATATGATTTTACTATATCTCTTTCTACAAACAACTTCATATTTTATAACATGAAGTATTCTTCAAGTAACTAATCTCCTGTTATCCAGGTTAATAGATATTTATATGTAGTTAAATATCAACCTCGCTAAAATATTTGATTTTCTGTGGTAATCTATTAAAGGAAAATCCACATAAATTATCGGATTGAAGATTTGCATTCAAATTTAACCGAAGTGAACATGATGAAGTGAAGTCTTTATAAATTGCTTTTAAGTAAGGGTAGTATTTATTTGGAAGGAGTAAATAGATAACAGGATTATAAATAAACATTGCGAAACTAAAAATAAGCACTAACATTGGTAAAGTTAGACAGATTAGAATTGATCATCATTTGTTAGGACTATTTGTAACTTTTGATGGAAAGGAAATAAGCGCTAAAAATTATATCAGAAGAGAAGGATTCAGGAAAGGTGTGGTATGTGGTCAAAAGGATAATTTTGTGTCGTGGTATGACATTATGTTATATCAATACCATATAATATCTATGGAGGAGGGACCAATAACTTAAAGGCGAACCGACAAAAGGGACGTAAAACCACGAGTTTCGATGGCGAAAACGCGAGATAAGAGTGCAACGAGGTCAGGTAACATATGGGCAATGACAAAGCTCAAGGTTATTTGAAGAGGCATGTACAAAAATATAATTTTATTTACATAAAAATAATGAGAGAAATGATGGGCAAAAATGACATCAGAGAATAAATGGGCAAAATTACATCAGATGAACGAAGGGGAGGGGGGGGGGGAATTGTAGTTATGAATCAGACTATGAAGTTAAAACTTAAGGTGTTACGGGAGGAGACTATTCAAATGGGTTACTGAAGGGGGAGAGGGGTTGGCATACGGAGGATTCCGGGTGAGACGTCGGGTTAAGGTTTCACGGATGTCTTCTGCACGTAAGGCGAGCCCGCTCGGAGCTTTTGAGCGGGAATTTAAAGTGATGACGGTTCTCCAAAAAAAGAAGGGGGGGGGGGGCGGTAACTTCCGGTCCAGGGAAGAGTATTTTGGCCACCCGAAAACAAGGGGCGAACGAGGAGGGCTTCGACAGGAGTTGACGAGAGAAGTCGGGAAAATCACTCGGTAGCGATCGTTAAATGGAATTACCTCACTGGCTGGGGCTAATTCCAATACACAAAATAGTTCAGCTGTCACTTTGCTTTGTTGTTAGCACCTGACTTGAAACTAGGGGAATTTTCTTAGGGTCCGGGCTAGACTTCTTAACTCTGTCCTTGTCTCATGGGAAGCGAGCAATATATATATCTGAGGCTCTCCCTGCGAGGGCGGAGGGAGGGGGGGTAGTGGGAAACCGCTCTACTCTCGAATGGCCTCGAATCTTCTTGCCGACGTTATTCTAGCCCGTGTAAAGGTGAATCGTGGTGGACGCGGTTCGAGGCTACCGCTTGTGGAAGTGGGAGGGGGTAGGCTTACCAATTTAAGCCTAACAGAACCTTCTACAGCGCAAGGAAGTTCCGTGCTGGACAAGAAATTCTACGTGGTTAACGGATAATGATGAATACTAAAACTAAATCTTGGTAAAATCTTGGAATCAAGCAAAGGGATAAATAAAATCTGGGCGTTACCTCTAATAGACAGATTTTTTCAAAATTCACATTGTCTCAAGTCGTTCTCTCTCAAAGCTTTGTTCTGTATCTTTTCCTCTGGGTTTATTATTTGGTTAAGGTAGCTTAATATCTGTAAATCCTCTATCTGCATGTTTTCTCCGTCATCCCTGCCGCATACGTTTCCATTTTGACCATAAGAGCTTTGAGATGGACAATCAGGTGAATCTCATCCCATGTCTTGACTACTGTAACATCTACCTCGCTGGATCAGAGGCTTCCAATCTTCGAAATCTCCAACTGCTCAAAACTTTAAAGTTTTAGCTCTTCTCCGCCGTTGACATTTTTCTTACGCGGTTACCTGTTATTGATGTTTTCATTAGATGTTTGTCTTTTTCTCTTCTCCTCTGTTTTTATTAAAATATATACTTTGTATCATATAGGAATTGACTGGAGACTCTCGATTACCTATTGGATAAGCCGTAAGATTTACAGCGTCGAGAGACGAGCTCGTTCCCAGTGAGCGTGGACACGTGTCTTTAGCGGCAACACAAGCTATCTGCTAATTTGCCATTACTTAAAGCTTACCCCTACGGAAGTAGGTAGGTCCACACACATCATCACGCGCATAGCCATTCGCAAGACCACTATCATTCCCTTCTTTAAAACACGTCCTTTTTTTTAAAAAGAGCCCATCTGGCGAATGCCTACTAGGGTAAAAGTAGCCGTAATCACATTACAACCAAATACTAGTCTAGATGAATAAAATGTAAAAACCAATTAACAAAAATATAAAACAAAACAGAAATAAAGTCAAACAAACAAGCAAAAAATACTACAATAAGCAATAAGAAGAAGAAAGCACGCTCTGGCGTCGGGTGAGGTCCACCTCCACCCCGGCGCAGGCACATCCAAACTACAACAACGAAAGTAAAATAAAATCGAGGAGGCCATCATCCTCCAAAAAGTCAGATAGTTCACAAGTCTGTAAACGAACCCATCCCGTGTACAAGGAACAAGTGGTAGCCCCTCCTCTCGTCCTGATACCAGGACTATGGTGTGAGCGATAGTGCCGAATTACCTGGGAGACATCGGAGTCGTCACATTAAAGTGCAGGCCAGTGATCTATCAAATGGTGGTGCGTCCTCCGAGTGTGGCCAATTTGAAGATGAAACAATGCAATTTGAAGCCGCCGTGGGATTAAGGGGTCCATGGAAATAGTTGGGGCGCAATGGCAGGCAACTTTAAGTTCCCTTCGGCCTTCTCCCCTTTTAATTACTAAGAAGCTCGGAAGAGCTGCTCTGATTTTTGTCATGTAATAAGTGTGAGGGAGAGCGAAAGGGTGGTGGGGTCGCGTACTCTTCCTGAAGTTTTTGGTGCCCTCATCGGCGCGCTCATTCCACTCAATTGCCACATATCTAGGAATCCAGACGAAGATAATCTAGACATTCGCCCAGCTCGCGGCAACCGTGGCCTCGAAGTTGCCACGAACTAGCGGGTGTAGAAATTCCGATGCCCCGAGAGCACTCAGGGGGCTTTGAGAGTCGCTATAGATCACATTCCGTTCGTCAAACCGGGTAAGATGCGTTATCTTCTGTACCGAGCGGTGTATTGCAACCAGCTCGGCAGTTTCTTACAGACACACCATTTGGCAAAGCCCCGCTGACTCCAAACAGAGGGGATACGGCGTATATACTGGCCAAACGCAATACTCCCGGCGCTGTGAAAGCTTTGTGAGCAGAAGCGTGGCAACAAATATTCAAAGGTGGCACCTTCTAGGATGCCGTCCTGGGCAGAACCAGAAGCACCACCCCGAGAGCTAGACTAAGCTGTTGAAGTTCCCTAGCCCTAAACCCAAAGAGCATAGGATATGACTGGCGTCTCTCGGCGGCGTAGGCACCATCGAGATCGGCGGCGGAGGTAGTGAGAGACATTGGCTACTGAGGTAGGGGCCAGGCTTGCGCGTACAGGCTCCTTAAGTAATTCTTTTAGGGGGGTGGAAGAGGTAGGACTTCAAGGAACCCATGAAGCAAGAGGAGTATACACAGTCGGCATATAATTCCATATTTTTAAGACAAATGTAAAGAAAGCACGATCATGTATGAATTACAAACGACTACGACGAGCACTCCAATTAATTAATGGCAATAGGCCTTATTCCAATGTTCCTGCGCTCAGCCGAGTGGACACACTGATTCCAGCGATGTTAAACCACAATAGGTTTGGTTACTCACAGATTGGAGTCGTAATGATTTGAGTTGACTTTCTGTCTGCTGCCATGTTGATATCACAGGTTCGGTTCTCATCTCTAACTGTAGCTCCTAACTGAGATATAACTCGAAGAGAATGCTGATCGGTGGTATCAGCTAGATTGGATTACTGTTCATTCGGTTGCTACTGAAAGCAATCCATCATGAAAATCGAAAAGGAACCCAAATATAACTCAAACTCATCTTACTGTAAGCACATAAATATGCACAAAGGTAATATATACTGTATTATTTTCTTATTAAGGGTGTGCGCATAACTTAAGCAGAAAGGTAATTCAATACCTGTGCGGTAAATTTAGGTTTATCCTCAATAAATTCTGGCTTACTCAGAGATAATTGCTTGAAAACTAAATATATTTACACACTACATAATCATGCCGGAATTAAAACTGACATAAAAATCTCAATTAAATTAATAAGAAATATAGAAATTACGAATAAATAGGCGCTTAATAGATTGAAGACATAATAGAATAGTAATTAAATGACTTCTCAGTCAGCTAGAAATAATCGATGTAATCAGGATTTGAGGCGACGATTTGGTACATTTGTAGATGGACTAACCATAAATTTCTGATCGAATTCCCTACACGACAAATTTACACTACATTTGATGTCTTGTTGCTCCAAAATACTAAAATGCTTTACAAAATCCTCTCCAACATAATTGGTTGCTCCAAATTTAGCGACAAGAACGGTACAAAATTAGTCTTAAGTTTTCTCTCAAATTTAGTAAAATTTGAATGCGACAAAGAAAAATAGACTCGAAGAACGTTTTTTTTGAATCTACATTGAGGGGGGAAAGGGGTACATGCTATCATTATTAATGATAGCAAGGTTAAGCCCCATCGAGCGTGGTAAGTCGCCGGATAAGATCCCGATTTACTACAAATTACTACTTGCCACATATATTATCGATGGGGTGGTAATGGAATGTTACCAACTAAGCAAGCAAAGGATGATTGTAGAACACAAGCCCTGATGGGATACAAGATTTGCGAAGTCTCCCCGAAGGATATTTCCTTGAATTTTCAGTGTTTTGCCTCGAAAGGGGTATCTTGTTAACCCTTCATGGTTCAAGGGAAAGCACCCCTCCCCCTGCACCGGTCGAGGGAGGCTTGGCAACACCTCAGTCTAAGCACCTTAAATTCGCAGTTATTACCACAATTTGTTCATATTACGATATTTAAATTTATACCCTCTTATATGAAAGTCATTTGTTCGCATTCAGGTTTACACCTTGAGGTACGAACAACTTGTGTCTTTATCTTCTGGCATTTTCCTCTTAAAGCAGATTTGAACAATATAACAGTAACAAATTGCTCATTGAGTTGGGGTTGATTTAAATAAGCTTGATTGATGCTTTCCGTATTTGCAAGTTTCTCTTTTGTGGGGTAGGACCTTCATTTCTACTTATTATATTCGTCTTAAAGGAGTGTAGAGATTCCCCTTGGAAAACATGACTTTATATGATCGGGTAACCTCGAACGGATGAGTCCTTCTGACTTTTTTCTAAAATTAGAATGAGCTCAACAGAAAGATTGATGTACATGCAAAATATACATAAATTAAATGGTATTTCAGTTAAATTGAAGAAACAAAACGAGTGAATTTTTAATTCCATTGAAAGGATAAAATGATCGCTGATTCTTTTTGTGCATCACAGAAGAAAAATAAAGGAAAGTCTTTTAAAAATTCGCGGGTGTGTGGCTCATCATTAGGGCAATGGACCGACCAGCCTTTTTTAGTTCCCTTGAGTGAGATTCTTCGTAGGCTGGCCGCCAAAAAGGCTACAATTCTGCTTCTGCCAAAACCGGCGCTTCCACTTCGCCCCAAGTAACTGTTTCTGATTTCACACTAGGTAAATTTTACAGGGTACGGACCACACGCACCTCTTACTGAGGGGTTGAAGTGTGCAAAAGGATTTGGGTTAGGTCTGCAAGAACACCCCTTACGTTATCCAGGGAGGTGGAAGCACCATATTATTTAATAGTTTCCGAGTTTGAATCCTTTCCAAGAGCTTTCTCTTCATTATCCATCTCGAATGCTGCTGTACCAGCATTTCAAGCATGTGCCACGTCGTGAAGAGATACCGATTGGGTCTGACCTCCAAAAGCAGGGATTCCTTCAATGATTTGATTTAGCCTAACAAGAGGCAGACCGCTCTCGCGTTTTGTATGGAGTTCGCCGCTGGTCGGAACGATATCTAGTACGCCATTCTTTCAAACCAAGGTGAGCGATGTTTGGCCTATATTTAAGTTTCGTTCAACACGATATGGTAGAAGTATCGTCCCAAATCCTGGAAATGGCTAACATGCTTGCTTTTCACAAGCCTACGATAGATCACATCACCCTGGCTGGTTTCCGTTCAATTTCTCTAAACTACTCTTGTGTGTTCAAGTTGATAAAGAAAATGATAAGGTTTACCATAACTTACTTCCTTACAGCGGTTGTCACATGTATTCTCCCCAGTGCAGCTTCAGTAAGTTCTACACTAAGTCGGATGTTCGGCCCCGGCTGTAGTGTTATCTAGAAGGCTTTTCTAGGTAGCAGCCATTTTACCAAGATACTTTTAGTCGCGGGCGAATCTACATCTCACTATGTCGGTCAGTCAGTTGGTCGGTCAGTCAATCTCTGTTTTGCTTTTCATTTGTTTTTGTATTAACATTGTAAATTTCGGTAGATTCTAAAGAAATTTGAAACCATTATGCTGTTTTAAATTTTCTTTCGAATGATATAATTGCCAAAGTCACCCAACGGTTAGCTTCGGAATAATTTTGTTTTGGCAATAACATCATAACTATTCAGCCGATTCTAACGAAATTTGAAAACCTTATATTGTTTTGCATTATCTTCCGAATAATATAATTGCCAAAATCATCCCAAGGTTAGCCCGGGAATTATTTTGTTTTGGCTATAACATCATTCTCTTGATTCTAATGAAATTTGAAACCCTTATGTTTTTTTACATTCTCTTTCGAATAATATAATTGCCAAGGTCCTCCCGAGGTTAGTCCGGGACCTATTGAAAGTGTTTAAGGTTGTAAGGTCATAAATCAGAATAATGAGAGCACGCGAATTTTTAGTGAGAATACATTGTTAACTAAAAGAACGCCTATCATAGGGTATCATAAAGATTCTCCATTTTTATAAGGAGACTCCTCCATATTTTGCACTTTTTTGCCAGATCATAAATCTCTCGTCTTGGAGAGCGGCCCTCTACCAGATCGTATGGCACGAGGAGACTGATTGTGTGAGAAAGAAGGTTACCCCCACCCCCTAGAACTTAATGTTTACCTGTGGCGCCGGAGAAAAGATGCACCTGCACGGCCAGACAGCCCCAAGGGGCAGCGATAATTTTGCATGGACGGATGCCTCCTGCGCTCTTATCAAGAATAGTCGGGTCAGTCGAACCCAAAGAGCCGCAACGAGAATTTCACGCGGTCGGATGACTCGGGTTAGGTTCTCTTTATCTCCGTGTCAAATCGCCTGATTGGCGCCAGACCTACGGCGCGGGGGATCTTCGTGCAAGGCTGTGATACGCGGCGAGAATATCCTCCACCCTCCCACGCCAAGTCTAACGAGATCCCTGTTCTCCTCTGGGGGGCCTCTGGCAACCCGCTTCCGCTCAGGTAGTGTAAATACCTCGGGAAAAGATTTGAGAAATGAGTACCATACAACCCCGTCTTGGTTAGCAGCCACGCACAGTCTTGTAAGCCCTGCACCGCCTCCCAAGGTCTTTCAGCTACGCACGCGATGCGTCATCTATACCTGGCTTTGCTCGTACCTAAGGCCAGAGTTCCCGCCCGACAGACGATAGACACGGGCAGGCATCTATCATTCAGATATCGACTTCGTTCTCGTTTAGCGTACTCCCTACCTCATTTCTCAGCGAAGTTAAAGAAGAAGGAATTTTGCAATTGGAACTTTGCAGCGCCCCGTGTACTCGACGTATCTAAAGCCTCCACTCAATTCGTCTTTATGTGAGTCTCCCCATCATTTGCAATTCCCCCCTTTCCCTGTAGTCATTTGTCAAGTCATTTGTATCCCCCCCTTGTTTGGTACCCAGGGTCTCATCTTATTTATTGTCATGTATTTACTTTTGCTAATAATATTTTATTTGTATATAGTAAAGTTACATTTCTACAATTAGTTTCTCTAAACCCATATCTTCTAGAATGTATTATTTAGGGCAACCACACTCTATTTTGATTATTTAACCTTCACATTGAGATCTAGATCCCAATATTTGGCGTGCTCCCTTCTGCGGGGTCACTCTACGACATCTATATTATATTCTGGTGTAAGGTACGTCGGGTCACCCTACGACATAACTGGAGGGATCAGTAAAACTCTTGTCAATTCCCGAACTGACTTAAGAATTTATCCTTGATAAAAAATAAGTTAGAGTGTAAATTTAACAAACCAACCAACTGGTGACTTCTTGTACATATAAAAACCAGCAAATTAAAAACGGAATCAAATACTCATATATAAGTAAACTATAACAACTTCACGTGAACAAGGGATAAATATTTTAAACGCTTACTACCATCTTCAAAAGTACAATGAACATCTACTTGAAACATGGAACCTGAAGAAAAGAAAACATGATACTCAGGAGAGCCCAAAAACTCTATACTATGTACTAATATGGTGAGAATAACTTTGCGTATCGAAAAATATTGTTTTACGTGAACAAATCAAATCTTAAGAAGAGTAAAAACAATAATTTTCTTCGTCTTCAAGATTAACTCACTCTCCTCAGAGTCTGAATAAGAAAAATTAACTTAATGTAAATAATTAATAAGATAAGTGGAGAGAGATAAAGAGAGCGAGATAGAGAGGACTTTAAAGAGTATATGACTACGCTAAATTTTACATATCTACATATTTTACATATGTAACTTTAGGGCAAATTATAATTTATCCTTAATAACTTTTGTTCAAAGGAGATTAAAGATATATCAAGAATAGCGAATCTGATAACTTTGGGTAACTCTTTTTGACAAGTAACCTTGGGTTCGTCATTATTGACATGGTAAAATTTCCCCTCTCCTTTGGATGATCCATCACAAATTAGAATAAAAATAATCAACTTGTCCAAATAAGCAAAACGTGCAGATAGGTTTGCTTGGAAATGAACAAACTAAAATTGAAAACTCTTTAATAACAAAATCATCAAAAAAAACTCTATTTTTTGGCCAAATCACGACTTCAATTAATGCATTAGATTCAGGTGTGATGTATTGATGGAATGAGAAAATTGGAATATTCCGGCAAGTTGTCAATTGGGACTTTCGGTTAGGATAAGTTAGGATATATAACTAACCCAAAACTTAGGAAGATATGTTTAATTGACAAATTCTTCTTTTGGGGAGGGAGTGTAACTTCAAAATGGACAGGATGTTAAAGTGATGCATCTAAGTTAACCTATTACTTCCTCAATAAAATGAACATTGCATATCTTTAGTTTGTTTGTTTTTTCATAATATATACAATGGGTACACTTTTTTTAAAATGACATGTTATATTTGGTTCTTTATACTGGTCATGATACAATTAAAGTCTCAAATTATTAAGAAACTGCTTTTCAAATAATATATGCATCATTTAATTTCAATACTATTTCAATTAAATAGTTAATAAAATTCTCCGCTAACTAAATTATGACATATCTTTCCGTTTTAGAGCTACTTTATCTACGTAATAAATGTGACTCTCCCATTAGCGGTAATTGAAATTATAAATCACATTATCATAAATAAAACCTTTTTCAAAGTTCAAAGGATCACAACACGTCATTCTTACAAGTTTAATTTGACTTGATAGTAATTGCGAACAGTAACTTCTTGACACCTTCCACGCTTTTTAACCATCTTATATATCGTAAAAGTTTCTAGATAGTCTGAAAGTCTTTAATTCAAAATGTGAACAGTCTTTCCCATACAGTTCCATTTTGCTACCTTTTATTCTTAAGCTGCTAAAAATATTCTTAAATTGATCATTCTAACTTATTGCTTCCCAAATCAAGTGGAAAACAATAAATTGAAGGGATTTCAGATGGGAAGAAATATGGTACTAAATTATTCCTTTTGGATGCATCTAAATTACAGAGCTGGGCAAACTACTGCCTAATTTTATATTTTTCGGTCATTATTTAAGTTTGTTAATATTAAATATTGCGTCAATAATTAATTGTGGTTTTAATTACATGTGAAGCTGTAAGTCCCCACATAAGTCTGAAAAAAGGTTTAAAGGGGGTGGCAAAACTGCAAAAAAAATACCCTTTGTTATTAATGTGCAGCTATATTTATGACTATGTTGTATCGGCCAGTAAATCAACAAATGCGATTTCAATTAACTTACGAGGGACGGTCAATAAGTTTTGCAATTCGGATATAAGGAAAAGTGTTTTATTATTTTTCAATATAACTACCCTCGACGTCAATGCACTTGCGCCACTTGTCCCTGAGGCCTCGAATTCCCGATAACCAGAAATCTCTCGACTGCTGTTCAATCCACCTCTGAACGGCGAGCTGGACATGTTCATCGTCCCCAAACCGGCGTCCACGCAGTGCAGCCTTGAGCTGGAGGAATAAAAAGTAGTCTCTAAGGACTAGATCTGGACTGTAGGGGAGGTGGTTGAGCTACTCGAATCCGCACTCGCGCAGGGCAGCTTGTGCAACTCTGGCCTTGTGGACTTTGACGACGTTGAAGTCGATCATGGGGCGTGGATGATGTTGATAATACTTCCATGTGATCTTCCAAGTTCTTGCTCGATTTCTTCAACCTTCGCCCGTCGATTTTCGAGGATCATCCTCTCCACACCAGCCACATTGTCCTCGTTGGTCACGTCTGACCGGCATCCTGGACGGAGGTCATCTTTAAGGGACTCACGACCATGGCGGAACTCCCTATTCCAGCGAGCAATGGTTGCATAGGAAGGGGCGGTGTCGGTGTACACTGCATCTATGCGTTCATAGATCTCCTTTGCATTCTTGCATTCCTGGGTCAAAAATTTGATCACTGCGCGGTGCTCAACCTTCTCCCATGTTGAAAAATTTTAGTCTGACGATCTGCGATCAGCTACTGATTCTTAAATATGAAGATGAGGCAGGAGCGTGCGGCTGCAGGTCCTGACTTGTCATAGCTTGTCCTAACGCCCCCACAAACAGCCATCTCTGCTTTGCCCTCTCGATTCGCAAAACCTATTGACCGCCCCTCGTATGTATATTCGAAATTTGCATTTAACTGTTTAAGTGCGGCACGATGAGCTTCACATGAGCTCCATTGTGGCCAACTGCTCAAAATTATTGCCTCATCCCTGATCTACAACATAACGATAGATATTGTTGTAAACGTCAAAATAATCTAATAAAAACTAAATCAACTTAGTTTATGTTGCATATCCATGTTATATGTTACAATGATGCATAATGGAAAATTTATAAAAGATTTTAAAAATGGAAAACAATATATTCAATTGTTTTTTGGAGGAAGCAAAAAAGTTAAAGTGTTCCTTTATATGGGATATTATTTTTGACTTTAGAACTCTTAGATTAGGCTGTCGCATTCTCTAATGACATGGTAAATGGTAACTCTAAACCGGGAAAGATATTGACAAATACTGATGGCATACGATTTTACTACCTATTTTAATATTTTATTCAAATAAAACACTGCAACTCAGTTTTACAAACGGTAACCTGAAATTTAACCTCGCAATCTTCCTAAAATATTAGAATTTAGTAGAAAATTCCTTGAGATTATAGAAAAAATTTCTAATTTAAATATAACCATTTTATCACGAAAGTATCAGGTAACCATAAAAGTTCGTGCGTTTTTCAATCTAACTACTTGTGGAGGTTACATGATACAAAATACATAGATTCTATCCGTTTCAGAGATCATTTGCCTACAAAATAAAAGTACTTCTATGAATTTCAAATAAAACTTATATTCTTCAAAGAGACAAAAACTGTTTAAGTCTCTCTTCGAATACGAGCTTAGCAAAAAATCTTTCATTGCGAATTTGAGTGTCTTAAGACAAATAAGGTGGTAATCCAAAGGAGATATATCAAGGGACTATGGCGGAGGAGTCAGTAGTGTCCAAGTCCAGTGGATGTATTACCTTGCAGAAATACAAGCCCTAAGTGATTGATCAACGCTGGATGTTTTGGGATAACTTCTGCTTGAACTCTTCGTAATTGTGCGGCGTACACTTCACTATTTTATGTCATTAGATAATAAGGTTGGCAATGAAAGATTCTTTGATAAAGACACACTCGAAAAGATATTTCAACAGTTTCTTTCTTCAGAACATATGGAGTTTTATTAAAGATGCTTAGATAGACTTTTATTTGGTTTGGAAAAAATCTCTGGTAACTAATAAAGTTCGTATAATTTTCGTTTCTCTTTGTTTGTTGTGAAAACCGCATAAAGTTTTTAATTACCTGATAACTTGGAAAATGACAAATGTTGGTTGGTAGCTGACATCATACAGTTGGAAACGTCTAAGATTTTGGATTCATCAGTTATAGAAATATTCTTTATTTTAATTAAACTTAGATATCTACAATTCCTTAATCAGTCAAAAACACCCTTTTCAATCCCAGCCACAAACAAATTCAGTCATATGCAGCTAGTATAGTTAAATGTCTACTTAATTACATGCTTTCCGACACTTCTTTAGCTACACGTAAACTACCTTCAGACACCCGTTCCATTATTTAATGAGTAACTCCTTGAATACAAATTTTACGAGACTCTTAAATCAATTTAATTTACTTCTTTGCTTTTTGCATTGCAGAGATCACTGCTCAGAATTCGTGATTACTTCTACCAAGAGCCAATTGGCTAAGAGATATACAAAGAATAAGTCTCTCTGGGTGTTTCCAACTGAGAGACGATTTTAACTACCGCATCTTTGTGTAGCGAGAGAAAAGCCTTGGAATTTTAATTGGTCAGCTACAAATGAATGAGCGAGGCCTCTTAGAGATACTGGTCACTAACGACCTGTCATTTCGGTATGATTTATAGAGGCAGCTAATTCAAACGGAATACTACTCCTGTAAAGGGATGGAAATTAGTTAAATAAACTAGTTTTAACACTAGTTAGTTACGATTTTTTTTATGAAGGATGGTGTAGTTGGTGAGGGTATTAATGAATAGAGGGTATGTTTTAATAGAAATGGTATGTAGAAATGGTTCTTTCCAAAGAAAAGCGTGCAATCATGGACTTATTGAATAGGTAGAAACTTGGACTAGGACGTTGCTTGGGGTCATACAGAATCAGAGATCCGATGGCTGAAAAAATTATTAAATATCTTTTAAAACTTTAAGATGAGCTGGATTCCTATTGACGGCGCAATTCTCTTCAAGTTTAACTGCAGGAATCAAAGTTAATAGGAGTAGTCCTTGTAATTTTCACTGTTCCTCCATTTTGATTTCAATTTATATCTGTTTCATCATATTTTCCTCTTTTTACATTCTTTCGCCACTATGATGTATTTATGAATGGACGCAGCATCTAGGTGCAATTTTTAGAGATGTTGCTTTGATACTTTTTGCCACTGATTTGCCCTGTCCAAGACTTATAGTTGTTAGGAACTCGGATTTAATGAAGGATTTCAACAAATGTCAATACATAAATAACTGTTGGCCAATACCAAGTCTCCCCTAATTGCAACTCCCACCTCGATATTAAACAAACCGAATGTAGCTTGACTTCGATCAACATATGAAGTTATGTTTCTAATTGGCCTCTGTTGTAAGTCATACAGGTCATAGAATAAAACCAGTTGGCAACTGGAAATTTCTCACTGGTGAAAATATAGCATAGGTCCTCTCTCCAAATCCTCGTACAACGTCTTTGCCCGGCTCAGATTAAAAAATAACACTGCCCTCATCTTCGAACGGAATCCTACACACCAAATTAATTATACAATGAGTGCACACTTTTTCAATGCTAATCTCCTGTGGCAGTCCAAGCCGGGGGACAAGTAAATTTTATTGGGGGAGGCAGGTACCCCATTAGTAAATTGCAGCTTATTTAGTTAATAGAGATATCCGTTTATTTTCAATTGTGAACGAGATCTTTCGAGATGATAATGAAATTGACATAAATATCAGAATGACGATCGTTGGAATGTAAGTTGTAGGAAGAGCGATAGTTCTGTGTTTTGTCACCAACAATCAAGCAGAAAACATTTCCAGGCCTAAGGGATGGTCACCCACTCCATGTAAGGAAAAGCGAATATAAAACCCTTTTTTGGTCCGTCGTATGACAGAAGAGTGATGTGTTGTGTGCTCAAACATAGGAGGGGGAAGGAGCCTTGCTATTGGCCATGCGTTTGATGACTTAGATTGCTGGAGCTGTCTACGCATATGACTCAGACTCGACGCAACCGCCAGAGGAACGGCAACTCCCTACGAGTGCTTATTTTTCGTGTCCACCCTCGCCGGGACCCGAACCCAGGTCTCCCCATTCTAACACTTCACCCCTTTCTTTACTAACCTCCCTTCACAAAAAAAAATTGGAAAGTAATTTAAATTTAGGCGAAAAAAACAACGAGAGCATTTCCTCCACACGTTGGTAATGGTCTTTAAAGAAAGGGGTGAAGATGGAAGAAGTGAGGATTTGTGAAAGATATAGAGACACAGATTCTCCCGCTGGCATTCGGCCGGATCCGCACGCAACTGAGAGCGTTGACGCCCAACCGCGCTAAATCATCAAATGTCAGCTGCAGTTGCCAATGTCACACCTGATACCTCTTGCTGAGGGGGGGGGGGGCTCCTTTGTAACACGGTTCATTTTTGTACTTTTTAATATCTGAGGGGGGGGGTTAGTATATTATTACAACACAATGTATCTTTCAAGGTTATTTATTGAGAGTCTTGTAATCTGTTGTTGTCTTTTGTTTCTTACTACATAATTCCTTACTCTTTCTCTATCGCCATTATTTCTCCATGATAGGAAATACCCCCGTTTGTTATACTCATGCCATCTTCGACGCTTCAACTAAAAGGTGACTAAGCCTGGATAATAGGGTGGGGCGATTCTTCACTTCTTTCGAATTCCTTTGATGAGTAGTGCGGAAAAGGTGCTAATTGGTGGGAATATATTTGTGTTAAAACCGTTTTGCTGTGTGACCATACTTCTAGCCTGTGCATCGAGTTTTAAAATAGAAAAATTGATTTAAATTGATTTAAAAATAGCCAAAATACAGGTAATATCCCAAATAATTATATGCGAGAAAATTACTTGCGGGTAGTACTCATATTAATGATTTATGTTTATATTTTATGTATGCAAAGGCTTTAAATTGAATAACTCTATCTTAAGCTGGCGCAAGAAGGAAAATAATGACACATTTTCAACTCAAACTGCAAAAATTGCCAAAAATTTAATTTTAATTCAGAAGTTTAAGGGTAGTTTGCAAACAATAATTAATAATGTCAAGAACATGTGGTACAAACTTTGTAATAATAAAAGAATTTTTTCAGCTTGCGCAAGTGGATTAAAATAGAGAGAAATTATTAGTTTCCCCCAGTAGCGCTAAAATTTGATCCTACTCGTTAAATTGCATAAAAATGCCTGATAGACATTGCAAAAAGTTTCTTTTGACTTCCTATAAACGGCTATTTGTTAATTTTTCAAATAAATAATAAGCAAAATAATCCAGAACTCACCACGGAGCGGTGATTCAAGTGTTGCTTTAATGTATTCATCTCTTTTAGCTCGGTTACATACTTTCCCTTATGCTTCGGTCACTAGATAAATCAATCTTTCTACAGCTTTAGTCGTTATTGTCTCTTAATTCTTGCTTTCTTTGGATGACTGTGACAAAGTTTTATCCTTCCTTCAGTCATAGAAGTTACTAATGATTGAATCTTTACTCACTTCTTTTTTTTTATTTCGCTTCGCTCGCTCCATAAATTGCTCTAGTTGATGAGTTGACTTGAACCACTTTCACTTTTTATTCCAAAATATTTTAAAGTGTCACTACCAATACTTGCTTCTCTTCGATTGGAAATGCCAGTTTTGTTGCATAATTCAGCCTCAGATGGAAAAAGAGCATTTTTTGGTTGTCCCTTTTTATGGCATTTAATTCAGTTTCATTGTCATAGCATTCTGTTGAAGATGCTGAACTTGAATCAGGCGGTACGTAACAGCAGGACAGTTGCTTCCACAGTGTTTAGCATTATCACTTGCTGATGAAATTGTTTTGCTATTTTTTTAATTTAGTGGCATCGATTCCTGCAGTTACAATTTTTCTTGCACTTCTCTGATCATCCATAAATTGTTTCTCTCTTGTGGGCACCTTGTGGTGTTTTGGACATGTGTAAATATTTTCTTTGCATTTACAGGCTAAAATGTCGAATAGTTCTTTACAACTAGCCTCGAAATTTCCAAGTCTCCTTCTGTAACTAAGATTATCTTTCCTGCCGTGATAAGACTTGTTAAAGTTTTATAGTCATTATTCAACTTGTTTACCCTGTCTTTGATACGTTTAGTGGACACAGTTAGAATTGACGCTGATCTCCAAATTCATTCAAGTTGAGAGCAGACATTCGTGCAGATACCACTGAAAGGTGGTTCATTATTTGTTGCTTCTTAAGCTCGATTCTTTCCTAAGAACGTGCTTTTAAAACATCTTCAAATGTGGGGAGATTTCTCCCATTAAGTTTTGCAAGAGTTCCCAAAATTTGTTTATCAACAGCTTACCGTTTCGATTTGGAAGTCATAGATATTCTGCTTGACAGACATACACACAATCCCAAAGATTTCCCGTGCGCAACTTAGCGTTACAGGAGAAACGTACTTGAGAAAGGGGAGAGACTAGAGCGGGCAGCTTGGAAGTGCGGCTACAAACACATTCAGTTACGCACTCACACAGCAGCTACACATTAAAAAAAACATACAACAGCCAGAAACTATGTTGATTTTTAAACCAAGGCGCATGGTAATTGCAGAATCTTGATATAAAACTTGTATAAGCTGACAATCTTTTTTTAAAGACTCACTTATCAACGATCAGTTTAGTATTGTGTACAAGCATATATTCTTAGATATTTGAAGGTGTTTGCGCAAGCTGAAGAAAGTCTTTTATTACTATGAAAATTTAAGGTATGTTATTAACATTAAAGACTGTCGTTTGCAAAATATTCGCATACTACTCAATTGAAATTAAATTTTGGTCATTTTGGCAATTTCAGTTGAAAATGTGGAATATTTTATTTTTTTTTGCTCCTTCTTGCGCCAACTGAAAATATAGTTATTTAATTCAAAGCCTTTCAATATAAAAAATATAAACATAAATCATTAATATGAGTACTACCCGCAAGTAATTTTCTTGCATATAATTATTTGGGATATTACCTATATTTTGGCTATTTTTAATGCATTTTTTCTCTATTTTGAAGCTCGATGCACAGGCTAGAAGTATGGTCGTACAGCAAAACGGTTTTAACACAAATATATTCTCACCAATTGGCGCCTTTTCCGCACTACCCATCAAACAGATTAAAAGAAATTGGAAAATCACCCCACCCTACTGGATAAGGGACACTGACATGGGAAGCTGTGCACACAAATTCTCTTACTCTCGAAAGCATTGAATTATTTACGCAATGAGGGGGGGGGGGACCCTTGTACAAATTCCCCTGGGCGTTTGGTAGGCTACGACCACATTTTTTTTGGGGGGAGGGGAAGAATCGTGAGAGCGATTATGTTAATTAATTATTCGACCATAGCACATTAGAGGAGCGTGAAGAATTCCATTATATGTTTACGGTATATTAAGTAATAATAATAACAATTATAATAATATTAATAATTATAATAAGAACAATAATCTTAGCCAGGGCGCTTTTCAAAGTCACATGACTTCACAGAACGCCTTTGTACCAATTTAGTGTGAAAGGTCACGAGAAAATATATGGGTCTTCAAAGCACAGTAGGAGGCATGAGGGGAGGGTCTTTTTGGGGAATTATATTTATTAAATTGGTGTTTTCGGAAGTCTCAGAGAATTTTTTTATGTCGCAGGGGTTTTTGCACTGTATATGTCTCCGTCAATCATAAATTATCCTTGGTTTTAGTTTTTATGGTGTTTTTTATTGAATTTTCTTATCCTTACTCCTTCTTTATTTGACTCTGATTCGTTCCTTGCACACAATACCTTTACCTCACATTGGAGGTGATCGAATACTGTTTGGAGCAAGTTTACTTTAATGGAATTTATGTAATTTGAGTCTGTAAATTTCTTGTAATTTCTTTAAAGTGCTCCTATTTCTTTCCTCTACACAAGTAGCGTAATTTTTTTTTCTAATATTATTGTACCCCATTTTAATTTAAAATATTATTATAATTATTAAAAGATAAGTGTCCTATAAATTAGACACTCGTCAAACCTGGTTGAAATAATTCATATTTATCAGTATACTTAAAAAACAAACAAATACCCCATAATAGACAGGGTAAACACTTTTTTCTACAAAGTTTGTAATATGAAACAAGATTTTAATTTAAAGATATATAAAAATCAACTTCCACGTAATAAGTTCCTGAATAAATTATTGATCCAAAACAACCCTTACGCATTAGGGTAAGGTGTTCATGAAATTAAATTAAAAAGATTTTAATCTTTCTTGAGTATCTATGATCTCGTGAACACAGTTTGAACTAAGAAATTGCACTGAAATCATCCACTAAACTTTCGTGGTTTTTCAAATTGTTACGAGAAAAATCGAGCTACACCAGGCACATTTATGATGATCACATCTTTCTTAGTTTTATTTGAGTTTGGGGTGAATAGATACTGATTGGCCTCATTCAAAAACTTAAAGCTTGAAGGAAAATTCATCTTAAAAGTTTAGAGTGGAAAATACCATAATGATTGCCATTTTATGTATTAGCAAAATGTGGCCAGGTATATTGAAATGATTTTTAATTTCATTTGAATGTTAGAAAGTAAATTAGTGTGCAGTCAAGTAAAAATGAATGTGGGAATGTGTGCATTATAGAATGTAAGGGTAAATTTGTTTTCTTAGATGTTCACTTATCAGTCATAACTTAAATTAGTCCGTTTCAATGACGAAATATAGACATGCGCTAAGCCCTTTCTTATGCTATCTCACGTGATTCTGCTTTCAATTGTATATATAAAGTTATTTGTTGATAGAAAATACAGGTTATAATGCATTTTTAAGTGACTTTGCTTAAATTTACTTTACGAAAGCTAGAATACAAAATAAAAGTGACCAATGGTATAAATACTTTCAAGATAAACATTAGAAATAACAAGGTCTGCTAACCAAAAGTCGCGTGCTCTTACTTCTTCTGCTTTATGATCTTATGACCTTCAGAACTTTCAATAATTCCCGGACTAACCTTTAGAGGACCTTAGAAATTATACCACTCAAACGAGAATGTAAAACAACATAAGCGTTTCAAATTTCGTTAGAATCGACCGAAGGATTATGATGTTATTGCCAAATAATTTCCCGCCTAACCTTAGGAGGACTTTGGCAATTATATCATTCAAAGGAAAATGTAAAACAACATACGGGTTTCAAATTTCGTTTACTCGACTGAAGAATCATGATTTTATTGCTAAATAATTCCCTGGCTAACCTTGGAAGGACTTTGTCAATTATATCATTCGAAAGAGAACGTGAAACAACATGGGAGTTTCTGATTTCGTTACAACAAACCGAATAGTTATCATGGTATCCCGAAAACAAAATAATTCCAGGGCTAGCCTTGGGAGGACCTTGACAATTATACAATTTGGAAGTGAATCTAAATCAACATAAGAGTTTCAAATTTTGTTATAATCGGCCGAATAGTTACAATGTTATTACCAAAACAAAAAAAAGCTAAAACGGTGACCGACCGACCGACCGATATAGTGAGATGTTGAATCGCCCGTGACTAAAAATTTGTAAAATAACAACGAAGCTAAATTAATTCAAAGGTTAACAACTCATAAAAATGAAATTGTAAAGAGTCGATTCAATAATCCCAGAAATATGGAGAAATTAGCAGGGATCAATCAATAAATAAGAATATTATCTCTAAACTTCATTGTGTTCGTAAAAGCCATACGATATGCCAAACAAAAAGAACAATGGTTTATTTTGAAAGATACGCGCAGACTTTGTGCTACGAACCAGCTTTCGCTAAGTTTAAGAAACACTCCTAAATCCCTGTTGACTCCTTGCAAATCTTTGCAGTATTCCTTCAATCTACCTCCAATCTCCTTTAAGAAATTCCTATCCAGATGAAATTAAAATTGATGGGATCTACTATGAGTCCCTGTGACTCTCATTAAATTTCCTTCAATTTCCTTAATTACCATTATACTGAGGGTAAAAAGATAACAGGAGTCTCATTGTCTTCATTCTTATGTGAATTTCATTTTAATTGTGAGCTCACTTTTAGCAATTAATGGAGACGAATAAAAGTCGATATTTAGCGCAATTTAAGCTTCTTTCTCCCCTCCTATTCAGCCATCATTTTTCCATTATTCACCCCCACCCCCAACTCAGATCAAGTGTACAAATGAAGACATGGCTTAATCTCAAGGAATTTTCCTATCACAATGACTTGCTTAACATAAGCTTAATAGCTGGAGGTTTCATAACGAATGAGAGATTCCTCATCGATAAAGTGCCTTGGTAAGATGCACACACGCTTATAAAATATAAAAAAATAGACATAAAAATGAGAAAGATCGGTGAAAATAAGGATTAAAGAGATAGAGGTAAAATGTTATGAATATATTTCATTACTCTACTTTTTATCTGCAACATTTTATCTACCTTTTTCTGCAATACTCTCTCACATACGGATATTCTCACTCTGTCTCTTTCAAAGACATATACACACTTGGTTTCTCTGTGTATGTTTGCGATGAATATTGATTTCTGGTCTTTAATTATCTGAGTAAAAGAAAATTCTATTACATATAAAAGCTAAATTCCAAAATGTTAGTGAGGGGCACTTACTCAAGATGTTTCAGGATGATGAATTAATAGCGTTTGGAGATCATTCACGCATATATGAAATAGTTAACAAATGAAAAACACGTTTTAAATATGAAACTCACGGTGAAAAAACTTGTCTACTTAATTAAGCAATGTCAACTATGATTTTTGCTGACTGGTAGGAATGATTTAATAATCTCTGAAACACAAAAACGCCTGGAATTCTTGCCTCGAAAACTCCTACCCACTGTCCCCCATCAGAAAAATTAAAACGTTAAGAAGGAGGATCAATTAGTTGAGATCACAGTGCTGAACTGAACGTTGCGATCCTGACATTATAACGTTAACTACGACAGCTAAACGTAACAATGGCTATCGCGTATCGCCCTATCACAGCTGTTTGGACAGAGGCGTCGTTTTCGACTTTATTACATATATTCATAAGCGTCAATAAAGCGCATTTTTGTCACTGTGGGCCTACGCCTTTCAGGTTGACGTGAGGGAGGACTACGCGATATTATCAACTCATCCATTTCGGAGAGACATTGTCAGTCGTATCGTTGCTGAATAATAGAAGGCAAATTAGGGTAATTTGCGAGAGTTGCTTGTCGCTTGTTTGCGCAGCGGGAGAGCCCGACAAGAGAATTTTGGCGTGTTTAAGTGATTTGTAGATTATCAAAAGTTTCTCTATTAGGGGGGGGGGGTAAGGGTTTGGTTGTATAAAAGATTTTAATGTTAAATCTTTTACTGGTTGAAGGATGTTTTATACATGGAAGCTGGATGCAAGGTTGATGCATTGGATGTTGTTGCAGAGGTATGTGTAAAGGAGGTTAATGAAAAGAAGGTTATTACAAAGAACTTTGGGTAAATGTAGTTACAAAGAGTTTCGTGGCAAAGTAGGTTGTTACAAAGTGGAAAGGAGCTTTGGTAGATTTGCGTTCCATGTTTGGCAGCAGAAAAACCAACATACGTTACCGGATTTAATGCGCTTCAAGGAAACCATAATATAAATTATTCATAAATAACTATCAAGCCAGTGCTGTGAATTAGGCTTCGTTTGGATGTCTCTGTTAGGATGTTTAGCTCCATGCCAACATCGGAGAGACATGGTGGAATGCCCACATAATGGGTCGTTCCCTATCACATATCACAGCTTGGAAATGAAACCGCTAAATAATTGAGTTAAATATCACCCACGGATGGAACAGCTGTGAGTTGGGGTAGCTGGTTGGGGGTCGTGTGGCTATAAATGACCATAAAACCATTTCTAGTTATTGTTCAAATACCGATCCAAGCTTTCGATAAGTTAGAATCGTTGGTACTTTATGAATTACAATTGTTTGGCTTCCTCATTTATTGAGGAAGTTTTCGCATGTGATTTATTTAATTGGATTTGGCTAGCTGAAAAACCAGGAAGGTCACATGTAGAGTATATGTTGGGTTCATGAATCTGTAGAAAGATTATAATCATGTAAATAGGAAGGCATCATGGCGTGGTTAAAGAAAGTATGGAGTAAGTGGTATGGTGTTAGCTATAGTAAAAGTATTTATGTTGGCACTAAGGCTTGAGTTCGGATGAATGATGGCCGAAGCGAACAGTTTGAGCTAAGTAAGGGGAAAGGGAAGTAGAGATGTGATGTCGTCATTGCTGTTTTAATAAGTTCATGTAAGAACTAGTGGGAGGAACATAAATACAAATGGAGGAAAGGGGCGTGATATTGCTTAGAATATTAAGTGGTGTATGCTGATGACATGGTGGCGGTAGCTGAGAGTGAGAAAGAGACCTGGAAAGGTTAATCGAAGATTTTGACATGGAAATGTGTGAGGGAGGAGATATGAGCGTCCATTGGCATAGCCTTGAACAAGCACGATATTTTAAGTCATCCCATGAGAAAGGCGACATCCTTTTCCCATATTTATCATTATTTTATTTATAAAAAACAAGCAACTCTCTGAAGTTATTTATATCTGAATAAGTATTTATTTATTAATTTAATAAGTAATATAGTTCCCGCCTCTTTCTAACACTAGACTCTATCTTTCTACCTTTTTAATACAATGTATAAATCCTTTGAATTTCATTTAAACAAGTTCTTCAAGTTTGTTTCTACTTTTTTATTGTAAATATCTTCAGGTAATTCACTAAACTCTTGGGGCGAGTGTGGAGGATGTCTCCTCAATTCCCAATCGAAATTGGTTGAGCTTTTGTATCTCTCGCGATATGAGGACGCGATTGTCTTGGTGAAACAACACTTCTATTGATCAATGTTGGGCTCTTTAGTTTCGGGCACCTCTATAATTCTCTATGTTGGTCCGTAGGCCGTCGGTTGGCAGGTCACCATTTTACTTTTCAATGAGTTTTTTGGCAATAACATCGTAACTATTCGATCGATTCTACCGAAATTAAAAACCCTTATGCTATTTTACATTTCCTTTCAAATGCTATAATTCAAAACTAACTCTAGGTCGTATTTTCCCACTTGTTAAAACTTTTGAAGGTCGTAAGGTCATATTGTTATAAGGTCATAAGTCAGAAAAATTGAGAGCAAGC
This sequence comes from Ceratothoa steindachneri, assembly GCA_963969495.1. NCBI lineage: Eukaryota > Metazoa > Arthropoda > Malacostraca > Isopoda > Cymothoidae > Ceratothoa > Ceratothoa steindachneri. Next base: position 123,841,477 of record OZ018319.1, read on the forward strand.
AACTTGGGATTGTTGACCTTGGTTGCAAACTGTTCAACTGAGCACACTAAACCTCTTGTGTGAGAGTCTGATTTGGGTTGGAAATTTTGAAATGGATTATGTCATTCCAATCCCACCAAACGCCTAGCAAATCTCCTGCGGATTAATCCTCTCTTTCGGGCTTGTTATCCATTCTTCACGTTCAAAATCCATTGTCTGGCACGTTAACTATTGCAGAGTGAGGTCAGGGCGTGAGAAGAGGAGGAAGACCGCGTAAAGGGGAAGTAAATTAAATGAAATAGTGATCGGGAGAGAAAAAGCTGACCGAGGAAGAAGTGGATGATATTTTAAATGATAGGTGTGCAGGAAATGTGGGTGTGAGGGAACGTGCTTGGTGCCTTCTGCTCATAGAGGAGTTCAATCAAACTTGTCGGGATGCTACACTACATAGCACCACCCTTAATAGGGTATAAAGGGGAAGGGACGAGGTTATTTTACTCTTGTGGGGAAATGGTGTTTGTTGTTCAATAAAGGGATTTAATTTGTATTTAATTTTAAGGGATAGACAAATTATACTTATTATTATTATTTACCTAAAAATAAGGAAGGAAAACCAAAGCTGGCATTATGAGAATGATTATGAACAGGTTCTCATAGAATTGGGTGAGATTAGAGGGACTAAAAATATATGGGAAATCAATAAACCGAGAAGTCTAAAGAAGAGACTACTCGGAGCGCATATGGACGGAGACAGTACTTAGTATGAAAAGATTTAGAAAAGATTGAAATAATTTGCTACCGATGTGGTAAAGCAGAGAGAGCAGAAATGCTACAATGGTGAATTCTACCAATCATAATTTCTAGGTGGCGAAATTAATACTACACTTCTACAAAGGCAACTAAGTTCGTACCTTTGAGCGTTTGTTCTGGGCTTACAACCCTTTCTACTTATTTGTTCTTTATCATTTACCTTCAATCCATTCTTGTCTCATTTATAGCATAAAAAAAACATGTTACCACTTAGTAGGTCTCTGTCACTAAGGCGTTGATCGGTGGTAAAAGGACACGGACGTCATTCAACTAAATTTGAACAACTCTCCGATTGCCAAAATTTGGTCAAAATTGTTCGCGTCGAACAAATTATGCAGTGCTTTAAGAGTCGAATGGCGCCATTTAGCTTAATTCATTAGATTGTGGTTACCTTGTTGGTAACCATCAGAAGTAAAAGTCTTCTAAATTTTGTCGAGAAAATTGATGTGGCTGTTGTACGGTTCGTTACCAAGCTGGAATAATAATAATTATTACTATTATCATTTTTATTTTAATTAGTTTAATTATTATTATTAATATTATTATTATCATTACTAGTATTAGTATTATTATTATTATCATTTTCCTTATTATTTTTTTTAAATCCTTTTTCTTCTTATTCTTCATTTTCTCACTACTATTTTTATTTAAATAGGAAGTATTGGCAAACATAGTACAAACTCAAGAAACCCTTGGTCAATTTAAGTGTCGTATCTATACTCACAAGCATAGCCGGAGCATTTGACACCGCCTCGACTCATTAAGTTAAAATGGCAGCATTAAGACCACATCAGGATTTTCCAGTGTTGATGACTTAAGCACCTGGTGTGTCAGAGGCTGTGGGAAGATGAAAGAAGTAGGGTAGGAAGATGTGGGAGATACGAGACGTCAAGAGTGAAGCTGTAGGGGTCCACGAGTGGTCAAAATTGAAGTTGTGAAAGATACGACTGGTTTGAATTGAAAGGATGGGATAAAAGAGGTCAAAGTCGAAGCTGGAAGATATGTGTGGTTGAAATCGAAGCTTTGCGGGTTACGAATGATATAAGTGAAGTTGTGGGAGATACGAGTTGTCGTAATTGTGTGTTTGTATTGTTCTCCAAGCAGTTTTTCCCGCAAAGTATTGCAAAATTGAGTACCATCAGAGACCTTAAGGTTTCTTAGTATTTCTGGTTCTTTCACTTCAATGACTCGTTTCATGCAAATTTGTTGCTGGTGTGTGAATTATCGATCTCACTCTATCCTGAAGGTTAGATGAAGTTGGTGGTAGAAGTACAGTTCCCTAAGATATGGTTTGTTGACCTTAGAGTTTTCATTTTCTTTGTGTAGTCACATAAGAAAATTCGATGATATTGTAATCCCTGAATTCACTTGCATGTTCTCTCATACACTTCAACCACTCCCAGCCCCTCCAAACTCAAAGAACTCCGCCCGCCAATTTCAGAATCTCATTTGGTATCCTATCTTGCGATGCCTTCGTTATCAATACTGCCATCTATCCATGGGAAATTAGATTTAGTAGAGAACTTTTGCTTCGACAGCTTCACAGATTCCCGCTCGTAATAAAAATGATAATAATAATCACCCTTACTATAATCAAAGAACTGTCCTTTCTTTCACAGGAATAAATGAAATGAATATAAATTTCGGGTCATCTTTCCGGACTTTTTCCATTTCAATTTTTTTTAGTTTATATAAATTAGACTAAAGAAAATAAAAATATTGAGTCTGAAAATGATGACACTGGCTGTATCTTATACAGCCTTTTTTTATTTAATCATTTATAATTAAGAAAATTGTCGCTATTTTAATAACATGGTCGCATTATAAAAATAATAATAAATTGGTAATACTGAGATAGTAATCAAAACAATATATCTTTTCTCAGATCAGCCTACCTCATTTAGTCTAATCCCAGCATTCTTTCATGGCGAGGTCATTTTATAAGTTGAACAAGGCAATGGCTTCGCCACTCCCCACTACCGGGGAGGCTTACGCTTCGCTACTGAGATTATAATTTAAAATCTGAAAAAAAGCAGCCATGTTTAAATTTGTATAAATTTTCTCAACTTGGCCAATTACGAGGGGCGGTCAATAAGTTTTGCGAATCGGTAGGGCAAAACAGAGGAAGTCGGTTGGCTGTTTGTGAAGGTGTTAGCACACGTTATGACAATTCAGGACCTGCCACCGCACACTCCTGCCTCGTCTATTTAAGAAGCAGTAGCTGATCGCAGATCGTCAGTCAAAAATTTTCGAACAATGGAGAAGGTTGAGCACCGCGCAGTGATCAAATTTTTGACCGAGGAAGGCAAGAATGCAAAAGAGATCCATGAACGCATGGTTGCAGTGTACACCGACACTGCCCCTTCCTATGCAATCATTGCTCGCTGGAAAAGGGAGTTCCGCCATGGTCGTGAGTCCCTTGAAGATGACCGCCGTCCAGGACGCCCGTCAGACGTGACAAACGAGGACAATGTGGCCCGTGTGGAGAGGATTATCCTCGAAAATCGACGGGTGAAGGTCGAAGAAATCGAGCGAGAACTTTGAATATCACATGGAAGTGTTATCAACGTCATCCACGACAATTTGGCCATGACCAAGGTCTCTGCCCGTTGGGTGCCTAGAAACCTGAAGCCCCATGATCGACTTCAACGTCGTCAAAGTTTGGAGGAGCTGTTGCTCCTGTACAACAAAGACCCGGTGGGATTCGAGTCACGCATAGTGACAGGTGATGAAACGTAGGTCGATCACTGGGATCCCGAGACCAAGCTTGAAAGCATAGCCTGAAAGCACAGGGGCTCTCCGACCCCCATTAAGTTTCTGACCCAACCCTCAGCCGGGAAGATCATGGCCACCATCTTCAGGGATTCTGAGGGAATGTTGATGGTGGACTATGGGCCTCGTGGAAGGACCTCCACAGGCCAATATTACGCCGAGGAACTGGCTGGGTTAAAGAAGTGCATCCGCCAGAAGTGCGCGGCAAGTAGACATGCGGTGTCCTGCTCCTCCACGACAATGCCCCTGTCCACAAGGCCAGAGTTGAACAAGCTGCAATGCGCGAATGCAGATTCGAGGAGCTCAACCATCCCCCCTACAGTCCAGATCTGGCTCCTAGTGACTACTTTTTATTCCGCCAGCTCAAGGTTGCACTGCGTGAACGCCGGTTTGGGGACGATGAACATGTCCAGCTCGCCGTCCAAGAGTGGATTGAAGAGCAGTCGGGAGATTTCTGGTTTTCGATAATTTGAAGCCTCAGGGACAAGTGGCGCAAGTGCATGAAGTCGAGGGTAGTTATATTGAAAAATAATAAAACACTTTTCCTCATATCTCGTTTCCTTATATCCGAATTGCAAAACTTATTGACCGCTCCTCGTGAAATAATTTTAAAAAGGAACTCTAAACTAAATTTTTTTCCTTTCGAAATATCACGTTGATAAAATATAGAGCTATAGAAGAAGAAGATAAATAAAAATAAATTTTCTGAACTACACAATTTTTAATTCTTTGGGATTTAAAAAATTCACAAAATTTCGATATTTATATTTATTTCTGAACTTCACCATTTTGTTTTTTGATATTATAAAAAAATCTTAGAAATAACTTTGATAAAAAAACATAAGTCATAACTAAACTAAGATGAAATTATTATTCAAATACTCAAAAACCCCCTTCTTAAATTATAGAGTTAGTGATGATGATGATAAACGAAAACAGGAAGGGCATCATCGGTAGATTTGGGGGAAGAGCGGTTCGTAAAGAGTGGAAAAGTTGGGAGGCATATAAATTTGCGGAGAATTTCCCTAATAGCCAAAACGATTCTCTTATTTGCGCCAAACACTAACGTGCCCGTCCAGCCACAAGACAAGTGGTAACAATGCCATCCAACTTCCAGATGTGATATGTAAGTTATAAAAAGTTACAAGTGCTAATACAACCAGTATAATACAATTTGATGCCACTCTAAATTTCAGTTCGCCTCAATCAATAGCAAAGTTGTTAATTTACCAGCCAGAGAACAAGTTTTTCCCCACTTTTAGAGAAATGTAGTCATTCCTAGTTAATTCATCAAGTAATTTTCGATTCCACGTTACCACTAAGTAGGGCACGGAGATAAGAATCGTTCAGTATTAACTCCAACAGCAATAAAATTTCACAATTTTCAGAATGCCGTAAATATCTCGAACTTGTTCAGGTCGAAGAAATTGTTCTTTTTATGCCCCATGAACCACGTTGGCTAATTAGTTCAAGGACGTTGGTTTTAAAAGAACTGGCAATTTCGGGATCTCCAAAGTAACTTTTTCACCTAATCTTGCGACGTTTTAGTTACTCTATTTTTTTTTTTCACTATTACAACACCGCTGTTTATATCTTTTGTCTCTGCATTCCGATCTCTTTATCTAAGTGTAGCCTATCTGAGTTCTTGTCCTTTGTATCAATTTTGCTACCTATGAGTTCCTATCTTTACATTTAATTTTAGTAGCTCAGAGTTCCTGTCTGTTGCATCTAATGATAAAACATGAGCTTGTTCTGTACCTAAATTTGGTAGCTAGGAGTTCCTGTCTTTCGTAACTAATTTTGATACCCTTAAAATCCTTTATTATGTGCCTAATTACCGTCTAATTATAGTAACTCTGAGGTATTATATTTTGTACCAAAGTATGGTAGCTCGAAGTTAAAATCGTTTGTACCTAACTTTGGTAAAACTGTGTTACTGTCTTTCCAGTGGTGGAGCCAGGATAAGAATTTGGGGGGAGCTAACCTGAGTTCCTCCATCTGAAGAGTCCAAGAAAAGGGCATTGATCATTAATAAAGGTTATCTTACACAGTATTGATAATAAATAAAGTAACTCACACAAGAGTGAGTATTAACTCTCTCAAATCTTCTTTTTTTCCACACATCAAAGAATTATGAATTATAGTTCGGGGACGTCAGTCAGCTTAGGTCTAATACTGAATTTAATATTTTTGTCGAGATCTTCCGGTATTTTAGACATATATCATATAAGGAACTTCGATGACAACGGTTTAAAAACTTGTTATATATATTCTATATTATTACTTAACTCTTTCTGAATAGTTGAATACAAGTATGGCTTAAAAGAGAAATATATACATAAAGGGGTCTCAAATAGTAGGGCTTCAACCCCCTACCTCGTTGCCCTAGATCCGCGCATGTGTCTTTTTTGCCTAACTTTGGTAATGCTGAGTTCAGATCTTGTGTAACTAATTTTCGTACGTCTAGGTTCCGGAGATTTTTACATAATTACCGTATTTAATTGTTAGTAGTTATGAGTTACTGTCTTTTGAGCCTAAATATAAACTTTGGAACTATTTTCTTTTGTATTTTACCACATTAACTGATTTCTATTTTATACCTCTATGTTCTTGTATTTTGTGCCTAATTATATATAGTACATTTTAAATCCTATCTTATGGATTAAATTACAGTACATATATGTTTCTTCCCCTTGTACCCCATTCCAGTACCTCAAATTTCCTGTTCTTATATAAATATAGTATCAGTAAGCAAATATGGTATCTATAAGTTCTAGTCTTTTTGACCTGATTCTGTCACCTCTAGTTTCCTCTCTTTTCTACTTTATTTTGGCTACTCTTGAATTCCTGTCTTGCGTAAGTATCAGAAATTTTGGTACGTTTGAATTCTTTTGTTTTATGTTATATTACTACCTCTGGTTGTTAATATTTTGTATCTAATTTTGATACCACTGTGTTTCTCTCTTTTCTATATATTTTTTTTTATTTTCGAGTTCCTTTGTTTCGTACGTAATTTTGTTATGCTTGAAGTTTAGTCATTTGTACCTAACTTGGGTAACAATGAGTTCCAATCTTGTGCACCTAATTTTGATACTCATGAGTTTCGTTCTTTTGTACCTATTTAGGTACTTCGGAATTTCATTATTTTTTAAGTAATTTTGGTTTCTTTAACTACATCTTTTTGCAAATAATTATATTACTGATCAGTTTCTGAGATTTATTCCTAGTTTTAATACCTCAAAGTATGTCTTGACCTAATATTTATACCCATAAAATTTCTCCTTTGAAATTTATTTCGGTAACTAAAGGTTCCTTTCTTCTGTACTAATTATAGTACATTTGATCCCTAAATAAAGGAAGTAGTATTTTCAAAGCATTATCAGAATATATGGTGAGTTATGGACGAGATATAGTTGTATTATGGTCCCTGTCTTGAGAAATGCCAGTGATTGAGAGTGGGAATTATCTTCCGTGTCCACGGAAGTTCCCACTTATTGGAAGTAGGTGCTATTTCATTAGATTGCAGTAAAACATATGATTAAAGTATTAGGAACTAATTGTCAACATATCGATCGAGATAACAGTTTCCCCAAAGATAGACAGGGATGTGTTTTACAACCATATAAACTGACCCAAATCCAGTTATCCACAGCTACTTTAGAACAGACTGTTGACACGATTAAAACACGACCTACATTACCTTAAATTCGGCTACCACGACCATAAAAACTTCCTTAATTTTTATTATAGGTGTTCTCTTTTATACCTTGATTTATTTGGTACGAAATTTTGCAACCTAATTTTTATACTGATTAATTCATATTTTTACCAAATTTGTATAACTAAGTTCTTATATTCATTAAACAGCCTTAAATTTGAAAACATTTACACATTCATCAACTTTTGGGAGTTAGCCGGGTTACCTAGCCACACCTAGGACCTAAGATAATAGATCTAGGACCTAACATAATGGGTATCTTTGAGTTAGGCCTAATATCTTAGCTTCAAATAATGGGTTGAGGAATAAGTTTTTGCAGTTTTATCAAATTTATTCATTACCATTAACAATTTTAGAAAAACTTCATTTTTAATTGATAAAAATATGCAATTTAATCAATAATGTATTCTTCGTTGTTATTTGCGACTTCTTCACAACGTTCAACTAGTTTTTCGATGCCTCTGCAATAAAAAACTCTGGATTTTGACTCGAAAAATTCGTCTAACCAGGTTCTTAATTCCACATCAGTAATGAACGAAACGCCGCGCAAATTGTTGGAGAGCGATAAGAACAGATGGAAATCCGATGGAGCTATGTCTGGCGAATATAGAGAATGCGGCATGATTTCTCAATTAAGCGTTTGGATGGCTTCTTTTGTCATATTGGCAATGTGAGGACGAGCAGCGTCCTATTGCAGAAGGACTCCACAACGTCAATGAGGTCGCTTTTCACGAATAGCTTCGGCAAGTCGATACATATGTTCAACGTAGAGTTCTGCATTTACAATCTCGTTGTTCGCAAGGAGCTCATAAAGAATTATGCCTTCACAATCCCACCACACACACAGCATCGTATTTCGTGGATGAAGTCCTTGCTTTAATCCCGGAAGTGTTTTTTTTTTATTGGGGCTAAGCTATTGTTTTCGATGGTTCATGTTGACATAAACACCCTCCCTTTTCATCACCAGTGATCATGCCATAAAGAAATCTGTCCTTATATCCACGAGTAGCCTTGTGATGAGCAAGCAAACCTGCAGCAATCGTGGAGCGTTAAAGTTTGTTGCTTTCGCTTAAAGCGTGCGGAACCCATACACCGGGTTTTTTAACTTTCTTCATCGCATGAAAGTGATTCACTACAGTTTTATGATCACACGCCAATTGTACAGCCAATTCTCGAGTCGATTGACGAGGATTTTCATGAAGAAGGTCGTTCAATCGATCTTCATCCAACTTAATGGGGCGAACAGAACGTTGTTCTTCATTAAGATTGAAATGACCGTTTTTGAAACGTGGAAACCACCATTGAGCTGTCTTTTCTGATAACGCATTTTCTCCGTACATAGCACAAATATCGCGACGAGCTTTGGCTGCGTTTGCATTGTTTCCGTCTCGATTGAAAATGAATAACAACAAGTGTCGAAAATGGGCCATTCTTTCAACTTGGCATTCCATTTTGAGGGTACAGAACAAAAATTTTATTAACTTAACTTTTAAATAAACTGCAAGGACTTATTACTCATCTTCAAGACGTAGCCTAAGCAAAAGCCTAATAGTCTACGCTGTTAAGAGACGTAGCCTAACATTTGTAAATTTTGCTCTCATTATTTATTATTGTTTCTTAATATGTGCACAAATCACGACAACAAAACTTAAATTAACACAACATAAAAAAAAACCGCAAGAACTTATTCCTCAACCTAATATATGAACATAGAACATAGACATTTTAATTTCTGACAATGGGCCTTGAACTTAGACACTGTCCTACGTCATTTGTGTTGTATTCTTTTTATTTAATATTATCGTATTTGTGTGGGTTGTTTTACATCATTATTAAACCGAAGTACGCCAACCACTCTAGTGGATAGCAATGTATCACTAGTGAAGTTGAAGAAAGAATGGAAAACGAAAATTCTTTTTTTCCATTTGTTCTGAGTGAGTTTCTTTTCTCTTTTCATGATTTCCAGCAATCTGGTACGTACACATTTGCACCAACAGACACACTATTTAAATATATCATGAAATCATTCTTATATACATAGAAATGACACAACCACACAGAAATATGCGTAACTTGAAAAAATCCACACAATCATTCGTACAGACACACACGTAATTCCTTCTTCCTCTTACAGAAAACCATGAATTTTTTGGAATCTTGTTTGCATAAACGAGATACACACAACCGCACAGAGATCTTCAGTAAATCTCCGCAATCTTTACTACACTGATTTTGGGAGTGACATCCACAAGACAGGTCCTCCATTCAGCTGAGAACGGAAAGGAGACCTCATTGCTTTGACTAACCGCTCACCAGCTAGCTCTCCTGGCGTGGCTAAACTCTTATAAATATAGTTTGTTCAGAAAAAAATAGCCTCTCAGATGTAAATAGCAGTTGCGGGTGATTCCTTTTCTGTTTACACGTCGCCTTAAAACAATTTTGAATCAAGCGATGAACAATAATCAAGTTTATTTCGATATTAAGCGAACCATTATAAATCTAACCACGAGTATAATCTAATCTCGCTAAGTATAATTATCAATTTAATTTAACCAAACCATCCACTTTCACAAAAATTAATTCAGCTTCTAGTGAAATTAGTTCAGTGGTTTTTTGATAAGCGCTTATCAAGTTGTTATTTGCTTCAATAGCTTCTCATCGTATTCAAATTGGGGCTTTAATTTCTCACAGGAATATTATGTCTTTTCTCCCACTAAGCACTTCTACCGACCACTTCAAGCCTACATCTTCTTCAACTAACGCTATATAATAATAAACATGTGAAATTTTTACTATATTATTATTATTAATAGTTACCTCTCCTATAACGTTTGGAATTTTCGCATTCTCTCTCCACTCCACTTCTAACGAAATATTCATTCGTATAAGAATTATGGATTGTATTTACGAAATTGCGTCAAAATGTAGCTTATGAAATCAATTATCCTGCTAAATTCAAAATCAATTTTTTGCCTGTGTCTAACTAAAATTCTATTAGAATAAATATTGAAAATAAAACAGAGATGAACAGGAATGGGACAATTTTTTACAAAATTAAGAATATTAATTTTACCAAAGAATCTCCTGTCTTTTTGTAGCTTTTAATTTAACAATGGGGACGATCAGTTTAACGTAAGATCCGGACCACAGGTAATTAAGGCATATGGCACTAGGTGAAAGTCGACCCGACTCCACACTACGATTATCTACAGTCAATATGGCTTAACTTCAAATGAAAATCCCATGTTATAAACTCAGTCATTAGCTTAGAAACCTATTTTTTTTCTTTAATGTAGAGGCAAAAACATAATACCAATGTTGCAGAAAATGGATAGTGTTTCGGAAACGAAGTGATCTCCAGGCTAAAATGGCCCAAGATTGTTTCGTTTTTTACTTTTCATAACATCATCACTTTTTGCAACTACTCAAAATCATTCTGGTACTGGTTTCCTTGTTCGTTATAACTATTTTTTCAGGGAAAGAAATAGATCAGAGTTCTATCATGTCTGGAGTTCCCTATATTGTACAATACAGTATACCTATTTTCTAATAAGCGATGTAGAAAAAATTAGTGCCCACTTACATGATCGATCGGTGAATATATGCAGATATGTTATATTTAGGGCTACGCAATTTTGGTTTATTCATTTAACACGATGCGACTTTCACCACTCAAGGTTAATTATGTTAGTTTTTTTAATAAATGTTTTTTATCGGGCAAAATTTTTTATACGATCATATATTATTTATACGATGACTGTTTTGACGTCACGTTGCAACAGTATTTAGAATCAATTTGTGGAGGTTAAGGAAATGAAAATCGCTAATCGGCTGTAACAGCTGCATGAGACGACACGTTGTTGTGAATGATTTAGGGCCATTTATACAGCCAGCTCTTACCCACCAGTATCATAAAATGGGGCAGGAAAGCAAATTGAATGCAGTACTAAATTTGTTCAGCGTTAATGCGGGTACAGCCTGTAACAGGTAAATAAAATGTTTTTTTTTTTAAATAATCTAAACAATGTGAGATTTTTTTCTTCAAAATTCCAGGAATGACTTCTGGGCTTTCTGTTTTACGCTTACATAAAAGCGTAGGTTGGAAATACAGTAGCTGCCACGGGTATTTCAACTCTGCTGGATTTCACTAACGTCAGAATACTTCTTGAGAGCCGTGTAAAATCGCTCCCATTCCAGCGTCCCAAACATCCTTAAATATCTTTGACTGAAATTGAGGAATAGTTGACCTTTTCAGAAAACTAATTGAAAGAATATATGGACAGAAAGAGGAGTCAGGAAAACCCGCTGAGTTTCCCACCTCTCGGACAATAGGGTCCAGAATATCTCTTTCCAAAACCCTGGAAAAGCGACGAGATGAAACGTAGAAATGGCTTGAGGCAAACATTCGAGAAGGAAGCTGAATCATTCTCAGTAAGAAGATAGAGAATCGATAGGAGTGAGACCCATTATTCTCGGTTAAGGCCTTTTTAATAGGATAAAAGGGGCTCGGTCAAACTATGGGTGATGAGAAGTATAAGCCAAGAAAAGGTAGAAAAAGGAGGGAGAAACCACGCGAATAACAACAAAAAAAAATCAACAAAAACCGAATAAAGGAGAGTCAGAAATAGGTGGAAAGTAGAAATATGTATATAAGAGAGAGAACGACCATTGTATTCTGTTATAAGAGGCTTCGATTTGATAAAAGATTTGGAATAGACCATGGATAAGAGAGGCTCGGTGGGATGGTTGGGGCGAAAAAGGAAAAACCACAAAGGATCGGAGGCTTGTGGCTTTTCAGAAGGGATCTTCTCTACTTACAAGGACAATCACAAACAATCAGTGACAATCAGCTGCTAATACAGACAAGAAAGGATGACTTTTAAACCTTAGAAAAATATTTGTGTCACGCCATTCCAGATGAAAGGAAAATAATGATATCCTTTTAAGCTTAAATCGATTCCAATTACGGAGAAAACAGAATTCGACACAATCTATTTTGTGTAATAATATTTATAATAGGGGAAAAGTTAAAGCTTTCCTCACTATTTCCGGATATATATATATATATATATATATATATATATATATATATATATATATATATATATATATCTATATATATATATATATATAAATATATATATATATATATATATATATATATATATATATATATATATATATATATATATATATATATATATTATATTATAGACGAAAGGGGTCGAAATCAGTTTTTATTATCCAACAGGTTGAACATATGTATGTGTATATATGCAAATAAGTACTCACACACAGGCACATACACTCGCACTCTCGTTCGAACACACACATTTGCACATGCCTGTATCTCCGTTTCCCAGGTTGCGTTACCCATTCGATCGATTTCAAGCCAGGTGTAGCTCAAATTGACAATCTTTCGGGTGCCCTCCAAGATGGCTAAGCTCGGATAGGGTCTCTGATATGGGAAGCCGCACCCCCGATACCTCTTCTACTTCAAATGCATCAGGAGGCTTTGGTAATGGGCTGGTGGGTCGCTGAACCCATACATTTAATTCGGCTCTATTACACAGTAACCCACCATGGATCAACTAGAGAATCCGCCGCCCAGATGTCTTGGGCGGCGGATTCTCCAGTTGGAACATTTGTGGCAAATATGGGATCAACTGGATTCTCCAGTTGATCCCATATTTGTCATATCAGTTATATCTTATCAGTTAGTCACTAAGATAAGACAAAAGATACGATTTTAAATCATAAAAGTTGGAAATACAAATATGTAGTTGATATGCCTAGAAATCTCTATAAATAAAGATCTTCGAGAATTTAGAGCTTATAAGTATTATACTAGTGAATAAGGTGACAGTATTTTTTGCTCATAATTTTTAATTCATGGCAGCTAATAACTTTTACCGAGATACATTCATGCCCTTATTAGTACACGAAGATGCCATGCCCACCATAGTATTTATGCAAAATAAAGATATTCTCAAGAGACAAATGAACTATATTTACTGCAATAAGCAGTTAAATTTGTGTAAGCGTAAATCTTTGAAGGACGGCTATCAGTAGCGTTGTTACAATCGACAGTGCCAAAAGTACAAAAGGATCTTTTTCGAGAAGTCCAATTTGAAATTAAGTGTTTGGTTGCACATAATGTATATGTGGTGCATCCAAAAAAGTGTACAAATTGCAGTTAATATGGTGTCGATTTGCGAAATAAACTGTCATCGACATTTTCAATTTTTTTCGTGAAGTGTGTCAAAATTACTTTGAGATGCATCCAATTCAACTGGGAGGACCTGGAATCATTGTTCAAGCCGATGAATCCTGCTTTGCCCATAAAATAAAGCACCACAGAGGACGAGGAAATGAAAAACCTATTTGGGTTTTTGGACTAGTGGACACTAGTTTCACTCCAGCTGTTGGCTACATGAAAATTATAGAACGCAGAGATTTCATTACGCTTCTTGGGATAATCGATGCTGTTGTACGACCCGGTTCTGTTCTTCACACGGATGAATGGAAATCTTATCGCCATATTCGACGAGATCTTGGACTTAAGCACAGGACAGTAAATCATAGCATTAACTTTGTAGATCCTCACACGGGTGTGCAGACCCAAGCTATTGAGTCATATTGGAATAAACAGAAACAGAAAATTAAACAAATGCGAGGTTGTCGAAGAAATTTATTAGCAACCTATTTAAGTGAAGTGATGTGGCGAGATAGGTTTGGAACCAATGCTTTCCAGTATTTATGCGAACATATAAGCGAACTATATTCATGATAGGTTTTTACTCTATAAAAAAAGTAAAATCATTCAATCTTGTAGAATTATTTACTGTTTATTATGTTAAGTTACATATTTAATTCGTGTATAATGAAGATAAACATTATTTGCGTTTTCTTATTCTATGCCTTTAAATTATCTATTTAAGCTCGGGTGGCAGATTCTCCAATTGAGTAATTTTGGGCTGCGAATTCTCCAGTTGGAACATTTCTGGCAAGCTGTGCGGCGGATTCTCCAGTTGTGATACAAGGTGGTGATAATAAAAATACTTTATGATCTTCCATAGTGACCATATTTGCTTATAGGTTAAGGAGAGTTGCGAACTCTACTTTGACATAGCACTACCAACGCGTACATTCTATGCCATCCACACATTTTGATATCCATTAACTTGACCATTTTTCTTTCCGAAACCCCCCTAGCTCACATACCCCACTTGGTCATCACTTCATAGATGCATATATAATTCTTCCGCATATATTTTGTCCTTATGATGTTCACTAGTACCCTCTTATTTACTATTGGCTTGTTTCTCCTAGAAGATTCTTTTATTCTATTAAAGATTTTAGCATTTAATCACTAAACACAAACAGGGCCACAGTTTAAAACCTTTAATTCCATTTCACTAGTGAATAAATTCATTTATTACGACACGCAAAGGACCAATGGCGAATAGAGACCTCCTTCTTTATTATGTAGAGACCAGTAAATTAATATATTAAAACCCTCGCCTCTGAGGGCAAGAGAATAAGCAGTCTTGTTTTTAACTTTCGATCCATCCCATAAATCAGGGTTTAAAACCTATAATTTTTGTGCTTTAATTCCTTATTTAAGAAAAACTGCCTCAATAAGGTCCTAACGAGCTCTCCACTAGCCCTACATGATCGCCAAATGGGACCAAGAAGTATACAACATAATTTCCAGTGACAAAAGCTCTCAGACTTCCAAACGGCCGCGTACACAATTTGAACAGCGACGGTCCAACGCCGACTCCCGCGGTGCTATTGTCCGAGCCTGGAGGAGACGGCCTAGCCTGATTTTGGTCTGCGCTGCATTAGTGTTACGTCATGATGTGTTATAATCGTGTCCCCCAGAACAACTCATATATACAACCTGGTCTTTAACAAAATATATATATATACATATATATATATATATATATATATATATATATATATATATATATATATATATATATATATATATATATATATATATATATATATATATATATATATATATATATATATATATATATATAAGACTGTGTGCGTGCATGTGGAGAGTGAGCATAAGAGCATCTTTACCGACCTTTCGCTCCTATGGAGCCTTCTCAAAACAGCATGAAACCAAGACAAAAATGAACAGAATCGCCGGCTTATATATGTATGTTACACACCAAACACTACTCTATCCAGCGAGGAGCTCAGGCGTTAGTTAGAATAGAGTAGCATTTCGTCTGTAACATATATAAGCCCGCGGTTGTGTTTCATTTTTGTCCTAGTTTCTTATATATATATATATATAAATAGGTATATATATATATATATATATATATATATATATATATATATATATATATATATATATATATATATATATATATATATATATATATATATATATATATATATATATATACATACATATATAAATAAGGACAAAAATAAAAGTGAGGTATATATAATCCAATAAACTTATACTTACCCCATTGACTTTTAATACCAGAATAAAATACGCCCCAACCAAAAGCTACGGCTATCCAAACAAATGTCTACATGTATACATTAACTCAACGTGTATTCGGTAAGGATATAAATGAGCGAGATTTTTCACATTATAAATTTATAGTCTAATGTGGAGAGGAGACTAATTTCGCGCTCTCCTCCAACTTGTCTCTCCGCAGATCTCCTGAATACCTGGCAGTGATTCAGCAACTATCTACTGTCTCTTTAGATCCCGTGGAATAAATTGCTTCGAATAAGTTTGAAGAATTATGCGATGCAAAATGAGCTCTCATTTGCATATGAATAGAGATCTCCTGAGGAATTATTGATTATGAATTTTAATGGGGGAGAATTAAATATCTTTATTTTTCTGTTTATTTACTTATAACGAAGGGAGCAAGATGAATAATAACTGAAGGCGCGGAACGAAATAGCACCCACCACTGAGCAGGTTTGGAACATGTGTTTGTCACACTTTAGGAAATAGATTGCACCAAGCTAAAAACACACACACACAAATATATATATATATATATATATATATATATATATATAGGCCGTTTCATCCCACTGCCGTGCAAAAGCATCTCAAAGACATTTCCATTGATCACGTGCAAGTACTTGAGTTGGCTGTGACTATATTAAGGCCAATTTATCGCTATATTGATATTATTACGTGACTATATTTAGAGGATGACATCACTATATTGAAGTTATGGTTTAATATATTAAGACCATGTTGTCGCTATACTGATATCATTACGTCACTACTTGACATCATTACGTCACTATATTGAGAGCATGGCCTCACTATATTGAGATAATGTGCCCTATGTTGGTCTAATCTCAATACTATTTTGCAGTCTGGGTTTTACTATATTAAATTCATGGCCTCACAATATTGGGGTTATGGGGTTTTAATATATTTACCTTGTAATGATACTATATTTTTATATAAACTAATCATGACAAATATTAGGTAAGTGAAAAAATTTGATCTTTGAATAGCGCATTTATAGACCTTGATTTAAATAACTTTTCTCCCATGCGATAAATTATTCGATTAGTTCCTGTTAATAAGGTGGCTGTTCGCCTTCCTCTTATCATCGTTATCCAATTATTGGAGGGCGTTTATTATTTATATCAGCAATGAGATTGAGGATAAATTCTGGTCCAATTCAGGATCATTATTAATGCAAATTGAAGTCACCCTCCAGAAGTCTTCCAGTTAATATTTTGTTGCTTTATTTATTCCACTCATAATTAAACTAGATAATAATTGAGTGTACGCAATTTTGTGTACGAGTCTCGTTATGTCTGTATTTCGTTCAGGATTGAACTAGTTACAATAGTTCAGGTTTGAATTGATAAAAATAGGTATTTATTAATTCTTGTGCGTAT
This sequence comes from Ceratothoa steindachneri, assembly GCA_963969495.1. Classification (NCBI taxonomy): domain Eukaryota; kingdom Metazoa; phylum Arthropoda; class Malacostraca; order Isopoda; family Cymothoidae; genus Ceratothoa; species Ceratothoa steindachneri. The sequence goes on from OZ018319.1 coordinate 123,858,677, forward strand.
TCACTGATGATTTAATTATATATTTATTGTGTATGTTTTGATTTGTATCGTTGATTAAAGTAACTGTTTATTTGCTTGGTTGTTTAACTGTGTGTGTCTGAGAATTAGAATAATTTATTGTCTGTATGCCTATCATTAATAAACTGACTAATTAACTTCTTGCGTATACCTATATGTCGCTCTTCCGTTCACATTTAAATTAATTAATTTTCTTCGCTTACCTTTCGCTCATGGTTAAACTAGTTAATTAATTTCTTGTCTGCAAATGCGTGCGTCCTTCTGTCTTTTGCTTAGTAATATACTGGCTAATTAATTACGTCTGTGATTTGTGGGTTGTGAGTGTGTGGCTTTATATCTTTCACTTCGGGAAAGCTCCGAGATGTATTCCTTGCCACGATGAACCCAGTTATACCTTACCGCACCTCACGGCTGCACTGCATCAGACTCGACGGGTTTTTGTTTTGCTGTACAGGGTGAGCATTAATTCTGGACATGGGTAAATATTTACGTGGGTTTTTTTAATAGTACATTAATTAGTAATACTAATTCCTTCTTTCTGTGGGATGGGCCCCTCGCTCTCTTATTCTGAATCCCTTTGGTTTCGTGGGGGAAGGGGGTGTATGCTGAAGGATAAGGTATATTCAGAGAAATCATTCATTGGATGGTCACTCGTAGCGTGGTTTCAACAGTGTGCAGCTAACATATAGAGGGTGTCATCCTATAGTGGCCACAATACCCAGGGGTGGGTCTGCGGCCTATATATCGTCAATAAATTTAGTCTTCCCCTTACTTCAACACTTTCTTTGCGGATCTTTCCTTACAAATTTTCTGCGGAAGATGCCCTCGTTGGTTTTGGCTTAGATTAACCTATTACCGCATCTTTTATAGTTCAATTTCGGAAAATGGATCCAAATGCGAATCAATCGTAGTTAAAAACATTAAAATGTCACTAATTAAAGATAAACACAATAACTTATGTGCAAACTTAATGCCCACCCTCTACTAATGTACCACGACGGGTGGTGGCAAACTCTCCTATATTGTAAAGGCAAAATTAATGGTTATAATAATAAATTACAGAGGCTCGTTTAAGAAAGGTTAGATTGAACTACTAGATCGAGTCGTTTGGTGACTAGAAAGAACAAACGTGAGCTATTTCAGTGTAATCTAAAGGTAGTTACCCTATTATTTACCAATTAACTTACATTTATCATCAACTTACTGACAGATATTTACTTGCTTCGCATACTTGTATCTCCGAAATCTCAGTGTTTGTCTTTCTTGAGCACAATCATTTGCTGTATGTTTATTATTACAATTTTCTCCAAGTTTTTTTATGCAAAAGAAAAATCTTTCTCAAAATAATGTTCTGCTGCAGTTTTTCCTGCGAATTGTAGTGATCTGAAACGCAGATCACTACAAAATATGATAGATGGGAGCTATCGCAATATCGATTCAACTGAAAATTTTAACCCATCTAATAACTAACCATGCCCATCGTACCTTAACTTCGATCCCGTTGGAAGACGTTTTCAGTGGACGAGCTTGTAGTCCGTGTTCAATCAAATACGTGAACTTGTTTAAATTATGTGTTCCACTGATTTTTGGTTATTAGGTAAACTACCAATAGTGTTGGCAATATTAAAAATGAGAAGGAAAGATATTAACTTACCACTAGTGGCCAAGAATAAAGGCAACTCGAGTGTAACTAATAATGAAAAGATAACATCAGTATGTATCGAGGGGTACCATATTTTACTGTGGTGCACCATGTTTTAGAGTGGTGCACCACAAAATATACTTCAAGACCAATTGTTCCAGAAACTTGGTTGGCAAACTTCCACCACAAATGGAGTGGAATTCCTGTGGTTGGAAGTTTTGTTACCATAAAAAGATGTTTAAAAAAAGGAAATAAAGATTTAATTTGCAACGTTTTCCCTATTGTTTTTCTGACATATTCCATTATTTTCAAAATTACCCCAAATAGGAAAAAGCTTAATTGATTTTAATTAACAAAAAACAAATAAAATGTTCATAAAATCACGAAATTATAGACTATTTTGGATTATGTGTCAAATCGAATTTTCGGAGCCTTTGGTCAAAATATTTTATTGACTGTAAAAATAAAGATTTGAATTTACTGTAAGACTTTCTTTTCTTTTATGCTTAACGCTTTCTTCAACCCTTCGTATGGGTCTTTATAGTTTTTCTTAGGTCATTGGGAAGAGGTGAGACCCCACACTTCCTGTAACTCTCCCCCAACCCTCGTGCCCGGACTGTAGGATTATGATAAATAAATATAGGGTAAAACAAGCCGTAAAATTGACTAAAACAAATCCCATTTCATTTGAAGCGTAAGAAGAAGCAGCTTCACTGGGAAAAAGGTAAAAAAAAACTGCCCCCACTCTTGCCCGGACTGTAGAATTTTGATGATTAAATATAGGGTAAAACAGACAGTAAAATTGACAAAAAGAATAAAACAAATACCATCTCATTTGAAGCGTAAGAAGAAGCAGCTTCACTGGAAAAAAGGTAAAAAAAAACTGCCCCCACTCTTGCCCGGACTGTAGAATTTTGATGATTAAATATAGGGTAAAACAGACAGTAAAATTGACAAAAAGAATAAAACAAATACCATCTCATTTGAAGCGTAAGAAGAAGCAGCTTCACTGGGAAAAGGGCCAAACAACTGTCCCCACTCTTGCCCGGACTGTAGAATTATGATGATTAAATATAGAGTAAAACAGGCAGTATTTAAAATTGACAAAAAGAATTAAACAAATACCATCTCATTTTAAGGGTAAGAAGAAGAAGCTTCACTTGGAAAAGGCCCAAACAACTGCATCCACTCTTGCCAGGACTGTAGAATTATGATGATTAAATATAGGGTAAAACAGTCTGTAAAATTGACAAAAATAATAAAACAAATACCATCTCATTTGAAGCGTAAGAAGAAGCAGCTTCACTGGGAAAAGGGCCAAACAACTACCCCCACTCTTGCCCGGACTGTAGAATTATGATAATTAAATATAGAGTAAAACAGGCCGTAAAATTGACAAAAAGAATAAAACAAATACCATCTCATTTGAAGCGTAAGATGAAGCAGCTTCAATGGGAAAATAGGCAAACAACTGCCCCCATTCTTTCCCTGACAGTAGAATTATGATGATTAAATATAGGGTAAAACAGGCCGTAAAATTGACAAAAACAATAAAACAATTACCATCTCATTTGAAGCCTAAAGAGAAGCAGCTTCGCTGGAAAAGGGGCCAAACAATAGCCCTTATTAAAATTCGATTGTAGAAATTTACGTTTTTAAATTTATACAAAGTAACAACCAAAGTTGGTATCTTTTGCTTCTAGCCATCTTCGTTTCTTTAACGAGTCTTTCTAAGCACTGCTCGGAATATTAATATTTTACTGTCTCACCACAAATCATTTTGATCGGAATGTATTGTATGATTTTAATGAGGTTGATGATTTACTTTAGAACGTTTAAATCTCTCTTTTACCCTTTATCGGGTCTATATAGGCAAGGAAATGATAGTGGGAGATTTAAAAGAGGTTTAAACGACGACCGGGAAGAGAGAGAGCATCATTTTCTCTCGGGGCACTGGGGTCGGGACTGTCTGCTGCTACTACGTTTCAGTTGTAACAAAAACACTATCTACCCCTTTGTAGGAGATAATGATGATAAGGTCACTGAATATTAAGTAAAAGGTGCAAGTTCCCCCTAACCAAATAGGTGAAACTGACTAGAATAAAACTTGATTCACAAAACTTTGTGGAGACAAATTTGTAACAAAGAACACTTCAATTAAGGTAAATTTCGCTTAGTTTACCCTTGTCTATTTCTTCACCAAGTAACTTTCGCCCATTTGGCCGAAATAGTAATATTTTATTGGTTTCGCGAAAATACTTAAGAACGTATTGTATTATGATGATAACGAGGATGATAAAAATATTTACGAAAATAAAGGAAGTATTAGTATATTCTCCACTGGGAAAAAAATCAGGTGTAGCAAATAGCCCGCCAAAAATTGCTCTTAGACATTTTGTCATCACAAATTTGACGCAGAGATACAACTGAAATAGGCAAGCTCTCTTGATCTCGCTTTGCCTTTATGAATTCTCTTGAATAAGCTGACATTTGGAATATTGTTGTTGCTGTTCCGTTCCTACGGAACAAAGTAAGCATTAATTAGCAACCCTGAGCAGGTTTAGGAAAGTGACGAAAGCTCCCGGGGCTGCTTCCCTCAAGAAATCTCCCTAAATCATTAAAGTTATACAACATCAATACATTTTCTTCTAACCGAATCTCAACATTTTCACCACAAACATACTGGTGGAAAGATCTCTCAAGAGGTATTGCAAAATACTATTGTAAATAGTGAAAATATTAATTTCTTTTCAGCTTTGAAGATTTAATTAACGTATATAACGCTAATCATAAACATTTAAGTTTACAATTGATTATATCTTGTTTAGGTCACAATGGCAAGGAATAATAATTATTTAAAAAAATATTTGTTGCTCTTCCATTAGCTACTGCATCCATGTTTAAGCACATCAACACCTCCAGTATCACTGGCTAGTTTTGAAAAATCAATGTGGTTTAATGGATTCATTTTCATCATTCTCCATTGCTACTTTGAGAGATATAAACATTTGTATATTTACCACGCGCTTAACTATTCCTCATTTATTCTTTGAATTCCCAATTAATTTTCTATTCCTTTCATAGTCCCCGTTCAAGCGTGCAAAAGTGTTCCTTAAAAGCTATTCTATTCCGAGAATTTTAGTTCTCTGCGTAGCATAGTGCACTAAAGGCATACTTTTAACTGTGATAAAAGCGGTGCTCACTATTTCAGTATGCATGGTTTGAATCGCTTCCCTGCAGGGATTTTTCGAAAAAATGTAATAAAAATATTACTGCAAGGAAATATTATACCGTTTTCTCTTTCAATGTGGTTTAATGGATTCATTTTCAACATTCTCTCGCGCTACTTTGATATATATATATATATATATATATATATATATATATATATATATATATATAATGGAAAGGAATGAAAGATATTACATTAACGTGATGTATATCAGTGAAAGATAAGGGTAAACCACAATATTTGAATCAAGATTTTATTTATAACTATCGGACTAGTTTCGGCAAGATGACATTTTCAACTAATAATAAAGAAACTAGGCAAGGAGCACAGTATAAATAAGGTAAGACATATCCTAAAAAAATGAAATGGAACCAGAAACAATCTGGAGAGTTGCTAATTCTCGCGACGCATTTTGTCTGGGGGCTTCTCAATAAGATTAGCGACTCTATTCATTATATATTTGTTAAATTTGTACTGCCCTTCAGAAAATTGAAATTATCAAATTTGTTGATGATGATGGATTCCGCAATTCTCCTGTCAATATATTTTTTTGCTTTATAAATGATTTTTGCGTGGTTAAAATCAATTCTATGGTCGTGCTTTTGCATGTGCGTACACCTTCTGATATCAGCAAGGTATACTGTAAACTCTAGGATCAAGATTGATTGGGCGCAGTCTAGTCACGGATTTTTAAATGGTATTAGAATATTTAAATGTGATATTTATGCTATTTCCGTTCGCATATGATTTTAGGGGATCCAAGGCCGGAGCGTATATAAACTAATACATTTTTTTAAATCGTCCCTTCGTAGTGTGGAGGTGGCATAGAATTTTTCGTGCTTTGGAATGGCATCTATTTATGAGGTGAAGTGGATGAAATTAACCACCTTATCTGCAACTTCATTTTGTTTAGGATGCGTCTTACCTTATATATACTGTGCTCCTTGCGTAGTTTCTTCATTATTAGATGAAAATGGCATCTTGCCGAAACTAGTCCGATAGTTATAAATGAAATCTTGATTCAAATATTGTGGTTTACTATTATCTTCCATATATATATATATATATATATATATATATATATATATATATATATATATATACTTTAATTTAGTAGACTATAACTATCTTCTTTTATAGAGGAGGCTTGTTATCATTATTCGGACTGGACAAAGCCATTCATTAAGTTTTAATAGAAAAACAAACGCTATTCAGTGAAATCACCGCGATACAAATGGGATTAGATTCCAGACCCAAACAAAAGCTGTCCCACGACAATGAAAGATATCCTGTGTCTTGTCCCTCTGTCTTCGCTGGGATCCTTCGAAAAACCACAATATCCCAGGAATAGAAATCAATCAGAGATTATCTTTAGCTGAGCTCACTTAAAGAAGATTGACATTTCAGCTCGGCTTTGAATGCAAAACCGATGGTGATCCATGTGCCTGATAAACAGTTTTACGTCTGTAGCTGCGATGAATTTGCTAATGTATTCGTCTGTATGTGTTTATATTTTTGTATCCGTTCGTGTGTGTGAAAAAAGCTCTCTTGCCCTCAAATGAGAGTTTGGCCTATGTTCACCACGACTTTCAGTCATTTTCGCGGAGTTAAACATATTCAGAGTGATTGGCCCGCTAGAAACAAAGGCTGATAGAGATCAGGACTTGATGACTTTAAGCGCGAGAACTAAAAGGGGAGGGAATGGGAAATAAAATAGAAGTAATAGATCGAAGATCGAAATTGAAAAAAAAAATCCATAATGATAAATATTTTTACTTTCTTATGCAGAATCGAACTGATTTATGTGCACTTACTCCTCTGCGTAAAATAAAAGTTTGATGGAGTACAGTGAATGATGAATTATTTGATCAATATGGATAAGTGAGATCGATTAGAACACATCACTAGGCTTAATGTGACAAATTCGGAGTAAACTCGTAAGGCTGTGCAGGTAGTGAGGATTTTAAAACTAGTTACGAAGACGATTTGAAGGAATCGTATATTATCGTGTAGTAAAGTGTAACGAGATTTCTTTAAACCTGATCACGTTCTTCATACTGTCATGTAGGTTTATAAAGTGCCTGCTTGCAATCCCCGATCATCACCTGGTAGTAATATCCTTTCTTGCCCTATATTTTCTCATCTTAACACCTTAGCCAGCACATCATGACTTTTATCCAGCTGCGTCGTTATATTTTAGTTGCTACACATAGTAGTCTCCTCATATCACTACAACTGTTATGTACCTTCTAAACATTTTCACTTCGAATCATACTTTCTTTCAAAATCTAACTTTTCAACTCTCTGGTGTATACGCCTTGGTTTGTTATAGTTTCTTAATTCGAAATAAATTATAAGATTATATTAATATATAAAATCAAAATAATAATAATAACAAAGGTAACTTGGTGATGAAGAGCTAAACTCCCCTTTATAGTTTTGCTAATCTCCTTAATTTGGTCTTTTTTTATTAGAAATCAACGGAAATGAATTAACCACATCTTTAACCGAATTTGGATTCGCAAATAAAACTTTAGAGAATAAGGTTTTTTTTTTTCTATCAAAGCAAGTTTCTGCTGTTATCTTGATGGTCAGGGAGGGTTATTTAGCCCTAAAATTCCCCACTAGACTAGGTGAGAGGGAGATACATTGCTATTAAAGGAGCTCGTTAATATATTATCGAAGGACTTCAGACGTTTTCATGCTGTCTAGCGTCCTGCTAAGTAATTGTAAAATTTCGGTAGCGTTATACCCTATAAATTACATCTATTCTCAAAAACTGATTCAGGAATTTGGGTCATAATTCATTGCATGTTCAAGGAATTCTAGGAAAATGATTAAAAAGGTTGTGAAAAAATGAGAATGATATTTTTGATTAATCAACTTCCTCCATTTAATTTTCTTTTACAAGATTCGCATAGGGGAACATGATGAATCTTCGATGACATAGTTAGAGCCAAGGAAAGTGACATATCTCGTTAAGACGTGATTTACATAATCTTCAATAGGTAAGAAATTAAATTTTTCATAGGCTTAAGAAAGTTCGAGGTGGATTTTTAGATATGGATGGTCAGGACGTGGTATAGTCGTATTATGGTCGCTGTTTCCAAGAGATATCAGCAATATAAAGCTGAAATTCTCTTCCGTATCCTGAATAAATGTTATCCTTTCTAAAGCCCTAATGTGAATATGTGTTATGCCATTAAACAGAAGGAAAGACATGAATATTGTCCTAGGAATTTATTGTCAACTTATTGTAAACTTACTATTTATACCGATCGAGATTGCAGCGTGAAGCACACACATGCCCGCAACGGTGGCCTCGGATGTGTTTTGCAACCTTAAACAACTTCACGAAATCTAAAACGTCGACGAATTATTTAGAGTAGAGACGGTGCGGACTAAAAGACAACCGCACACAACCAACTGCTACCTTAAAATGGATATATATATATATATATATATATATATATATATATATATATATATATATATATATATATATATATATATATATATATATATATATATATATATATATATATATATATATATATATACATATATATACAAAGAAAGCAACTACAGGATCTGCAAGTGATAATACAACCATCAGAGGGCTATGCCATTTTTATTTTCTGTCTTTCAAATAAAATTTGAAGAGAGAAAGAAAGATGCAGAAACCTGGTGTAGCTGACTATAAATACATATAGTACAAGAGGAATAAGAATTGGACGCGAATGAGCAAATGAGACAAGAAACCGGGGGTTTTTAAAGGCAAGAGAGAGGGACATTAGAAGAATTCAGAATCAAAGGGAGCAGAGGGCGGCACAGTGAAGGCGATCCTTTACCAAGAAGACACAAATAGCGCACAGAAAAAAAAGTTTTGAATTCCTGGCCGGGACCCGGGTTCGATATATATATATATATATATATATATATATATCATTGGTGACTCTGGCTCTCTCTCTGTTCGGGCTTTGCCCCGAGTATAAATTTTGTAAAGTGAACGTGTATTTGCAAGCTGATTTAATTTCTGCCAACACTGACTTCAAGTAAGTAAGTGCAGCCAATAACCCTGGCTCCTTTTATTGAGCCTGGTCGTAGTTCATATATTTTTGTTCAGCACCTGGCGGTCGCTTTAGAGGTGCCCTGTGTTAAAAAATATCATTCGTTGAAGACGTTCTCTCCACATCGTTCACACGCTCTTGACTCGGGTTAGAAGTTATAGCCCCTTATTTTGTATAATCATAAAAATTAAAAGTAATTCTAATTCGTTGTTTTCTTGAAACAATAGTTTTTGATAGAGATTAAGATTTAAATTCCAATCTATGAAAGGTTTCCGTTCTACAATATTCTTAACAGAATGAAAAACGATCCAGCAACTCGGGCTAATACGAACGAGCCTGGTAGGTGTAAAAGACTGCTTTTTTAATTTGAAGTCATTGGTGACAATAATTCCCAAATATTGTTCTTTTAAAAATTCACCAAATAGTCCTACTGGCATTGTGTAATTAGAATTATGTAATATTTCTCGATTCAATATGCACTGCCTTGCGCTTTTCGACATTGAACAACATTTGCCATTTGGTGACACTCAGATCGGTCTCTGGCTAATGTTTGTTGTGCACGCCGCTGTCGTTATTTGATTGCTATTATTCCGTGCGCCTGTGTGTAAAGATCAGTTGGTGTTTTCCATGGATCCTTTCTTTTTACCCTTAACTTAGAAATGGAAAAAGATATAGTGCTAGATATAAAAAATAAAACATTAGTCGCTAATTAGAGAAGTTTCTCAACCTTTGATAGAATCCGCTCATATCTGAGAAGCACAATACCCAAGAACGAGTTTACCATCGAGAAAATCATTTTGAACGACTTGGACAAGAAGAAGGAGCTGCAAAACTGGATATTATACGAGTTCACCATCAAACCAAGACGACTGGAGCTCATGTATAAATGAAGAGAGTGATTTTTATATTAAAAGTATATTTCTGTCTTATTGTTAAATTATCAGTGCACATATAAGTCTGCGGTGTGCTTTATGTCTCTTACCTTCTTTTACACATGTGTCTAATGCGAAAAAATTTGTGATGAGCCCGAGTGAACAAAAACGTACGTACATACACACACACAAAACAAAACAAATAGCCATAAAATCAGAGTGATGGTTTTAGTATGTATGCGAAGGAAGAAAGGAGTTTACTCCCTCCTTATCCCAAAGAAACCACATTAAAATCACCATAGACACCGACCTGAAGAGGAAATACAATTATTATTAATAGTAGTACTATTATTATTACTATTGCTATCAAACTATATACTTGCTTTGGAAAAAATCTAAAAGTAAAATTAGTCTCGGAAATAAGAATTATCTGATGAGTAAATTTAAAAACAGTAAAAATATTATGATATCGAGTATTATTCATTGGGGCCTCCAACTTAAAAGAGGTTCTACTAATTTCACAGCGGATAATGATGTGTTTTTTAAACTCTGGCCACTTTGAAAGGCAAGAGAAAAAGAGGTTAAGAGAGGCCAGTCATGTTCAAGTGGCTATAATACGACCACCCGACCTTGGATGCATTCCTTGAGTGGGACCATCACACTTGGATGCTAGAACTTCCAGTTTTTAGCCCTTTGCATGGCCCCCTAGCACATGGAGGGGGGTGCTATAAAAATCCCGCAGCATGCAACAGACTCCCTTCACCCTAACCTGATACCTCAGGACAGTCTGACAGAAATCGCGGCCCCACTTAATTAGGGTAACGTTGGCGGTGCTTACGCCAAAGGCTTTCTTCTTTAATCTTCCAAGTGGTCGGAGGGAGCAGGGGTCATCTGATCAAGGGCAGCTAGAAACTGGAACAGGGGTCTGCTAAGACTGCTTTTCGATACTACTTCCACACATCTCTATCATCGAATACCATGTAGTTCATAAACGCCAATCTCTCCTCTTCTAATGGTTCTTTATCCATATTCGGCCCCGCTATGCAGTTCCATTTAAGTTCAATTCCCCCAAAATTGAAGATTATGGAAAAAAGTTCAGTTTACCATTACATTATCGCTTGTGGTCATTTCTGAATCTACCTTAATCTTCCTTCTACCTAATTATCCCATTCCTTTGCTAAGGCTATTGAGCCCAAACTGAATACAGCTTGCAAGTTCAGGATTAATGAAGTGTATAGTCTGCCAGTAACATTAATTGCTTTAGTATACTATATATGGTTTTATTGTCCAGAGAAGGTGGAGTGAAATATTTGGACGATGGTTTAAACAAAGAATAAAATAGGCGTGAGTTCTAACAAAATGCACAATAAATTTTCCTTGACAATTATTACCTAGTGAACACTGCATTATGGGCAGGACATGTAAACTCTGGCATATGATTAACTATCATAATCTTCTGAAAGTCTTAGGGTCTATTTATATCCTACAGATGTTGCAGAGTTTAACAAGGTCAGTTTGTCTGGAGATTGCAATAAGTGAATCTTAAGTTTGCTCCTTTTATCTTAGAGATTTGTTAACGTACATGTAAGCCTCCTGATTAAATATTGATAATAAATACGAGATTGTTCTAATCTTTTCATTTTTCGTTCTCGGGTGTTTAGCAATTGAGTGATTCTCCTTTTCGGTATCGGTGTTTTACAATCAACGGGAAATTGCCTTAGGCAAAAGAGACATAGATTTTCCTTGAATGAAAAAGATGTGATTGTAAGTATACGAAAACCAGAAAGTTTTTTTTAAAGTTGCCTGAAGTAAAAACGAATGTGTGCATAGATCTAAAGAGCGGCTTTCTGTGAAAGATAAAAGTGGAGTGAGAACTAATGGGAGTAAAGAGGTAAAAGAAACAAAATTGATAATCCCCACAGTGTTTTTTAGAGTGAAACATATAAGAAAATAGGAAAGAAGAACGCTTCAATCAACTCGAATGGAAGTTTCGATAGAATGAATTGAATATACTTCTGAACCTAAATAAGGCTCGAAATTAAAAGTATGTTAGGAATAAATATATTGTGAAAGCGCATTCCACATCTTTGAAAAACAGTTGAAAATTATTATCAATTACTTAAAACTAAACATTGAAGTGTAGCCAGTATACCAATGAGTAGACAGCCACCTTCATACTGCATCGGAAACGGCTGGGGGACGCTCTTTATTCCCGCCAACCAAGTGACTGTAATTATAGACCAATCTAACAGCCCTGTATGAAACTGTAGAAATTGGGTATTCTAACCTTAACTTTTGCCGTAGCAGTACACAGGATCGTTAGGGAAGTTTGGTCCCTCAGATACAGTCACTCGCTAGGGCAGTGGTTCTCAACTGGTTGTCCATGATGAATTTCTGGGTGGTCCACGGGACTTCCACTATATTTAGTAAAAATTATATTTATTCGATAATATTTTCATTCCTTGATTGGCAGCTGCACTCTTCATGTGTTTTATAGTTTATGCTGTTTATGACACATGGTGCTTTATTTGCGTGTATTATTATGATTTACGTTTTATCATTATTTTTGCCAAATTCAACTTATAACTGATATATTTCGTTGCTCTGCCCACAGATCTAAAGAAATAACAATGGCGGGAAGGATTCAGAGGAATACATTGAATTTGGCTTCACTTGCCAAGAAAAAGATGACATGGAGTTACCACAGATGGGTTATTTGTTACAAAGTCTTGGGGAATGAGTCAATGAAGCCAGCTAAGCTTAAGCTCCATCTCGAAAAGTGTCATCCGAATTTGTTGCAAAAGAATAAAAATTATTTCGAACAGAAATTATCATCTCTCAAGTGGCAGCGCCTGGACGCATCAGGTAAATTCCATGAAAAGACCACCAATGCAGTGCGTGCTTCCTACATTGTTGCGTACAAAGTCGCACAGGGCAAGAAGCCTCATACAATTGTTGAGCAGCTTGTGATACCCTGTGCAAAAAAAAAAAATGCTGAGGCTTGTTGTTGGCAAATACGCAGCACGGAAGCTAAATGATATATCTGTATCTAATGACACTATATCGAGACGGATAAATGAAATCTCACAAAACATCAGTGAACGAGTTATGGATGAAATAAAGAAATCTCCAATGTTTGCAATACAGTTGGATGAATCAACTGATGTCTCGCTCTGCTCTCAGCTAATGGTGTTTGAGCGATATATGGTTGAGGAAGATTTCAAAGAAAAAATTCTTTTTTGTAAGACTCTTAACCCCACCACGCGGGCTCAGGATGTCTTAGAAATTGTTAACAGTTTCTTTGAAGCAAACCGTCTGGATTGGGGAATTTTAGTGGGTGTTATCACTGATGGTGCACCTGTGATGCTAGGCTCAAGATCAGGCTTCCAAGCATTGGTGAAACAGCATGCTCCATTGGCAACTGGCGTTCACTGCTTCATTCACAGACAGGCATTGGCATCAAAAACATTACCTGATCCCCTGAACATCGTTTTCAAAGGACTGGTAAAGGTGGTTAATTATATCTGATCGTCAGCAGTGAACACTAGGCTGTTCAAGAAAATTATGTCAGGACATGGGTTGTGAATTTGAGATGTTTCTGTCTACACTTCTGTACGGTGGTTGTCAGCAGGGAACGTGTTCAACAGAATATTTGAACTGAGAGAATAGTTGACTTTATTTCTCCAGTCTCAAGGGAAACAGGATTTAAGAATTATGCTAACACAGTCAGAATTAGAATTTGCATACCTCACTGATATTTTTGGAATCTTGAACAAACTGAATCTTCAAATGCAATGGAAAGGTGCAAATCTGTTCACTCACCAAGGCATCATCAAGGCTTTTCTTGAGAAATTAGAACTCTGGATCACACGAGTAGAAGGTAACAATTTGGTTAAGTTTCCATGTTTGGATGCCATGCTCGGAGAAAAGAAATGCATTCAGATGCAAATTCTTGAACATTTACGAAAGCTGCGGGATGAATTTAAGCGATACTTTCCGGAGGTGAACATGACAACGGATGAGTTATCCTTCATCAGGAATCCATTCACAGCAAATGTTCATAGCATTACAGAAAATCTGCAGGAGGAATTCTTGGAGCTGAAGAATGATTTGGCGTCTTAAGATGTGTACCAGCAGTCTCCCATTGAAAGTTTTGGGGCCACTATGATTGGTAATTACCCAAATTTGTCATCACATGCGGTCAAATGTCTTTTACCATTTGCATCAACCTACATGTGCGAAAGTGGATTTTCATGTTTGTTGAACATTAAGTCAAGACAGAGGAATCGGCTTGCAGTGGAAAGTGATATTCGTTGTGCGCGATTAAGCACCACTCCTAACATGGAAAAGCTTGTCAGTGAGAAGAGAATCCAAAAGTCTGGTTGCAAAGAAAAATGAGTTAATCAAATTGGAAATAAAAAATATTCGTTGTTTATTCTTATAATCTTACATTATTTTATTTTTTTTAATATACATTTCATTGCAAAATGATACATAAACATTCATGTAATTTCAAGATATTATATTTAAAAGAAGTATATTTCAGATTAAAATGTTATTTGCTAATTATTTTATACCATTTTTCGAAATTCTGTTTTGAAGAAATATATTTGAAGCCAAAATGCTTGTTGTGTATGCTTACTTTATACTTACTCAAATATGGAATGGTCCACAATATTCTTTTAATTGAGCTAGTGGTCCATGGCCTGAAACGAGTTGAGAACCACTGCGCTAGGGGTTCATAAGGAGCGTTCCCCAGCCGTGTTAAATGCGGTGTGAAGATGGCTACTCATTGTTAAACTAACACCATACCACCACTGCATACATTGTAGTTTACTATACTTAAAAGCCAAAATAATTTATACGTCATTTCTACTTTGAAATAAATGAGAAGTGGTTTAAAAGAAAGCGTCTAGTGAGAGTGTAAAGCAGTCCATATTAGATGCTAGAGATCTAACTACTTTCAAAGCGAACTTAAATGCTGCACTCGAAAGTTCGTGGTTGATTTCATGTTGAAAAGCTTTGCGCAACTTCAGAGTAGAGATTATTATTACTATTAGGCATTTCCATAAGTAATGTGGGATTTTTTTATAATTATTTTATGGGTAGAAATCACATAACTCTTTGAAGTTATATATATATTTATTTGTTATTTATTTATTAATTTAATAAGTGATATAAGTTCCACCAGTTTCTACTAAGTCTCCAAATTTATAATAACTTTTCAATACCATGGTTGTAAAAATCGTCTCTTTAATTAAAAAAATATCTTTAAGGTTGTTTTGGCTTCTTCTTTTGTAGACATCTGAATTCTCTTCAGGTGATTCACTAGACTCCTTAGAAGTTAGTAATCTGACGTGGCTAAGTCTGGTGAGGTAGGTAGATGAGTCATTGTTTCCCAATCGAAATTGTTAAGCTTTTGTGTTATTTGTTGCGATATGAAGTCGCTCGTTATCTTTTATTGATTAATGATGGCCTCTTTTCTTCAAGTGCTGCATGGAAACGGTCCAAATGAGCACACTAAACCTCTGGTTAGGGTAAAGAAGTTGAAAATGAATTAGGCCATTCAGATCCTACCAAACGCACAAGAGAATCTTCTATAAATGAGCCCCCTGTTTTGGTCGGGGTATTGGTTTTCCCCCAGGGTGACTAAACTATGCCAAAATATAAGCCTTGAGTTAGGCTAAGACATACAGACCCGTACTTTTCGAGTTTGGTAGACTAGTTTCGTAAGAAAACAAAGTTGTTCTTGATTATTTCTATTATCAAATAATAATAAGCCTGAAAAATGGCGCATTATAGTTATGAGATTGTAAAAGAATAGCATAATGCTCCCAAGATACGCCTACCTCTCTTCCGGGCGGGCCGCTTATCATCCGTTTCCGTTCCCGCCCAATATCTGGTGGTCTTCAGCCGGAAGAAACCACCGGCAATTTCAGCTAACCACCGAGTTCCTTCTCGGACTGTTTATCGATAAATAGAAGCCCATTTTCGCTTCCAGAAGTTTATAAAGGACGAAATGGAGTAGCTTGACATCTAATCTACGAGGGGCGGTCAATAAGTTTTGCAATTCAGATATAAGGAAACAAGATATGAGGAAAAGTGACTTATTATTTTTCAATATGACTACCCTCGACTTCAATGCACTTACGCAACTCGCCCCTGAGGCTTCGAATTCTTGACAACCAGAAATCTCCCGACTGCTGTTCAATCCACTCCTGGACGGCGAGCAGGACATGTTCATCGTCCCCAAACCGGCGTCCACGCAATGTAGCATTGAGCTGCCGGAATAAAAAGTAGTCGCTAGGGGCCAGATCTGGACTATAGGGGGATGGTTGAGCTCCTAGAATCCGCACTCGCACAGAGCAGCTTGTGAAACTCTGGCCTTGTGGAATTTGACGACGTTGAAGTCGATCATGGGGCGTGAGGTTTCTAGACACCCAACGGGCAGAGACCATCGTCATGGGCAAATTGTCGTGGATTATGTTGATAACACTTCCATGTGATATTCAAAGTTCTCGCTCGATTTCTTCAACCTTCGCTCTTCGATTTTCGAGGATCATCCTCACCACACGGGCCACATTGTCCTCGTTGTTCACGTCTGACGGGCGTCCTGGACGGGGGTCATCTTCAAGGGAGTCACGACCATGGCGGAACTCCCTATTCTAGCAAACAATGGTTTCATGGGAACGGGCGTTGTCGGTGTACACTTCAACCATGCGTTCATGGATCTCTTTTGCATTCTTGCCTACCTTGGTCAAAAATGTAATCACTGCGCGGTGCTCAACCTTCTCCATTGTTGAAAAATTTGTGACTGACGATCTGCGATCAACAACTGCTTCTTAAATATACGAGGCAGGAGCGTGCGGCTGCAGGTCCGGACTTGTTATAACTTGTCCTAACACCCTCACAAACATCCACCTCCCCTTCGTCTGTTTTGCCCTATCGATTCGCAAAACTTATTGGGCGCCCTGATGACCTCTCGCGAATTTCGAGTATGAAAGACGAATTCTTTTAACCGTCAGGAGTAGAACTTCCACGACGTCTGACGGGGCAGGAATTGACATATATCGGTGTAGTAGTAATTCGTCGAAGCATCAAATCTTCAGAGAGGAGATCGGTCTCAGTTAGGGAGGCTCCTTACCCTGTTGGTCTGCAAGTCAGTGCAGACCCAAGCTCGTACTTACGTGTAAAAGCCGAAGCTACAAACAGCCTCACTCTGGTTCCCTAAGCGAGAAAACTACATCTCGGCTTTTCTCCGTGACCGTACGCGTCGATACGTCATTTCGTCCCCCTCCCTCACTGAGGCACCTAAGGTTCCTTGGAGTTCACTACCGTGGAGCCCTCTTTAACAAGAAGCCCTCGTCACCGCCTTCTTCCAGCAGAATCGTGAGGTAATTGTGAGATCAGGTCGGTCTCTGGAGAACCTACCTCATCGTCTTCCCCCCTTATCCCACCACCTTCACTCACTAGCGCCACCCGAACATCAGGTTTTAAGGTAACCCTTCCTTTTCACATTCCCCGGCTTCAGCGCGAAGCTTACCAGCATTTCATGTATATAGGGATTTGTATGGTGAATAGTAATTTTAAAGCTAAGTGAGATATCTGAGATTCACTTATTAATTTATCTCTAAAAGCACATTATTTGTATTAGGTTAAGAAATAAGTTCTTGCGTTTTTTTTACTGTTGCATTGATTTAAGTTTTGTTGACGTGATTTGTGTACATATTAAGAAACAATAATAAATAATGAGAGCAAAATTTGTAAAGGTTAGGCTACGTTTCTTCACAGCGTAGTCTATTAGGCTTTTGCTTAGGCTACGTCTTGAAGTTGAGTAATAAGTCATTGCGGTTTATTTAAAAGTTGTGATAATTTAATTTTTGTTCTGTACCCTCAAAATGAAATGTCAAGTTAAAAGAAAGGCTTTATCAGAACGGACAGCTCAATGGTGGTTTCCACGTTTCAAAAACGGTCATTTCAATCTTAATGAAGAACAACGTTCTGGTCGCCCCATTAAGTTGAATGAAGATCGATTGAACGACCTTCTTCAGGAAAATCCTCGTCAATCGACTCGGGAATTGGGTGTACAAATGGCGTGTGATCATAAAACTGTAGTGAATCACCTTCATTCGATGGAGAAAGTTAAAAAACCCGGTGCATGGGTTCCACACGCTTTAAGCAAAAGCAACAACCTTCAACGCTCCACGATTGCCGCAGGTTTGCTTGCTCGTCACAAGGCTATTTGTGGATATAAGGACAAATTTCTTTATGGCATCATCACTGGCGTCGAAAAGTGTTGTGTTTATGTCAACATGAACTATCGAAAACAATAGATTAGGCCCAATAAAAAAAACAACTTAAAGCAAGGACTTCATTCACAAAAGACAATGCTGTGTGTGTGGTAGGATTGTGAAGGCATAATTCTTTATCAGCTCCTTGCGAACAACGAGATTGTACATGCAGAACTCTACGTTCAACAAATGTATCAGCTCGCCGAAGCTATTCGTGAAAAGCAACCTCATCGACGTTATGGAGTCCTTCTGCAACAGGACGCTGCTCGTCTTCACATTGCCGATAAGACAAAAGACGCCATCCAAACGCTTAATTGGAAAATCCTGCCGTATCCTTCATATTCGCTAGACATGGCTCCATAGAATTTCCATCTGTTCCGATCGCTCTCCCTTAATTTGCGCGGCGTTTCGTTCAATACTGATTTGGAATTAAGAACCTGGTTAAACGAATTCTTCGAGTCAGAATCCAGAGATTTTTATTGCAGAGGCATCGAAAAACTAGTTGAACGTTGGGAAGAAGTCGTAAATAACAACGGAAAATACAGTGTTGATTAAATTGCATATTGTTATCAATTAAAAATGAAGTTTTTCTAAAATTGCTAATGGTAATGAATAAATTTGATAAAACCGCAAGAACTTATTCCTCAACCCAATATATATATATATATATATATATATATATATATATATATATATATATATATATATATATATATTCTTGTTTAGTGTTCATTAAAACTTTATTTTCATATTGTTGTGCATCTAACTCTCCTTGGGTCGCTTGCTGGCAAAGTTCATTCCAATCCCTCCGTAGCCAACCTCTTAGCACTCTGAGTCAATAAACCCATTCAGGACACGGGCCCAGCGAAGTATAAGGAGTAGTACGACTCCTCTTCCTCGACAGAGATGATCTAATATTACACTAAGACTCGAAATCGAACGTTAGTGTCACTACCTGTTTTCTTGAGAGCGTAGTGTAGTGGTTATTAACCTGGAGGGCGACAGTAATTTCCCAGGGAAGGGGACAATTCCTTGGGGAAAAACAGGAATTTCGCTAATTGTATTTTTTATTTTCGTAATGAGGGCATGGATTAATATTAAGAAGTTTAGGAATGTTATTTTGATGTAAGGGGGTCGTTGATGGAAGGACCAATTCATTGAGGGAGCATGGTAGTAAAAAAGATTAAGAACCATTGCCTATTGGAGGAGTGCAGAAGCGCTTTTGGCTGCTGAAAAATACGTACATAAAACAACCCACAGTCAAACAATTAAACATTACTCCCTTCTTCTATCTTTTCTTTCCACAGTATGTCATAACTTGTCGCCGCAAGAGGATACCGCTATAATGAACATTTTTACCAACAACGCATCACTCATTCTTTATGAAATGTACCGAATGTTTTCCATTTCCACAGACCACTGAGTAAAAACTGGTGGCCTTCCCTTAGGCCACGAATGCTTTCTTACTCGTTGACCGGTGTCAACATGTAGTAATACCCCTCTTCCTGCCCATTGCCCTCATTTTCACCTTTGTGCACCTTGTCCACAATTTAAAGGGGGGGAGAGAGCAATTGACTAAATAATCGGAGCTTCATTTCAGAAAGTACTAAGGTTTAGGGAATATAAAATGTGTGGAAATTACCTTACTCAAGTAACATAGAGAAAAAACTACTCGGCGCAGTCGTGTTGACACAACTCTCCCGACCCTGCCCTTGAAGGCAACTCTTTCTGGCAGGAAAGGGCAGATATCCTTTTTGATGAAGAAAGAGAATGAGGAAAGCTTCCTCCAGGGGTTCATTCCCGCGCTTCAATCTCAACAATTCTTTCTTGTGAAACGTCGCAATGAAGCAGCGAGGTCGCGATCGTCGTTGTTTCCTCCGTAGAGCAGTTGCCGGGAGGTCGATCGATAAGACCATTACCGAGCGCTCGTGCCGGGCCCTTAGCACTGTGTAAGCGTTTCTTATTAAGTCTCGCCATCCTTCCCTCTCATCGTATACGCAATGCTGCCACAGGCTAATGAAATGCACATAAAAATCAAAATGAAACTTTCTGCAAAATTCGAAGGTACGAACGGAAGGTCATCGTTCGGAGTTGGGCTCTTATGGTATTGTGTTTTAACATCAACCTGCGATCATGGGACTCTTCGGCGGTTTCGTGTCAGGGCTCCTTTGATATACGTACCTCCATGGATGGCATTAGTACTCCTCTTCAAGGGTATTGTGATGTTGTGTTACACATTTGACAAAATAATAATAATTTAATATTTTTTACTGTAACGTGCATATGTTAGACATAAGGCAATGAATGAATGGTTATCTCTATTAAAAAATTAATCTGATTTGACATCTTTTTTTACACGCAAAATTCATATAAGTGAGCGACTGCTCTAGTTGTAATTAAGGACATTTAAAATATATAAATTGAAAAATAAAACAAAAAAGATTAAAAAGAATTTATGTAAAGATTTGTTGGGTGAATAATCATAAATATTCTTGGAATTATCTCAATGGCTACGGAAATTGGGTTGATTAATTTAATAGTGTGGTCCTTTTATGTACGAGGATGCTAATAACCTTAATTCTTTTTTTTAACTAAATCTAATACAATCTAGACACAAAATAGGTATAAAAATGAAGTTTGTTAGCGGTAAACAGATTTTATGTGCCTGAAAATTGAAGAAATGTTGTAAAAAAAAACAAGGATCCGCACGAAAACAAATCCTTTAGTATGTAAATGTCTTTAGACAGTATTAAAAATATCCCCAACTCTCTTCAAGTAGCTGCATTTTGTGTATCTTTATTCATGGAGTTAATACAATTATGAGCACAACATGTTATATGAAGATATGAGATCGAATTGCTAAATGACTGAAAATAGGACGAATTATTATTGGATTTACTATTTTACAGATTTTTACTTAGTAGGAATACATGAGATTTTTCGACCTAAATATAACAACACATCATATAATACTAAATATCTTATATAATGTAATTGGAAAAAAATACATTGAAGTCAATTAGATAAATGAAATATAAATTCAAAGAGGTGTTGAAACATTTGATGAAATCAGCAGAAACATTCATTGCAGCACCTTGGATGGCTCCCCAAAGCTTATTTTTGTTGTTAAATTAACTGCTGTCTGCGTAAATGTCTCATCAGGATACTCCACAACTTACCTATTGGATTTAGGTTGCAACTGTTGGGAGGCCACCCCATGATTAAATTTTCTACAAATCCTTTCAATTCCAACCAATTCTTAGATAACTTGTAGGCATTATCCTGCATGCAGACAAGAGACTTAGTCATATTCAGTGTCTGTCTCTTGGACCATAGAAATCTAGGAAATCGCAGTGCGCCTAAGAATTCATTTTGTCGCCATCATCCACTTTGAAAGGTCTTACTACTCGTAGCTTGTATCCAACATTTGCAGCACAATTCCCCAATCCACCTCGTCTTTGTTGTCGTTTGGTAAAATGCTTCACCTTACGTTAATTGACAACCGAGTCTCTTCTTGCCTAATTCATCCGCCCCATCCAGACTCTGTGAGGCTAACTTCTTTAGTCAGTTTTCCATGTATATCTGAACAATAACAAACGATTTTTTTGTGGTTAGGAACCGCACTTGGGTCTTATTATTAATGGTAACAACTTTTCTGAGAGTCTTACACCTTGTTTCTCTCGAAACAATGGGCCTAAACATTATTATTGTAGCTAAAGGGTTTATATCCACTACTTTTTTGATTTTGGAAAGATCTCTAGGGTAAGATCCCTTTGGGCTGAATATCATTCTCTACAACTTTCGCCACAGTGCGTTGATCACGCTTCATGTTTTTAAAATTTGCAAATAAGACTTTTCTTCCCCTACATCTGGTACGATAGAATTCTTCACTTCTTCAAAAGTTTATTTGGTAATCTTCTACTACATTAGCGACTGGGGAGTTGTTGTTGTTGTTGTGTTGCGTTTCAAATTGAACGATATGGTGTTTTATCTTTCGTTCATCCAGGCATGTAGGCACCATTTTCGTTGGAGTGAACATCAGATAAAATAGAAATAACTAAAAATTGTTTGCTTACTGGAAGCTGGTTTCGAGCCTTACTATGGGTTGTTGTATGCGGGTTTTCACCCCCATACCCTCCCCCCGCTCGCTTCGCTCGCCCTTTGGAACAAATAGTTAAGCGAAAGATTTTGGAACAAAGAATGAATCATTATCGGATTACAGGAAAAAAAATCATGAGTCGCTAATGTAAAAGATTACCATTTATTTTTCTGGACGTTTTATCAGAAAATGCTTCTTGCCAAACATGTCTAGACACTCCTAATCGAATTTCAGAAAATTGACTAATATAACTTAGGTAATACCCGAGATAAATAGTCTTGTATCTACTAAATTGAGATTATTAAATTTCTAAAAATATCTAAATAAAAAAATCCAGAAACTTTTATGGAAAATGATGAAACACGAAAGAGTTATTGCCTATAACTTCCAGACACACTTTAAGCAAGCTCTAATACCCTATTTTTTTTGCGCATAATCTTAGGCAGTTATGTAAGTTTGCACTTCATAGTTTCTGATGAAAAATAGTAAAAATAACTTACATGTTTCGAACTAATTATGCTTCTTTATAAAATTAATTAAATTTATATTGGAAACAAACTATATTTACTTATGTTGAGTTTAAATTTTATTCGATACTCCAGAAGAACAAAAACTTATAAGGTTATTAAAAATGTCAGAGTTAAATGAACCACATTGTATAACACTCTAAGTAGGCTAAACACTGCGCATATATGAACTTTCTACCACTGAAAATTTTATGTGCAAGCTTCTTGAATTAATAATATTAATATATGGGAAAAAATTTTGTATACAGACTGAATCACAAGAAAGTATACCAGGTCAAAATCTAAATAACCTTTTCATAAATTGAAATATTTGGAAATCATTTATTTGGTTTGATGGAGAAAACAGTCTACTTTACATCCTAAAGAGTTTGCAAGCAAACATCATAGCATTGAGGTAACATGTAATTGAATTAATGGGTATACAAAAGCTTACTTGCGCACAATTTGCTCAATAAGATAACAATATCTGTGATATTGATGCGATTCCTCAAGTCATAAATTTGAGATGTAGTGTTGAATAAACTCCAGTATTCAATGACCCCATGGAAAGAAATAACATGGGGTCAAATCAGGGCTTCTGGGTCGCCATTCCGTCTTATGGCCGACTGCAATTATTCGTTTTTCGAATACTTCAGGCAAGCGATTCTTAATATTAACTAAGCACCGTCTCGAATCCACCAAACGCGATTAAATCTGGCCCCATATGCAGTATGTAATTGTGGAATGATATCTTGATTCAAAATTTCTAGGTAATTTCACCATTTAACTTCCCATTAATAAATATTGGACCAATTAACGATCTATTTCCATACAGTCCTACCCACACAGACGAATATAATCTACGAATACTCTTTTCGTACAAATGAGCTTCATGCGGTTGGTTTCTTGATACATAAGGCCGGGAGTTTTGTCTGTTTACTTGACCATCCATATGGGATGCAGCCGCATCTCCAACAGCTAACTGTTTAATGAATCGTCAGAGAAACCATTGAAAAAATCTGAGATGGCAAGTAAAATCATTTTCAAAGAGTTAGGGTTTAATAACGTGTTTAAATTAATATAATTGCAAGTCTTTATGAACAATTGGCAGAAAGGGCACTTCTGAAAGTCCCTTAGCATTTCTTATGGAGGATACTTTAGGATTTTATACTAATAATGGACAACCACGCTCAATGTTGTTTTCATCTATAACACTATATTTTAAGAACGGTTTGTCTTTGAAGTTTTAAATAATAATAGATATTTTTTCTCTTAGTTTGCTTATGACCTAGATAAACGAGGGGCGGTCAATAAAGTTTGCAATTTGGATATAAGTAAACGAGATATGAGGAATAGTGTTTTATTATTTTTCAATATAACTACCCTCGACTTCAATGCACTTGCACCACTTGTCCCTGAGGCTTCGAATTTCCGACCACCAGAAATCTCTCGACTGCTGTTCAATCCACTCCTGGACGGCGAGCTGGACATGTTCATGGTGCCCAAACCGGCGTCCACGCAGTGCAGCCTTGCGCTGGCCAAATAAAAGGTAGTTTCTAGGGGACAGATCTGGACTGTAGGGAAATGGCTGAGCTCCTCGAATCCGCACTCGCGCATGGCATCTTGTGCATCTCTGACCTTGTGGACAGGGGCATTGTCGTGGAGGAGCAGGACACCGCGTGTCAACTTGTCGCGCCGCTTCTGACGGATGCACTTCTTCAACCCAGCCAGTTTCTCGGCGTAATATTGGCCTATGATGGTGCTTCCACGAGGTGCATAGTCCACCATCAACTCTCCCTCAGAATTCCAGAAGATGATGGCCATGATCTTCCCGGCTGAGGGTTGGGTCAGAAACTTAATGGGGGTCGGAGAGCCCCTGTGCTTTCAGGCTATGCTTTCAAACTTGGTCTCGGGATCCCAGTGATCGACCCACGTTTCATCACCTGTCACTATGCGTGACTCGAATCCCACAGGGTCTTTGTTGTACAGGAGCAACAGCTCCTCCAAACTTTGACGACGTTGAAGTCGATCATGGGGCTTCAGGTTTCTAGGCACCCAACGGGCAGAGACCTTGGTCATGGCCAAATTGTCGTGGATGACGTTGATAACACTTCCATGTGATATTCAAAGTTCTCGCTCGATTTCTTCGACCTTCACCCGTCGATTTTCGAGGTCATCCTCTCCACACGGGCCACATTGTCCTCGTTTGTCACGTCTGACGGCCGTCCTGGACGGGGGTCATCTTCAAGGGACTCACGACCATGGCAGAACTCCCTTTTCCAGCGAGCAATGATTGCATAGGAAGGGGCAGTGTCGGTGTACACTGCAACCATGCGTTCATGGATCTCTTTTGCATTCTTGCCTTCCTTGGTCAAAAATTTGATCACTGCGCGGTGCTCAACCTTCTCCATTGTTGAAAAATTTGTGACTGACGATCTGCGATCAGCTACTCCTTCTTAAATAGACGAGGCAGGAGCGTGCGGCTGCAGGTACTGACTTCTCTTAACTTGTCCTAACAACCCCACAAACAGCCATTTCCCTTCCTCTTTTTGCCCTACCGATTCGCAAAACATATTGACCGCCCCTCGTATTTTAAGTTTTTATCCAAGTTCATTTTAGGGGTTCCTTTCGAGTTTTAAAAAAAAATGGCGAAGTTCAGAAAAACTAAATATGATTATAGAGTTCTTTGGAATTTTTTAAAATAAAAAGAATTGCAAATTGTGAATTTCATCAAATTCATTAAAATTTATGCATGACTTTGTTTTTAAATTTTTTTTCATTTGCATATTTAAAAGTTTTAATATAATTAAATAAATTTTCAACTTTAATCTTTATCATTAGGAAATAGCTACTAGATAAAAAAAAATCGTGAGGATTGTTTTTACCGTATATAAAAAGAATTCCGATGAAGGTTTTTCTGGCCTTTAGGCCTAGAAAATAAGCATCGATGGGAAACAAAAAGACCGAGAGTAAGATATTAAGAAATGCATATATACTGGAAACATTTTAGAAAATTTTAGACCAAAATGCCGTTACCTGCTCCTCTGGTAAATCTAAAAATTAAAATATCGTCCAGACGTGTTGCATTATGCGGTAATTTCCTAGAAAAATAATTTTTTAAAATAATTTATGTTGTTTAATAAAAAAAATTGAATGTTACATTACACAAAACAAACAGATTAAAAATATCTCAATTTATGAAAAATTATTTAGATTTAAAGTTGGTATACTTTTGTGATTCACCGTCTACAGTTCTGTATTAAACTTAAATTTTCTTCTGTTCTTCTGGGTTTAATTAAATTTGTAAAAGTAGATTTTTTTGGTTCTGTATCTAACAAACTAAATTAATTTTTTGTCTATTAATTTGTTTAACTGACCCATCAGAGAAAGATTGGCTCCTCTTTCGATTTTGATGAAAAAGGAAATTTTGTTGTTAATCTCTAAATTTGTCTAATCGATTAATCTTGCATTCAGATAACTGCTTGTAGTTATATGTAGGGTCGATTGTATTACTGGAACAATATATCCCTTTAAAATTTAATGAACCTTTAACATGATATGAAATCTGTATTAAAAAAAATATATATATATAATCGCTTATAAATCCTCCTTTGAGAAATAAATTCTTAAAAATTCCATTAATATTCAGGAATATTTGGGGGAAAATCAGAATGGCGCTGTTAATTTTCTTTATTTGAGGGAGCATCATTGAATTCCCTGCCTCTAACTAATCCTCTCGATCGAGCAATGTATGATATAAAAATAGTGTGCGTGTGTATGGGAAAGAGTGTATGTAGTAAATAACATAAACTCGTATGTTTCTCCTGCAACCAAAATATGGAATCGTTCAATTAATTTACTTGATAACCTTCCTTCTTCCACGATCTCCATAGCTTTTATACGCTTTGCATATTCTATCTTCTCTCTATACATTTTGATAGGAGGATTTGTGGAGTAAGATTGGCAGGATCGGCCAGCGTTAGCCATAATGTATGCAAATAGAGAGACAGGATCCCGCAATAACTAAAATGGCACGTATTTCAGCTTTCACTGTTTGCTATTTCTTGAGCTCTATGCAAATGCAGCTGTATGTAATGTTGCCAAATCTCAAATGCATTATCATCCGAATTTCATTAATATGAGTGTATATATTTAAGTGTATTATCAGAATATCGCGTTTGATTCCAATATTTATATTATTTATTTAATGTTGAAGATATTAAATGTTTAATACATATGTTACCGGAGATAGAGAAAATAAAAGCTTAAATGACGAGGAGACAATGTTATCGTAGACTGGCAGCGCGAGGATTTAAACCCCTTTCGTCTCCTTTGATTGGCAATTTTGAATGGCGAGAAACCGTTAAAAAGGATCTTGGTAATTCTTGCCTCACGTCCTTTTATTTTACTTCACTAATATGATGATCATTGAGAACAATTTTCCCCTTAATGCCAAAGATCCCCGAACACAATTGGTGGATGGGGTGAATCGTTTTATTATCATCTTCGTTTACATGAGTATTCATCAGATATTTGTGGTAACAGGGATTAATTCATACCTCGATTGCTAAGAGAGTTCAATTATCGATATCTTCCTTTTTTATATACATATATAAACGTGCTATGGATAAAAGAGGGTAAACATAACGATTAGTAATGACAGCATCATCATCAGCCATTTACAAAACAAATTTGCTCGGTGCGCATCAAACCCCATAAAAATATATGTAATAGAAAATTAGTTTATCCTAATCCTGAAAAACAAGCGAATAACGAAGGCATTTTGAAAAGAAAAAAAGAGGTGATAGACAACCGATAAAAGAGTAGCAAAGATCACAATAATTTACAATATTAAATAAAGACAATGAAAATATTCAACGTCATCTTATCTTCAACGCTTTCACATAAATAAGGTGGTGAACATCAACGCCAATCATTGCTTAATTTACGCGGATGAACAAAACTTTCGTTACGAGTTTCCGGGCCAGCGACCGATATCAGGGTTTGGTCTCCTCTTTTGCCATGCTTTGCAAGAGGGCAAAGGGATTCTAACTGTTTCCTATGTAGGTAGAAAACCACATAGCACAAATACGCGCCAAGATACTATACAATCGTAGAACGCACTTGAAAAACTCGCGGCACGAATACACTCTAAAGAACATACCAAATCACCAGTACCAACACAGTACACACTCTCAACCTATGGTACAAATATAGACTAAATAAAAATAAGGAACTTATTAGTAATGCCAATAACTCCATTTTCGAAATAAACAAGCAAAAATGCACCCCCAGACACTTAAAGAATTTATCATTAGCAAAGTAGAACCTACTTCAAAACCCATTAAACAAATACAAGCTAAGAAACACATAGGGTATAACGAATACCAAAATATATCCCAACTTGAGGACAATGAAACCAATATGCGCTATGGAAAACAATGAATTCACAACTCATATATTTTACTCAGTTTTTTAAAAAATATGGCAAAAATATGTTCCAAGGAACGCAAACATTTATCTTTGATAACATAGAACACATTTTAAAAGCCAATGAAAGAAGTAGATGAGAAGGAATATAACGAGCACACTGATGAAAAGTCCCAGAATAAATAAGTAATAATGAAAACTTCAAATATAAGAGATAAAAAGAACACTCCAACAATAAGTGATGGAATGATGAAAACTCCGACAATAAGAGATAAAATGTTAAAAGCTTTAATAGTGATGGACTGAGAAAAAACTAACATTTATTAATGAAAACACCAAAATTAAATGATGCAATTTTGGAAGCTCCAAAGTTAAGTGATAAAATAATATGTCTAACCATAAGTGGTTGAATGATCAAAATTACAATAATAGTAATAGAATGATGAAAATTGCAAGAGGATTAATTGAATGAATGATGAAAACTCCAAATTAAAATATTCTTATAATGACAAGTCCTAAAATAATTAATAAAGTGGCGAAACTTCAACAAAAGTGATATAATAATAAAAACTCTTACATTTAGTGATTAAATTTTGAAAACGCTAAAATGTAGGTATTCAATACTGAAAGGCCATCAGTAAGTGAGGTGTAGGAGACTATCATAATGCTCCCAAGTTTTGCCCATCTTCCTTCCGGGCGGGCCGCTTATCAACCCTTACCCTTCCGGCCCAATATCTGTTGGTCTTCAGCCGGAAGAAACCGCCGGCCATTTCGGCTAACCAGCGAGTTCCTTCCTGGACTGTTTATCGATAAATGGGAGCCCATCTTTGCTTCTGATAGTTGCCGGAAGTTTATAAAGGACGAAATGGAGTATCTTGACATCTAGTCTACTTCCCGCAGCCTTAGAACCTCTCCCGAGTTTCGAGTATAAAAAAATTCTTTTAACCCTCAGTAGTAAAGCTTGCACAACGTATGGCGGGGCAGGAATTGACATCTATCGGTGTAGTGGTAATTCGTCGAAGCATCAAGTCTTCCGAAAGGAGATCGGTCCCAGTTATGGAGGCTCCTTACCCATTGGTCTGCAAGTCAGTGCGGACCCAAGCTCGTACTCAAGTGTAAGAGCCGAATCTACAAACAGCCTCACTCTGGTTCCCTAAGCGAGAAAACTACATCTCGGCTTTTCTCCGTGACCGTACGCGTCGATAGGTCACTTCGTCCCCCCCCCCTCACAGAGGCACCCAAGATTCCTCAGAGTTCACGAGCGTGGGCCCCTCTGTAACAAGAAGTTCCCGTCACCGCCTTCTTCCAGCAGAATCATGACGGAATTGTGGGATCAGGTCGGTCCCTGGAGAACCTACCTCATCGTATCCACCCCTTACCTCACCACCTTCACTCACCAGCGCCATCAAAACATCAGGTTCCAAGGTAACACTTCCCTTTCACATTCCCCGACTTCACCGCGAAGCTTACTATCATTACATGTGTATAGGAATTTGTATGGTGAATAGTAATTTTCAAGCCAAGCGAGATATCCGAGATTCACTTAATAATTTATCTCTCAAAGCACATTATTTGTATATATATATATATATATATATATATATATATATATATATATATATATATATATATATATATATATATATATATATATATTCTTGTTTAGTGTTCATTAAAACTTTATTTTCATATTGTTGTGTATCTAACTTTCCTTGGGTCGCTTGCTGGCAAAGTTCATTCCAATCCGTCTGTAGCCAACCTCTAAGCACTCTGAGTCAATAAACCCATTCAGGACACGGGCCGAACGAAGTATAAGGAGTAGTACGACGACTCCTCCGCATTCGGGATAATAGGATATATATATATAAGAGTCGGAGAAAACTCCAACCACCTCTCGGCCTATTCTTCGATATGAGGGAATTATGAAAAGTCTAATAATAAATGATGAATTATGAAAACTAGAATATTATGTGATGGAAAGATGAAAACGCCAACATTAAGTGAAAGAAGATTAAAACTACACAAATGGGGGATGGTATGATGAAAAGTCCAATAATAATTAATGGGATGATTAAATCCCCAAGATTAAGTGATGGAATGATAAAACCCATTCAAAAAGTGAGGGAATGATAAAGATTTCACCAATAATTGAATGAATGACGAAACTCATACATTAATGAATGGAATGATGAAGAGCCATTCAAAAAGTGAGGGAATGCTAAAAAGCCAATAAGAAGGGAATAAATAATGAAAATTCGAATGTAATGGAATGGTTAAAACGCCAATATAAATGATGGATGATGAAAACTCTGGAATGATGAAAATTTCAAAATTTAATAATAGAATGATGAAAAGTCCAACAATCAGTGATCGAATGATAAAAACTCCAATATTTTAAGATGTATGGATGAAAACGCCAACATATTTGATTGTTTGAACAAAACTTTAGTAAGGGATGGAAAGATGAAAATTTAAAAATTAAATAAAGGAATGAAAAGTAAAAAAATCAGTGAAGGAATGTTGCAAAAACTGACAATAAGTAATGACATGATGAAAAGTAAATATATAAGTAATAAATGTGAAAAAATTGAACAATAAGTGATGGAGTGATGAAATTTCGAACAATAATTTAGGGAATGATGAAAACTTAAACACTAAGTGAAGAGCGATAAAAACCTCAACATTAAAGAATGGGGTGAAGAAAACCCCAACAATAAGGGATGAAATGAGGAAAACTCCAACAAAAGGTAAGGAATTATAAATACTACAACATTATGTGATTATCTGATGAAATATCCTACATTAGGTAGTGAATGATGACAATTCAAAGAATAATTAATTAATAATTAGATGAAAACTCTAATAAAAATCAATGATTCGAATGATAAAAGCTCCAACCCAAAATTAAATTAATGATGAAAACTCCAACATTAAGAAATGGAATAATGACAACTCCGAGTAAAGTGGAATCGTGAAAAGTCGAAAAATGAGTGATGAAAGGATTAATACTACAGTATTAAGTGATGAAATGATAATAACCTGAGAAATAAGTGCTAACATGATTAAAACTCCTAGATTAAGTTAGGGAATGATGAAACCTATGACATTTAGTGATGAAATGCTAAAAAAGCAAACAATAATTGGATGAAATAATGAAACTTCAACATTAAGTTAACGTTGATGAAAACTACAAAGTTATGTGATGGAATGCTAAAAAAATCCAAAACTAACACATAGATACTCGTAGATGGGTGAGTAAAATAATAGGTGAGGAAATGATAAAAACTCAAAAAATTAATGAAGGAATTTTAAAGAACCCAACAACTAGTGATCGAATGATGAAAAGTCATACAATAAGTTAAGGAATGAAGAAAAGTCCCCGAAAAAGTAATGGAAATATAAAATCTCTAATATTATGTGATCGAATGATGAGAACGCCATTTAGTGAAGAAAAATGAAAAATGAACCTAAAAGTGAAGGAATATTAAAAATACATTAATTACTGATGGAATGATGAAAACCGACAGTAAGAGATGGAATGATGAAAACTCAAAGAATAATTGAAGGAGTGACAAGAATTCCTATATAAAGTCATGGAATGATAGAAGCTCCAACATTATGTGAAGAAATGCTGGAAACTACAGCATTCAATGATAATATGATGAAAACTACAATATTAAATAAAAGAAAGATGAATACACTAACAATAATTCATTGACTGATTAAAATATAATATTAATTCAATGAATGATGAAAGCACCAACAATAATTCATTGACTGATTAACATTTAATATTAATTCAATGGATTGATGAAAACTCCAATATTAGGTGAGAAAATGATGGAAACACCATTATTAAATGATAATATGATTAAAACTCCAATATTAAATGAAAAAATGATGAATATGACAATAATAAGTTATGGAAGTAATGAAAAATCTAATATCAATTGAATGAATGATGAAAACTGCGACAATAAGTGAAAAAAATACGAAAACTTCAACAATAAGTTATGGAATGATGAAAAGCCAATCAGTAAGTAATTGAATGATCAAAATTCAAACAATAATTGAGTGAATGGCGAAAACATTTACATTAATTGTGGGAATGAATGATAGAAACTCCAACATTAACTGATAAAATGATGAAAAGTCTAACAATATTTGATGAAATAATGAAAGCTCCATTATTATGAGATTCAATGTTGAAAACTCAAACATAATTGATGAACTGATGAAACCTCCTATATCAATTGATGTGAAAGAATGGAATAATGAAACCTCCTACAATAATTAATAGAATTATGAAAATTCTAATAATAAGTCAGAGAATGATAAGGCATCAGTAATAAATGATCGAATAATCAAAAGTCCACTAATCACTGATGGAATGATTAAAACCTCTAAAATTAAGTGATGGGATGTTAAAAACTCAAAGAAATAACTGAAGCCTATGAAAACTTAAACAGTGAGTGATAAAATGATAAAAACCTCCTAAATAAGTAAAGGAATGATGAAAACTCCAGCAATAATTAATGGAAAGATAAAAACTACAACATTAAGTGATAGAATAATGAATTTCCAACAGTAAGTGACGGAATGCTGTAAACTCCTACTATAAGTAAATGAATGATGAAAATTCCAAAAATAGGTGAGGGATTAATGATGACTCCTATGTTAATTCATGAAATGATGAAAACTCTAATATTAAAGACTTCGACGATAAACTCCATAAAAAAATTGGTTAAATGGTATGCTGAAAAATTCTACATTAAATGATACAACTAAAGATAACTCCAAATACATGTGATAGAATGATGGAAACTCCAACAATACTGATGGAATATAGAAAATTCCATCATTTAGTGATGGATGATAAAAACTCCAACATTAAGTAATGGATGATGAAATGTCAAACATTAGCTGATGCAATGATTAAAAGTGCAATAATAAGTGATAAAATGATGAAAGCTCAGATATTAATTGATAAAATGAGGAAAACTCTTATTAATTAATGGAATGATTAAAACTTCAACAGTAAATTATAGAATTTTTGAAAACTCCAATATTCAGTAATGGAATGATGTAAAATCCTATATTAAGTGATGGAATGATTGCAACAATAAATGAAGGATTCATGAAAACTCCTACATTATGTGATAAAATTTTGAAAACTCAAACATTATATGCTAGGAAGAGGAATA
Source organism: Ceratothoa steindachneri (assembly GCA_963969495.1). Classification (NCBI taxonomy): domain Eukaryota; kingdom Metazoa; phylum Arthropoda; class Malacostraca; order Isopoda; family Cymothoidae; genus Ceratothoa; species Ceratothoa steindachneri. Next base: position 123,892,041 of record OZ018319.1, read on the forward strand.
TTTCAACAATGCTTGAAAGAGCGATGAAAAATTCAAACATATGTGATGAAATGATGAAAACTCCTATATTAGTTTATGGATAATGAAAACTCTAACATAAAATGGGGGAATTTTGAAATCTCCAGCATTAAGTGATGGAATGATGAAAAGTCCAACAATTATTGATGAAATTTTGAAAAATCCAAAATCAAATGTTAGAATAATGAAAACTTCAACAAAAAGTGATGAAATGGGTAAAACTTTATTAGTTAATGAGGTGATGAACAAAAGTCCATTTATGAGTGATGGATTTATGTAAGGTCAACACAGATTGATGGAATAATGAAAACGCCTACATTAAGAGATGAAATGTTCAAATCTCTAACATTGATTAGTGGAATACTTAACAACTCATTATTAATTGATGAAATGATGAAAACTCCAATATTAAGTGAGAGAATGATGTAAAGTCACAAAATAAGTCCTCAAATGATGAAAAGTTCTAAATTATTGACGGAATGGTGAAAATTCACACATTAATTTATTAAATAATGAAAACTGCAAAATTAAGTGATGAAGTGATAAAACTCTTACATTAATTGATTAGAATTTTAATACTAACATTAATTAATGAAATGGTGAAAACTCAGACCAAAAGGTGATGTACTAAAGATAAGTCCAACAATAGGTGATGGAATGATGAAAATCCAAAAATAAGAGAGGGAATGATGAAAATTACCTCATTAATTAATGGAATTATTAAAACTCCAATATTGAGTGATGGGATGATGATAACTAACACAATAATCGAATGGAATTAGATGATGGAATAATTAAAGTGCATCAATAAGTGATGGAATAATGAAAACTGGAATAATGTGTGATATAATGATAAAAACTTCATTAATTGATGGAGTGGTGAGAAAATAATATTAAGTTATGGAATCTTGAAAACTCCAACATAAAGTGATGGAATGATGAAACAACAATTAGCGAGGGAATTATAAAAATAAGAAATGGAATAATAAAAGTTCAGATATTAATTTATGGAGTGATGAAAACTCTAGGAATAAGTGATAGAATATTGAAAACTCTAACATTAAGTGATAGAAATTTTAAAACTCCAACTTTAAGTGATGGAATGATGAAAGCTCCGACAATACGTGATGGAATGATGAAAACTCCCAAGATAAGTGATGGAATGATGAAAAATCCAACATTAACTAATGTAATGATGCAAACTCCCAAGATAAGAGATGGAAAAATCAAAACTCAAAACAATAAATGATTGATTGATGAAAACTCAAACATTACCTAATGATTTGATTATCTTAATAACGAAAATTCCAAAGATTTCGTCAATGAGTGTTTTTCATCGACCTAAAATAGCTTATCTCTCTCATTATTTACGAGAATTCTTAATATTTTTCATTTTCCCCATATTTTTCACAATTTTCCCATCTTAATTCACTCAGGATTTTGATTCGGGTTAGCTTTGCTTGGGTAGCTGTTATGGTGCGTTCCCTGGCTCTAATACCACGTTGGTATGGTGCCCATGTGAGATAATTTCTGAAGGTGGTGAATGGTGGAAAATACCGTACCAAATAGTCTTACACCTGTAGTTAAATTAAAATGGCAAACTTATTCCCCAAACTTACCTTTAAGGCTGCAAGTGATCTGTATTCCTAACGTAGGGTATGCAAATTTAAGAGAGTTGCGCGTTTTTATCAAGTCAAGAATACTTCAAGAATACTACTCGGCAATGAACATTTTGCACACTTTGACCTGTCTTAAGTTCACCACTTTCTGTTATAATAATTAAAATAATATATATATATATATATATATATATATATATATATATATATATATATATATATATATATATATATATATATATATATATATTACAAGAAAAAGATAAATTTGACATAAATGAGCAATGAGACAAGAAACAGGATTTTTTTAAAGGCACGAGAGAAGGACGTGAAAATGAAGGCAATCCTGACTGAGAAGACAGAAATAACATCCGGAGAAAAGTTTGAATAATCCTGGCCAGGATTCGAACCCAGGTCGGCTGAGTACCGGTCAGATTCACTACCGTTAAGCTACCAGGCACAGTAACTAAAATCAAACGAATCGTTACCATATCAATCCCAGTATCCTCCAAAGGATAGGAACCTGCAAGGGATTTTTATACCATATCTGCTTACCCGCTGAAAATTGAAAGACTCATTATCCCTGTTACAAAGGGAGAGCTAATACAAGTTCTGAGGGTGGTAACAACTACTACAAGGCCTTGGCCATATTTGGCCTCTGTCTTTCAAAAACCTTTTGAAGACAGAAAGAAAGATGCCTAAAATTTGTATTGCACACTAGATTATAACCCTGCAGCAAAAGAGAAGAGAAATTTGAGGTAAATGAGCGATAAGACATGAAACAGGAGTTTTTGAGAGATAAAAGGAAGGAAAGTTGGAAGAAAACAGGGGTCAAGGAGAGAAAAGGAGGTCACAATGAAGGAAATCTATACTTAGAAGACATAAATAACGCCACGGGAAAAATTAAATATGGTGAAAGCCCTATCAGTGCTGTCATTCTGAACAGCACTGGTACACTAGTAAAGTAATAATGATGATTAAATAATAGTGTATTAAAAAACATGTCCATCGTAACAACGAATGACTTCATTCAATCTATAGCTACACGGTCAAATTGTACTTAATAAAGAAATAAAACCTCTCATCATATCTCTTAATGCATTGAACTTTTATTTATTATCAAAAAATAAAGCGAAACTTTTGTATCTACTTCTGTGTTTAGTAAGAGGTTTATATATATATATATATATATATATATATATATATATATATATATATATATATATATATATATTGGTAAAATTAAAGGGATTGGAACATGTGTGGTTGGAAGTCCTGTAGTCGAAGTTGACATCTTGGGAAATTTGGGTTCTGTAAGGTGAATGTTATAAACTTTTTAGCGGAGTATGTTTTTTGGCCTTTCATACAATACGCGTATCATACCCATTACCTTATATACTAATAATCTACACAATTATGCACCATTCTTTATCTTCCGAATTACCCTCTGTATTACAATGCTGGATAAATTAATATGGTTAATGGGTTAAGGTTTTGGTTAGCGTTTTTTTTTCCCGAACACACCGCGGTTTGACATGATACAGGTGGAACTCATGCAAATATACCGTTAAAGAAGTTTCCCTTATAAAGCAGGAATTCCCCCAACTATTTCTTTGCTTTTTAGTCCTTGGGCATTCTGTAAGTTGCCACATACCCCTAAAAAATAAGGATATACAAATAAGTTTTATTACTTTAAATAGAGTTACGGTATTTAAAATTAATTCTTTGTTGATAAATAAACAATACCTGCTCGTGTATATAAGAATAACATATTCTCAACCTACATTTTTCTAAAAAATAGAAAGTAATGGAGAAATATGATTACGTCCTACCTGAATTATTTGATGTAACGATCTGGTCACATAGTGACAGACACCGCAGTACTTTTCCAAGCGAGAGTTGACAACTACGCAAAGGTAACCAGTGTTGCAATGGCAGAGTTATATTAACGGGATAAAAGTTGAGATAAAGATGGTTGGTTACACTCTCAGAAGATCTCAATTCTTTAATAGAATCCATCTGGCGACTACCACCAACAAGGGCATAAGTCGCTGTAATTAAAAAATCAGCCTAGTGATAGGATACTTCAAAATTCCTATATATACAAACACTAAAACACACGCACACACACACACATACACACACACACACATAAGAGCACAAAACAAACCTGAAACGAAACAAAAGCAAGAACAACGAAGGACGCTCTAGCGTCTTGGGGAGGCTAGCCTACCCATGGCGCAGGGACATGCGACCAATACCAAAGCGAGTGAAATAAAATGGAGGAGGCCAGCGTCCCCCAAGAAGTCAGATAGCGCACCTGTCTTTGCGCACGAAACCGTCCCGGATAAAAGGGGGAAAGGGTAGCCACAAACCCTTGAGAAGTGCAAATGCACCCATAAGGGAAGGGTGGACATTCTTTTTAAATGTTGGGTATTTTATCCCAAACCTGCACTCATTTATATTCATTTATTTCTCAGTGGAGAGTTACTGATCAACAGGGAATCCGAAACATGGGTATCTATAACGTATGGTTACCGCCGAGAAGTCGACCCGAATGGGAACTCCATCCGGCGACTAACCACACCCGATGTGCTTAATCTCGCTAAAATCGGAAGCGCTACTTCCACTCGGCTAATCTGTAGCTCAGCCTGGGAGTACATGTAATTGGAAACCCCTGATCTAAAGACTATTTGTTCGAGAAGTTATCCACTAGTTCTAGTTGTCTATTTAACTGGGATACTCATTCAGGGAATATTGGTATGTACATAGAAGCTGATGAATAGTTGTATTATTTAACAAGTGGATGTTAACCTCGAATCTAGGGTATTCTGAAAGATCAATGATCGTAATTATTAATGATCGTATTTAGCAATGATCAATTAATCACTACTGTGGGAGCCGAATTAAACGACAAAGGTAAGCGTGGACATCATTTATGTATAGATCGTGTCTCAATTAATCTTTGTTTGAGGGAAGACAGTATATGGCGACGTGGGAATCTCCCTATTTTTTCTCCGAGTTCTTAAACTGTTATTTTTTTCCAAATGGTCTTCAATGTACCCTTTAGGGTGTCCATTTTCATGCAATGTATCTCCATGAGAGATGAATAGCAGCTCTATGTCACGTTATATGATATTCAAAGTGATTACAATGGGTTTAAGAGCTCGCAGCTTTATAGTGACATATATACTTCTAAAAATGCCTCTCTTTCCCCCTTTATATACACACTGTTATCAGCAGTTACTCGCTCTTTTTCTCACATTTAATGGTCATATAAGGAAAATGGCTCGAATCCTTTATTTAGCAGGCGAAAAGTGAGCATCAAAACGCAGCATCAATTCGGCAGTTAATTTTGTCTCAATGAACTGGAATCAATTTTTGAATGGCGTCTGGCCAGCCATCAGCATCAAATGTTAGTGCTCACATAATGGCTCGAGTATATCATTCATTCACCCCTGGATGAGTAACAATGAGCGAATTAGTTCCTTTGGGCGACGGCAGCGTGGAAGAATCAGTAGTCCTTCCCCTCTCACAGAAACTCCATTCAAAATACATTGAGCCATAATGGCGACTTGGAGAGTTGCCAAATGTCGCCAGAGAAAAGTGTATATGGCAAAATTTTCAACTATGCAGTTGTTTGTTTTAGCTAAATTGGATGTCCTCTTACGTTACACGGCAGGCTTGATAATCTAAAATAACCTTTTGTTTTAAGCTAAACTTTATGTGTTGAGGAAATTTATGCAAATGATCTGCAGCGAATTATATATATACGGTTATACAATAGAAACCCAACACGTATGGTAAAATAAACATTCCCTACGTACAATAGACCCAAACATATTACATTATTACACATAGGATTGTGACAAAAACTGAAATTAAGAACAGGCATTAATTTTTAAAAACAATATGACAAAATTTATGATTTCTAACAATAATAATAATATTTTACTTTAGCGCTTTTATCTACCGTACATAGGCAATGGAGAAAGTCCTAAAGTCTCGAGTAAAATTCTATTAAAAGGGAAATATTTTCCCCCTTCTAAGTTCTTTGGGGCAACATTCATGCTTCATTAACACACAATAGAAACTGAACATCAGAAGAAAACTTGTAATCGCATTTTTACGACCGTGAATGAAAAATGCTCCTAAAGAATAACAGCTCTTTCGTTAAATAAAATGACGAGATAACACCTCTGGACCAATTTTAAAATACACAAAATAAAATTTTCAAATTTCTTTTAAATAGAAAAGATAATAAAAAACATTACCTAATAAAATCACATCCAAATTTTGAAACGTGTAGGAGATAGATATTTTCTAAATCATTACATCGCTTACTCGTACGTACTTACGAATTTGGGGTTTCATTGATTCACTTCACCTATGATTTTTGTATATTATCTTAAAATTAAGAACCATAAACCAACGATGGCAACATAACTGAATGTTTGTGACAAAAGTGATGAGATTGGGGGAAGTGACATATTTGAAAGGTCTATGTTAGATTACCGAAACAATCTAGAGGTTCTTAATTGAGGTACTTGGGATTGAACTAACACGCAACTCCTCGGAACCTGTTTAACCTTCCCAATTGAAGGAGAAACCCTGCAACTGAGCCAATCTTCCAGATGTCAGCTCGAAGAGGTTACCATGGATACACCTAACACCCTATCAGAGTAATTTGGGAAGTCTTTATTTTCACTTTTATTAATTATCCGAAGGTTTCCATGGACACTTAACACCGCATCGGGAGTATTTAGGGATTTTATTTTTATTCCTTTGATTATCCGAGGTATTTTTTTTATTTCTTTATTTTACCTTTGATTATCTGAAAGTTGCCATGGATACACTTAACACCCCAGTCGGAAGTAATTTGCGATATCTTTACTTTCTCTTTGATTATCCGAAGTTTTAAGGTCATGTAATTCGGACTCAGAACTGTATTTAGCAGTTCCTGCACCTTTATTCTTATATATTTTATTTTAATTAAAAATACACTTTCTCGCCCGGTTATTTTGAGTTAATGAAGCCTCAAAACGTTCAAATCGGTAGTTCTTGGGTAGGTTTTCACTTCTCGGTAAGATCGTAAGCGAATTACCGCAGAAGGTCGTAGGTAATCCAAATTTAAATGTTTTCAAAGATATTCAGAACGAGTAATTAGACAGGGATGTAACTTTGGGGGAGTTTTGAGTTTTATTTTGTGATGTTTTGTGCATATTGTCATATCCATATTAATATATGTTCAGGTGTTTGATTCAATTTTAGATAAACCTTTAACTTAGTGAAATATTGAGGGGGATGTTCTAGACACAATCCTGTGGATGAGGTTTCTAGAGGCATGTTAGATGGTGAGTAGAGGTGGCTGTTGATTGATTTGGATGACCATCGATAAAGCTTAGTAGCTTTTTCCATCCATATAAGGGTGTTATGTTCTTCTGAACATTACTTTAGATTTTAAAATAAATAATTCGTCTCTTACTATTTAAGTTTGACAAAGATTCGCCATGGCAGTTTGCCATTTCCATTTGAGCATTTTTTATTCCATTGTATCTCCTTTTTATTTTATTCACTGGTGGAAAATAACCTTTGTAGTTAAACAAGTTTTGTTTTTTCCTTAATTGCTAAGAAACTAATTGGTGTTAAATTATTTTTAGTGAAATCATATGCATACACCAGCTCCTCTCGGCCTATTCCAAGGCAAAGACCTAATTCTTTTATGGTCTTCAATTTCTAAACTTTCGAAACCATATATCCTACACACCATGACGGAAACCTTCAAACAAACATAAGTAGTTCAAATTCGTCGTTGACTACATTTTCACAACCATGTACAGCACAAACTTTTGAGCCATGACCAGAAATACAAAACTTAAGCACATATTAACAAAATGAACATTCCAACAGGTCATAAACTAAATCCCTTCCCATCATGCCGTCCGTCATACCTCATTAATCAAAGCTTCAAATCTGGAAAAGGGAGAGAGCTCTTTTTTTCCACGAAGTAAACAAAAGATTTAATTTATGACTGTATATATCTTCAAAGTCCCACCACCTCCTTTGGCCATTAGCGTTATAATTGAAGTAAAGAAAATCACGTAATCTCCAGGATCCTATGAAATCCCCTAAAATCCCACAAAATATCGGAAAAATCGCCTAAAAGTCGGAAATTCTAAAACAAAACTTAGTTTTAACTGATCTCGAAGATGGAAACAGATTTGGGTCATGTTTGAAGAAGTCAGCATTTTGCCTGGAATCAAATCTGACTCTTAAGAGCTATGGATTAAAAATAATTAAACTCCCTGATTACATTCTATTGAAAGGTGCTTGGGATGGTCGTAGATGGCACATTAGGATGAATAAACATAGATTAAGTCTTTGTAAGAAGCAAGAATATTTCCCTTAATGCTGTGTTCATCAATGGCCGACAGTTAGGTTAATGCATGCTGATTCTCAAGGTGACGAATATTTCATTTTTATTTAGTTATTTCTTTCTATTATAGGTTCATATTTTTGAAGGGTGGGCCAGAAATTTCTATGTTCTCTAAATATGAATTGATTTGTTATAATGTTTATTACTTAATAATAAACTTGAACATATCATTTGAAAGTATTTGGATTCCTCTTTTCATTTTCCTGTTTGTGATTTTCGCAGTTATTTGCTTCCCTCACGCGCTACTTTGCGAGAGTACCAATTCAAGTTGGTAAGTGTTCATTCATTTATTTAATTTTAATTTTTAATTTTTGCTTTGCTTTCTCAGTTTTTTTTATAATTTTGCAGGGTTTTCTTTGTAAGTTCACATTTTTCTCTCTTGGTAATTTTTGCATTGTTTTCTTGAGAGTTTTACTAAACTCTAAATTTATTCATTATTACATTGTTGCATTATTTTCTCTCAAATTCAACAAACTTTAAACTCATTGTAAGTCATTAATACCTATATCTCTTTATGTATTCAAAGCTTGTTTGCTTTCATATTGTTTTACTCCATTATAGACTGAAGTTGAACATAGCTAATGTTCAAAAGTTCCAAATTATATATGTTCCGAACACTGGTTCTGGCTTTAACCTACATACTAAAATCGAGGTTTCCGAAGGATGTTCCAATTTCTACATTTATTTATATATATATATATATATATATATATATATATATATATATATATATATATATATATATATATATATATATATATATGTATATATATAAAATTTCTTTTTATGCGACGTTTCTATATGGTGGTTGTAAATTCAGAATCAAGGAAAAGCTGAATACGGTCATCCCAAGGTAGTCCCACCATTGTTTACCTTTATTCCCCAAATCAGGCTATGATTAGAAGGCTAAAGAACAAAAATAAAATCTCTAATAAATTTTTAGTCTCTCTAAAGAGACAACAAAATTTAAAGGGGCAAAATGTTCATAATACTAGATTCTTGAAATGGCATAAAACATATTACATTTAATACACTGACTCCACATAAAGACCAAAACTATGACAACCTACCCTGACGTGTTTTGCAATGCTGGGGTAAATTGCAAGTCTCCAAATTAGGCGGATTTCAAGATTTGCCAATCGGCTGAAAAAACCCTAAACTGAGTATTTCCCATTAAAGTACGAAAAACCAACAAATAAAAATTGTGTTTTTGGCAAATGAAAAGGCATCGAATCTGAATCCGCCTTCTCATCCAACTAACCATTTCTAAGCCAGCAGCAGATCTGTAACCATGAAAGTTAGATGCCAAAACAGGAAATGAAAGTTAGATGCCAAAACAGGAAAGAAAACATGTAATGAAGACACTGCCATCCCCTAAACCAGCGATGGCCAATAATTTTAAGCTGCAGGCCACATTGAAGCTTATGTAAAGCTTCGTGGGGCGCATATAAAAACAGCTAGATAAAAATTTTGAATACATATTTTAATTTCAATTACCTTTGTGCAATTGTTTGTATATACTACATAGTCATAGATATAGCTAAATAGTAATAACTAAGGGTAATATTTTTGGCATAGTTTTGCCACCCTTTTTAAACTTTTTCCACACCTATATCAGAGTGGATAATTGCAGCTTAACGTGGAATCCGAACCACGATTTACAATTCTAAATCATGTGATCCAAGCGTGCCCCATCCAAGTACTAACCACAGTCAATGTTAGCTTAACTTCCACGAACGAAAGAGAGCGTGCAGATAAGGTTAATGATAAAAGTATTTAGAAAGTATTGTATTTTTTAAGAACATTTTATCTACGAATGAAATATATTTGCAAATGACTGATTTAAGACTCTAGCGCTCACATAACAATTAAGGAGATGAGAATTTGGTAAAATGCTCAATAATTTATTTTGTCGAAATCTGAAATAAAACGCGGGCCAGATGAAAAGCCTTCGCGGGCCGCATTTTGTCCAGTCCTGCCCTAAGCCATCGCCATGAGGTGTAAAAAGAAGGGCAGCTAAAAACATTGATGCTCAATATGATGTAGAGAAAATATATACACATCTAAAACAGCGACGCTTAATATTCCGATGGCATATTTGGTAAATATAAAAATTGCCTACAATTATCTACCCGAAGTAGTTATTAAGAGCAGCTCTTTAATAGGATGTTCACTTCGAACGATCTAAAAGATTAAATATAAAATTGGGTTAACCATAAGTGGACCTACTATGGATTGCAGAACCCAATTCATTATCATCTTATAATGGAAACTCCTTTTAAGTTTCATTCTGGGATTAAAACTTTCAACAGCGTAAATTTAGATGTCACAGATGATTAAAAGGCAACAAAAAGATCCGTGAATTTATTAAATTCATTACAAGGAAAAGGAAAATGGATTTATGTGCGTTTGTCTTTATTTTAGTGAGATATTTTTTAATAAAGACCAAAATGATCGGAATTCACTTAATTCCTCATCCTTGGTGCTGAAACACGATTTGGTAGAAAATCTTAACGTTGCAAAGATCAGCCTCGAACTCAGCTTGAAAATATCAGCAGACCTCAAAAATAAACGGGGAAAATATGCTACCATGAGACATTTAAACGGATAATAAAAAGATATAACAATACGAAAATTCACTTAAAATCTAAGTAATTTCTAAATAAATAGTTGAATTGATATTTAGAAAATATTATCCCCTCAGAGAGCAGAGAAGGTTTTTATTTCTCTTGTAACCTAACTTTGATTCAGTTTGGAAAGACAATTAGCCCTAAAAAAGTGAGAAAAGATAAGGTATGCCCAGGTACTCTGGTGCTGCTGAGCTTTATGACGTACGAAAATATAATAAGGATAAGATCACTCTATTTACACGCTGATCAAACAAATGAATTAAGGCAATGGCAGTACCGAAATCAAATCAAGGCCTTATAACAGTTTCAAGGCTTCGCGCCTCATCAAATTATCGATAAATTGGAGGAAAAGCGAATTCTACACTAAAAAGAGCAGAATGTTTGTATACATAAATATGCATGAGAGGGAAATCACAAAAACACGTAACATGGTAGAGGCTCATTAACCAGCCTGAAAAGCGAAGCGCGCTCGATGACATAGGTAAATAAGATTATATTATTTTATTCAGTTTGCTATCTTCTTCTTCCTTTTGTCCTAATCTATCTTTGTTCTTTGTTTGGTAGTATTAAAAGACTAAATCACTTGTGTATCATCTTTCCTAATTCCTATGGGTTAATGAGCAAAAATATACATGCTTTGATGTACACTGCTAAGATACATATACGCCATTATATGTACAGAATTAATGGTATTTGAATGTAGGCAAAAATGACATACACCTTTAAGGATGGCGAAAGCACCTAGAGTGTAATAAAGGTATTCTTTATGTCATAAAATTTATCCATGGATCTGCCTCATCCAGGCATATCCGTACAAGGATGGTCATATGTGCTGAGCGGCGTTGAAATTTCTAAGTGCGGGCTAACAAATAGCTGAAGCATTTTACCAAAATGTCCAAATTTTTATATTAATTATTAATAAAATGGAACGATATTGACTAATATTATTGCATTAAACGATAAAAATTACTATAATAATAACTTTAAGAATAATAGTAGATATAATAACAGTTATATAGACGACAATAGTTACTAATTACCTTACAATGGACAGAATTGACTCGTTATGGTCTAAATGAGAATTTTGGTTTTCCCCTTCATATATTTCGCTCTCCACAATGCAATTATTTTGTGTGGGGCGAAACTAATACTACTAATAATAACAATATTATTTGATTTTTAGCTTTCAATTAACCCTAACATCTCGTAATGGTGACTATAATTAATTTGAGAGTTAAATAACAATATAATTAAAATATTGGAAACTTAGTATCAATTGAAGTAAAACCCTAAACTCTGTCCCCTTTACCCTTTGACCCTTAAGTGACCCTTGAGAAAAAGGGTCACCCCGAGAATCAAAGGAAAGCCGAAGGAACAGAGCATAGGACATAAAGAGTCGCAGTCGGTGGGAAGAAGTGACAAAAATGGGCGGTTGTGACCTTATGTGACCTTTGTTGACATCGAACGTAACTTCATCTACGTTCCTGTGGTAGGGTTGGACCGTGTCTGTCAGCGGGCAGTATCCATTCCGCTAAAGAGGAAGGAGACTTGGCTTCCCTCACACGCAATTAACGGGAGTGGCGAGTGATGAAAGAGTCGCCCTTGAGCGAGGAAAACCTTTTGGTTGATAAAGACAAAGGTAAGCTGAACCTAATTCTTGTTTTCTCGAATTCCCCTTAAAATCTCGTTCTTACCCCAATTAGAATGGCTAGAAATATTTTGCTAGGATTAGGGTTTTAAAAAGAGATGGGCCAGCGTATGAAATTACGACTAATTCTCACACCCTTTTGCTACGACTACTATTCAATAATATAATAGTAATAATAAAAAGTAAAATCCTAAAATAATTCAACCTCAACCACTTAAAAATCTACGTGCATCAAAGCTATATTGCATCTTCTTCTCGCAGGACAGAACTTTCGGATGTGTGGTTTCTCAGGGCTGCGCTTAGGATGTTATGAGTATTCTTCATCCAAAACATGCTGATTAATTATAATTAACGAGCATAATCTGTTTTAAGGCTTTTTAAACAATATAACAAAGGTGTACTGTATCAAAAAGATAAGAGCATTGTTTATTCTTTTTAGGAAATATTTCAACTTAGTTACTCACGATGTGATTTCAAGAACCCAATGGAATAGTTAAGGAACACCAAAATATGGACTTAAAAACTATATGCAAAATGAAATTTAGAAATATGAGAAATAAAAAAAAACGAAAATATCCCTGGAATTTCGTTAAATTCATCCTGTACACTGAGATATAGGAAACTGGTCATTTGTTTTCAAGGCCTCAAATAAAGTTTGCATCGTAACTAACGTTTCTGATAAGTGAAAATTGGTCTCGCAATCATATTAACGCACACTATAGTAGCATTAAAAAAAATAATAAAAATATATCATTGAGTTTGACAACAACAAATTCTAAGTTGATATTGGGAAGGCGCATAACAAAAACAAATAACAACAATATACACAACCAAGCAAAATAAGTGAACAATTTACCTTTATTAAATTTTTTTTAAAAATATGCTGAGTAGGTTAATCAAATTTCTATTGTACATAAATGCATACATTTAATATATTTTGTGAAGATTTCATATGATACAATCGTATATTAAAGAAATTATACTAAATATACTAACAAAGTAAAATGTTGACACGTGCAAAATAAGATAACGATCATTCACAGAATTTCTTAGCAAGCAAATACACTAAAAACAAAGCAAGATTTGACATGGAGTTTAATATGAGGTTTTATTTTTTTATTACTTCGGCGCAACGGGGACCACAGAACCTTACCATTTTCTTGCATTTTTTATTGTTTTTTCTTCCATTCTTGCTCAATTTTCAACAATAAATTCGTTACAGTTGGAAGCTACTGTTCTCGAACTTTGTCTACAATGATCTTCCAGATTTTCTCAATTGGGTTAGGGTCCGTGCTCTGAGCAGGGCCCTTCATTAATTCGATATCTTCTTGTTTGAAATAGCCTTTCATTCACATGCAATACGGCTTCCCGCGTTGTTCTGCATAAATACTGCGCCGGCTGGTTTAGATATGCTCGGACTGAGGGTATAAAATGTAATGCGACTTTTAGGTACAGATTTGCATTTAGCCTAGCAATTATTTGCACTAGCGGGCAAACTCTTTAAGGCTTAAACATTTTCAATACCATGACGCTGCCTCATTTATGCTTGGCAGAGTTTGTAACACATTTAGGATGAGGTCTGTCACCTGCAAAACCTCAAACAGAGCGTCTGCCATCAGATTCAACTAAATTAAATTTACTTTCGTCGCTGAAATTAATTCTCTCCCAATTTTTATCCCTCCAAACCGTTTCAATATATTTGTGTCTGGCCTTTTGCTTCTTCTTATTGATAATGGATTTAGTTCCTAGAGAACGGCACACTGTGATACGGATCACTTCTTTGCCACTATCGTTCTTAATTATTTGAGAATTTCCTGGTGCAGTCTCGAAAGGAGACTGTCTTCTTGGACGGTGGTTCTTGGGATCAACCGCCTTTGCAGGAGATTTAAAGTTTTGCTTTCATTTTATAATTTCAGAACGCGCGAAATCACACTTTTGGAACTTATTACCTCTCTTAAAGTTGCAGCAATCGTCCTGCTCGAAATCTTCGAGTGAAAAATTATCTGACCGAGTTCAGGAGTCACTTTGATGCATGGTGGCATCTTTTCAGAGTGAATACGACAAAAATGGCGGTTGTAGATGTTCATGAAAAATCGTTATTTTATTTTTCACGTGTCAATATTCCTTTAACTACTCATCATATTTTTGAAAATATTTTAATATAGGAAAATCGTTCTCGAATTTTGCTTGGTAGTGTATAACTATACGATTTGTCTAGAACAAAAGTAATTAAAGAACTCATTCGTAGAGAGAAAAGGAGAGATGGGAAGAGACAAAAAAAGATAAGGAGAGAGAGAGAGAGAGAAAAAAGGATATAAAAAATGAAGGTAGAATGTGAGAGAGAAATAGAAGAGAATAAAAAGTGAGATAGAAAGGGAGATAGAGGGGAGAGAAAAGAAGATAGAGTAAAGGAGATATAATTTGAGAGGTTAACAGGAGAAAAAAAAGAGATTGGGAAGGAGGGAGGAAAGAATGGAAAGCAGGAATGTTGAAAGTAGGAAGAAAATGAGGGAGGTAAAGATGAAGCAAATGATGAGTATAAGCAGAGATAAAAGCAGGGAAAAAATAGGGGGAAAAGGAGGAAAGAAGTGATGGAAAAAATGAGGGAAAAAAGAGAATGGATATAAAGATGTGTGTAATGGAAGGACAAAAGAATGGAGAAAAGAATGAGTTTTGAGGGAGAAAGGAAGAGGAAAGGATCAAAGGAAGAAGAAAAAGAAGGAGTGAGACAAGGATCAATAAAATAAGGGGAATAATGCAAAAAAAGAAGAAGCTAGACAAGAATCGATAAAATAAGTGAGATAATGCAAGGCAAAGAAGGCTAAACGGAGAGAATAATGCGAAGAAAATGAGGATGCAAAATGAGAGATAAAAGAGTAGTGATAACAGAGAGGAGTAGACAAGTGAGAAATAGAAGGAGAGCCTGAGGAAAGAGGAAGGGAAAATGAGGGAGAAAATTAACAATATAAGAGGGATATGATAAAAGAGAAAAGGATGGGTGAAGGGAGGGATAATATGTGTGAAAAAGGAAGTGAGAACGCATGAAGATGGATGATTTGAGGGTGAAAGTGAGAGGGCAAAGTAGGGATCAATTGAGGGGACATGAGAGGATAGGTGTAGCAGGAGAGGGATACAGGGAGAAAATGAGTTGTAACGAAGGAGAAAATGAGGCAGAAACAAGAATTAGAAATTTATTGGCGATTGAGGGAACATGAAGGAGAAAATAAAGTGGAATAGGATAATAAAATGTGGTTGAAATTGGGTGAGGAAAAGAAGGGGAAATGATGGAGAATAGGGGTGAATGAGGGGAAAAGAAAGTGAACAGGAAAAGGAGGGTGACAAATTAGAAGAACAGATGAATGAGAGAAAAATCAGGGGGAAAAGGAAGGAGAAAATATGTAGTGAAAAGGAAGGGAGAATAAGAAGGGAAATGATGAGAGAAAAGTAGGGAAAATAAGGAAGAAGAAAACGAGGGAGAAAATAAGGGAAAACAAGAGATTTATCAAGGTAGAGAAATAGGAAATGAAATGGGGAAGAAAAGGAGGTATAGCAGGGAAAGAGCAGGGAAATAAAAATGGGGTAGAATAGTGAGGGAAAATAGGAGAAAATGAAAAACAGGAGGTGGTTATGAGGGAAAATTTGAGGGAGTTATTAGGAGAAAGGTAAGAAAAAGGATGGAAAAAATAGGAAGAAAAGGAGAGAGATAGGCAAGTGGGGAGTAGGAAGAAAAGGAAAGGGGGAAGAGACAAGAGTGGGAAAAGGAACCATATATGGATGGAGAATGAGAGACAGAAAGGACGGGAAGTGATACAAAAAATGAGGGGAAAATTGAAGGAAGAAATGAGGGAACAAAAGGAGACAGTAAATAAGAGAGAAAAGGTGTGAGAAGAGGAAGCAGAAATGAGCGAGAAAATGAATTATAAACAAAGGGAGATAATGAGGAAGAAGAGTGTGTTAAATGAAGTGTAGAGGCAGAGAGAAAGGTAAGGAGAATAGTAGCGATAAAGGGACGAAAAACAGAGGGAAATTGAGAGAGAAAGTGTGGGAAAAATGGGAAGGAGTGAGGCGGAGGAAGTAGAAAAAAGAGGGGAAAGGAAGGGTGAACGAAGGACAACATTAGTGAGAACAAGTGGAGAATAGAGTAGAGAAAATGAAGGAGAGATTGAATGGGAAACAAAGGAGGAAATGAAGGAGAAAAGGAGGACGGTAAATAATGAAAATGAAGGAGAAAATAATAGAAAAATGAACCAGGTAACAATGAATGAAGGTAAATAAGATGAGGAGAAATAAAGGATAATATGAGGGAAGAATATTAGAGGAGAAAACGAGGGGAGAAGAAGAATGAAGGAAGAAAAAATGAGCAAGAAAAGAGGGATTAGAGAGAGATTAGAGGAGATTGAGAAAAAATCGGGAGAAAAGATTGGGAGAAAAGGAGGAGAATAGGGAGTAGAAATGTATGATAAAGGTAGGGGGAAATGGTGAGAAAATGAGGCGAAAAAGGGTAAGAAAAAGGATTAGAAAAAGGATGAGGAAATGGGTGAGAAATCAGGAGAAACAAAGAGGTTAACATCGTAGAGAAAAAAGAAAGTCGAGAAAAGTGTTGAGAAAATCGGGATAAAGGATGAAAAAGATGGAGAAAGGGAGATAAATGATAACTTAAAAGGAGAAAGATAAGGGCAGATAAAAAGGAAATAACATGAGAGGGGAAATGAAAAAAAAGAGGTGAAGAGAGAGGGAAGGCGAGTGGAAAACAGGGCAAAAAGATGAGAGGAAGGGGATAGGAAAGGATGAGGAGGAAGGGAAACAGAGGAGGGAAGGAGAGAAAGGAGAAAATGAAACAGAACATATGAAGGGAAAAGGTGGGAGAACGGAAATGAAATGAAAGAATAAAGGAACTAGGAATTACGGGAGAAAAGGAATGGTAATGGATGGATAATAAGGGGGAAAGTAGGCGGAAAAGATCGAAAGGGAATTAGTGAGAAAAGTAGGGAGAAAATCAGCGGATAAAAGGAATGGAGAAAATGAGAGGAGATTAGGAGGAAGCATCCGATGGATAATTAGGAGGTAGAAAATGTGGGAGAAAATCCAGTATTCCCCCAGAGTAGAAACCTCCAAGGGATTTTTTTCTTCTTACCGGCTCTCAATTTAAGGGCTCATTAACCCTGTCGCAGACAACGAAATAGCCAATACAAGTTCTGCCAGCGGGTAAGAAGATATGGTAAAAAAAATCCCGTGGAGGTTTCTAGCCTGGAGTGATATTGGGTTTGGTAGGTTGACGCTTTGAATGGATGTGAGTCAATCGGCCTGGTAGCTTAATAGTAGAGCATCAGACCAGCAATCAACAGGCCTCGGGTTGATTCTCGGCCAGGATAATTCGGGCCTTTTCCTTTGGCCTTAGTTTTGTCTTCTCAGTATGGATTGCCTTCATTATGCCGGCCTTGGCATTATTATTATTATAATAATGATAATGAATGGTTTATTTCCAAAGAAAGTTACAAAACATTATTATATTTTTGAATATAGCGACTTGGTTAACATAATTCAACTTATATTTTAATATTTGTACATAATCGTTATTAATACAAATAAATATACAATTATTTTATCATAGTGATTTACTATCAAATAGTCTCCAGAGATATCGTTGCGTGGTACTATCTCCCTAAGTAAGAAATTGTAGAGTTGTGGTACTGTGTGGTTGTGCCCCTAATAGGCCTGCGAATTACATATATATATATATATATATATATATATATATGCATATTTTGTTGAAGACCATTGTGTATTTAGCTTTAATTAATTTCCTTTAGCAACTTTGTCTTCTTCTAACTCTCTTTTTAGTTATAAGAAGAGAAAGTTGCCAAAGGAAATTAATTAAGGCAAAATACACAATGGTCTTCAACAAAATTTGCATTCAGGAAAGACTGCTACCCAACTACACTAATATATATATATATATATATATATATATATATATATATATATATATATATATATATATATATATATATTTATATATGCAAAAACACGTGATCTAAGATGCTTGAAATATCCCACGAAAGCGCTTGGGCTTATTCTGTGTATTATTTTCCTTTGGGATATTTCAAGCATATATAAATATATATATATATATATATATATATATATATATATATATATATATATATATATATAGAGAGAGAGAGAGAGAGAGAGAGAGAGAGAGAGATAGATAGATATACATATAGATAGATATACTTATCAGTTGATCGATTGTAAGGAAGGCAACCATGCTCCTAGGGTGAGTCCACAGGTCTATATGGGAGAATATTTGTATATTGCAGGGTTGTGTGAGGTTTGGGCTTTCTAAGAACAGGTGTTCGATGTTGACTGGGTGTTGTTATTATCTGGTGCAAGTTGATGTAGGGGCAAGGTTCATTCTGGGTTTGAATTGCTGTAGTATAGTAGAGTGACCTGACTTGAGTTCAAAACAGATTATTCGGTGTGTTCTGTGCAAGGATATCTGTTTTATTCATTATTACACACATGTTAGATTTACCAGTTTTTGTAATATGCAAATCTTTAAGCATTATTCACTACTAAATAAACAATTTATTTTGCTATGTCTATATGTTTTTTTTATATTTTCTCATTTCTTTCATATCTAGCAGAGGCAGCGGCAATGTCCATACTTACAGGTTTTTGTTTATTGAGAACGAGAGTCGATATCTTAAGGCACGTTACACATCGGTCGATATTGGCTTATCCGATGAATTCACAACACAGTTTTCTTGATTTGTGTAATAATGAATAAAACATTGTATGTAGAAAAAATTGCCACTTTGTTATCTGATACTACTACATACGTACCGATAAGAAGCGATCCCTTAGATGATGTAATTAAGAATTTCAATAAAGACATAAAAATATTTTTTAAAAACACACTCAATCATTGACTCAGTCAATAAAAACCCATAATCCAGGCAATCTAATAAGACCAATCATCAGTGCAACTGGGTCAATCCAATATACACTCTCAAAATTTTTAGTAAATTTACTTTCTCCGATCTTAGGATCCATATCACCCTTACATATAAAAAAATTCACTTGATCTTTGCAATAAGTTAGACAATCTGAGTGTAACATCAGAGCTGAGATTAGTCAGTTTTGATGTTTCCTCGTTATTTACTAAAGTGCCCGTTATTGGCTTATTAGATTTCCTAGCTGGTATTCTTAATTCTTTTGATTTGCCTTTACCGTCCAACTCGATCATTCAACTCATTTTCTTATTTATTAAAAAATATAAATTTAGTTTCAATGTTAAGTTCTACAAAAAAGTGTTTGGCATGGCTATGGGTAATCCCCTATCTTCCTTATTGTCAATTATATATGTATATGGAAAATTTTGAAACGAAGCTGATTCCGCCGGTTTGGTCCACTCAAAATGTTGGGTACCGCTATGTGGACGATGTCCTGGAAATTCTAAAGGAAGAGTTTGACCTCAATGGTTTTCTTTTATTATTAATTCATTGGTGCCTTAAATTAAACTTACTTTAGAAAAAAAGAAAATAATAGCGTTCCTTTCCTAGATGTTCTAATAATTAAACAAACAGACAGTTTTAAGTTTTCTATTTTCAAGAAATCGACAAATAATTTATCCTATGTCCATTTATATTCAGGTGATTCTAAAAATACTAAAACATCAGTATTTTCTTCTATGTATCTTAGGGCGCTCAGAATATGTAGTCCTTACTATATAGACCAAGAATTTACCAAAAATTGAAGAGATTGCTTTAATCAATGTTATTCAAAATACTTTTTTGGAAAACTGCATGTATAAAGCTGAAAAAACATTCTATAACCGCAAGTTTGGGAAAACACAACCTTAACACAATATATTACTTGTACCTTACCATGATAATTTCTTGTATGTAGTACCAATGTTAAATCAACTTGATATAAATGTAAATTTTAAATACAATTATACATTAAAAAATAAGTTAATAAAACACAGCCAAAGGAACGATAGTAATGTAATATATAGTATAACTTGTTTGGATTGTTATTTATTCTATTTAGGTCAAACTTCTAAAACTATCTCTGTAAGAACTAAGCAACATTAAAATGCAGTATCTAAGGGATATTCAAATAGTGCTTTGTCCGTCCACAGGCTTAAGATGGGTTACCATATTAACTGGTGAAAACCAGATACCAAAATGCATATAAATGATTTTATCCACAGAAATATCTTTGAATCTTCTCTAATGTCCAACATAAAGGAGAGAAATGTAAATATTAGCTCCGGTTTGTTTTCTTTAGATCCAGTCCTATCTTTCTTCCTCAAATCAAACTTATCAGAGGTCATAAAAATTCTGACAATCTGATTTCATAGGGAAAACATTGATAGGTATAAATACAGTGTCTCTCTATTTCATAAACCATTGTGAGTTTGAAAATGTTAAGATAACGAAAGTTCTAATTACAATCAATCTTTCTTTTTTTCCTACGTGGTATAAATATTATAAATACTAGCCCCTTGTTAAACCCACCATTCACTATTTAGGATGGATCCACTTTAGTAGGTACCAAAATTAACCGTTTTTATATTGAATGTCTTTAACTCTTAAAGTGCTCACAAAATTAAAAATAAAGTTTAAATTTATTATCTTTACTATGGGCAGGTTAATTTATCTTATAAGTTTTTAATTAATTTCTGAAATATACTTTAAATTTATTAACGTCTTTTTTTAGTCAGTTTTAAAGCAAATTTAACTATTGCCAAGTCATATTTAAAATTTTAACTTATAGTACATTTTATTGATATTTTATGATCGGTCACCTTTTAAAATAATTCAATGTCTTGTTGGCCTTTTTATGTTTTCTTCAAATGTATTAACTTTAGTAAACTTATTCTAGCTTGAAGACGAAAACTTTTAGTTTTCGAAACGTTGTAGGAAATTAAAAGATGTTGCATCCGTTTCTGGTGGCTCTGGGATTTATCCTCAATATTAAGTGCAGGCTTCACGGCCGAGCTATACATATATATATATATATATATATATATATATATATATATATATATATATATATATATATATATATATATAAGGGTGTCCCATAAGTTTCCCTACCTAAATTTTTGTTAAGAAACCTTTTTTATTTATATACTCTACATAAGTAAGAGTTTAGAAAATACATTTCAATGCGTGTCCTTACTGCTGAAGAACACGTATTAATACAGTTGGAGTTATCCTCGTAATGGCGTTAGTGATAAGTTTCTTAAGACGATTTATATTTTGTATCATTTCTTATAACACTATGGTATTCAAATCACCCCAAAGATAAAAATAAATTGGGTTGAGATCTGGGGCTCTGGGAGGCCATTTCACAGGACCACGCCGACCAATCCAAGAATCTGGAAACTGCTGATCTAACCATTGACGCACATGAATACCATAATTAGATGGAGCTCTATCTTGCTGAGGGTAAACTGTGAAATTACCATCCTTGTTTAGCAGAAATAGAAATATATCTTCTTGAAACATGTTAAGATACTTTTTGGCATGAAGATTTCCATCAACAAAAAATGGTCAAATAATTATGTCTGTCCATATCCCAACATAAATTAACCGGCACCTTGCATCTTCTCCGGACTTATCCAGTGAGGATTAACATCATTCAAAGAACGTACATGTTGCCGATTAACCCCTGCATCGCTTCCTGATCAGGCCCTCAGTATAATTTGGATTCATTGCTCTTTATTCAAACGCATTTTTAGGCTATCAGAAATATAAGAAAGTATATATGTGTATATATATATAATAAAATCTCCCAAGGTGGCACGTGAGGAAAGCAATATTATGAAAATTAACCCACAGGAAAATGAAAAGATGAATCCAAGCACTTTCGAGCTATATTTGCAACTTGCAAATATAGTTCGTAAGTGCTTGGATTCATCTTTCCAATTTCATGTGGGTTAATTTTCATATATATATATATATATATATATATATATATATATATATATATATATATATATATATATATATATATATATATATATATATATATATATAAAGAGAGAGAGAGAGAGAGAGAAAGAAAGAGAGATACTAATGGACACTAAATTTGACGGCTTGAATTCTGACAGATCTATTTGCACAGCCGTCACCAAAATGAATGATTAGACCGTGAATAAAGATTCACAATGGTACCTTCCATTAATGCACACCCACTCCATATATTAAATATTCGTCAAGACAATTTTTTAAAGATCATCCATTTTATACCTATATATATATATATATATATATATATATATATATATATATAAGTGAAGAGTGAACGCATCCTTTCTTTGTACGACCGAAAGCTATCGGCAGGTTGTGGTTGGCGTGCAAACTAGCAAGCATCTACCAGGTTCACACTTCTGCGGCCTGATTGAGGAGATGTGTACATAGGTTTCACATATCCGAAGACCAGAGATCTTACAGGAGATGACCCCGAAAACACCAGGAGAAAAAATTACATCACCCTGGCAAGGACTCGAACATCAAACTATTGGTATCTAGACCAGTACCAGTGCTCTACCACTGAGCTTACGTGGCTTTTTCGGGGTCATCTCCTGTAAGATCTCTGGTCTTCTGATTTAAGTAACCTTTACGCACACATGCATACACATGCACACACACACACACACACACATATATATATATATATATATATATATATATATATATTAATTGCTCTGTTCCTTAGGAATCTGATTCGTAGCAAGAATAGCAAGAATGTAAACCAATAAAAATAACACATTAATTAAATTACTTAACAATATCTAGTGTAATTTTGAAAAATAGGCAAGGCAAAAACAACAACAATACAAACTAACTTGGGCATCAATAATTAAAAATCAAACTGAATGAAGTTAAGAATTAAATAACCAAATATTTATTTTATAAACAAAAGACAAAACACAAATTGCAAAGACGGACTCACCTGTATCGTTCGATTTGTACTAGCAACTGCCTAAGGCTAGAAAAATAATAATGAAGTTGTTTGGTTGTTTTTGGGGTGGCGGGTTAAAATATCGGTTGGTTGTACAATGATTAGTTTAATTGAAGAGGTGTAATTATTTAAATTATTAATGAACTACTCTAGGATTTTATACCCCAAAGATGTTGTGTTAGAAGAAAAGATGCTAAACGATTGTGGATTAAGAGGATGTTGGTGATTTTCATTATGGAATGGCTGAAACTTCTGGGTGGAAAACGGGAATAACAGTCATGTGAGAGAATCCTCAGTGCTTAGCGATCCTTCATTTCAGTTGCAAATTAGTTTTTATTAAGGAATAAAAAAATGTATTCCCCTTTTTTTTTGTTAAACTACACTAGATATTGTTAAAAAGTAATTTTAAGTAATATGTTATTTTTGTTGGCCTACCTTCCATTGCCTCGCTTTTTCTAAAAGTTAAAAATTTTTTTAATATATTTAAAAACTTTTAGTGTTAATATTTTTCCTTTTTTCTTGTTAGTCATTGATGATGTTCCCAATTGAGGTCCAACACGTTAGGCCAATAGAGGATTAGAGTCATTTCCTGAGTCTTTATATTCATGATATATATATATATATATATATATATATATATATATATATATATATATATATATAATAAAAAACTCACAAAGTGGCACGTGAGGAAAGCAATAATATGAAAATGAAGTTGCAAATATAGTTCGAAAGTGGTTGGATTCATTTTTTTATTTTCCTGTGGGTGAATTTTCTTATATATATATATATATATATATATATATATATATATATATATATATATCATGAATATAAAGACTCAGGAAATGTGTGTGTATCTGGGCCGTTGGGTAAATTGTTGACTAACTTCGACATAAAAGAAAATGACAGAGTTTAATTTATACAAATGATAAATTTACCAAAGTTACATTTTTAAACACTTAAAGCATTGTACTTTGCAAAATTCACTAGATATTGTTAAGTAATTTAATTAATGTGTTATTTTTATTAGTTTATCTTTCTTTGTCCGCTTTGTAATTTAAACCAGTATTCAATTTATTTTTTAATTCATTTTATTTTGTTAAATCGCCGTCACCATCAACTACGGCCTTCAGGCGGCGTCGAAACCCGCTGCTGGCCTTCTCAACGCTGCCCCTGGGTCAAAACTGTCCTGGACCTGGACCTAAGCTTCACCTTGACGGTCATGGGGCATTCTTGGTCTCTATCTCTCTTGATCACGTTACCGTACAGGGTATTGCAGTCTGGAGAGTGTATAGGACAGATGTTCGGAGTGATGTGACCAAAGAAATTGCCTGGCATCATATATTGGGTCCTCCTGATTGTGTGGCATGGTGCAAAGTCCTTCTGCCAGACCTAAGGCTTTCCAACTTCCTGGATCCGGGCACTTAATATAGCCCTCCGGGAAGATTCACTGGAGCATGAATGGGCCCTCACTACCGACCACTCAAAACACCATGATGTCTAAAAGGTACTTGTACACAACCAGTCAGAGGTTGCTTTGCGACTTCGCAACCTGTCCTAGCAGAACTCGTCTCGTCTGAGAAGAGCTAAAGTATACCAGGGTTGAGAAGATGCTTCAGTTTGTTCAGAAGTTTTGCAGCACGTTCTTTCCCCCGTAAGGGGCGCGCGATTTGCCATCCTGGCCACCGTGCTGACGGGATCCAGCGCTCTGTCCTGCCCCAACTTAGCCTATCTTCCCTCCTTCAGATAGCCTGTCTTTCTCCCCTACCTCGTCGCTTTTCATACAACCTCTACCCCAACTTTCTCTGGTCAGCCTCTTATTTCACAGGGTAGATGCTTACCTTCTTCTCAAGCCAGCCGTCCCGGATCGGGGCTGAGGGGGAAGGGGACAATGTTCCCTAACCCCTGAGCTCCGGTTCGGGATGGTTTTTTTTTTAACAACCTGCTTCATCCCCACCCATACCTTCCTCACATCACTTTTCCTCTCCTCTTCACATTCTATCAATTTTACGCTGTGTCTAAGGTGGAGCCGCCATGCCGATGGACTGCCAGGCCACCAGGCAGGAGGGGTGGTCCGAAATGGCAGCGCCTGGCTCTGCCGGGCCTGCAAGCACCTCTTGCCATGCGGGCTACTGTGAGAGGTGATGCGCGATTGCATCCCGTATAAAAAAAGAGGGTCACCATGCCCAATTATGAATATAAAAAAAAACAACCCCCAACTTCCCCTGTAACATCAACGGAGCCGCCCTCGGGCAGCTCCACCGAAAAAATGGAGGTACCTCCCCCTTGTGTTTGCGCAGGGGACCCTCCATACTTCCTTAACCGGAGAGGAGGCTTACTCCTCTCCTACGCCTACGGGTGTAGGGGACTCCCCTCACCCCCTTCTCTGGAGGTGCTTTCGGGCACCTTCCTATTTTCAGCGGCAGTCCCTCCTTTTCTTTCTAAGGAAACTGCCAAGAAAGCCAGCAGGCAGCCCATTGCCGACCGCCCCTCGTGTAAGCGGCTCGGTAGGGCAAACCTCCTCAGGGGGAAGAGGAAATCCAGACCCCTTTGGTCGCTTCCTTCAAAAGACCTGCTGGCAAGAAGACTCGGGGCTCCTCTCCATCCGCGGGGGCTACGGGGATGGATGGGTCTGCTGCCACTCTGGCAAGCGACCAAGCCAAGATCGGCACATCCGGCCCCTCTGCTTCCCCGGTTGCTGAGCCCCTGACTAAGACGAAAAGCACACAGAGCGGAGCCTCGATGACATCGGGGCCCCTGATTCAGAGGTTACCTGGCGTTTTCGAGTCCGCTGGCTTTAAACGCTTCCTCGTCATTCGCTCCGCTGATGGCACCATGTTGGCCAAGGGCAACATGATCCATCAGAGGAGAGGATTAGCTAGTGTAATTGGTAGAGAGCCGAAGGTGACCCGGTTCTCGGACGGGAGCCTTCTGGCAAATGCGGTGAATCCCGCCAAGGCGGCCAAGATAAGTGCTCTTCGGACATTTCATGGCACCCCGGTGAGTGTGACGCCGCACTCTACCATGAACTTTGTGAAAGGAGTAGTTTATGCGAGGGAACTCGTTGACTACTCCATAGAGGACATCACCTTAGAGCTGGCCGACCATGGGGCGGTCAAGTTCGAACGTGTGATGAGAAAACATGGAGGGGCCTCGAGACCCAACCCTACACTCTTCGTCACGTTCGACTGTGACAAGCTCCCTGAGTCGGTGCGTGCCGGTTGGTACCGCTACCGCTTGAAGGCATTCGTGCCACTGCCGCGGTGGTGCTATTACTGTAACTGCTTCGGCCATACAAATCGTTTTTGTAGACGTGCAAAGTCGGGGTCACCCGAAGTTTGTGTAAATTGCTCCAAGGCTGCACACGATAAGTCCAAATCGTGAGTAGCCAAGTGTGTCAATTGCGGAGAGCCGCACACCGCTTTTTTGAAGCAATGTGATGCATATCTCGTTGAGAAAGAAATCGTGGCCGTTCAGGCCCAGGATTGACTCTCATTCCGCGAGGCTAAGGACTTGGTCCTGGCGCGCCCGGCTCTGCCTGGCACGTCATATGCCTCAATAGATAGAAAGACACCCCTTGCTCCTGGCCCATCCAGGCCTACGAGCACGTTTGTTTCCGCGCCCGTTCGGAGCCCTTCTGCGGGCTCTACTCAACCCGAGCAATCTTCTGGTAAAGCTGGGGGAAAAAAGGGTTCACACCCAGCCCCGGCTAAAACCGGGGCTCCCTCCTCTTCCACCAGCGTGACCGTTTACCGTAAGGCAAAACGGCCACGCGCCTCCACCGAGTCATTAGACTCACAGGAGGCAACACCCCTCAAGATGGTCGCTAGGGAATCTTCCGGGGTTCCTAAAGTTGTCCTCCGAAAGGAGGACAGCAACAAACAAGCTTCGGCTCGTTCGCCCACAACCCGAGGTGGAGCGGGTGGCTCGGAGACGGCGGTTCCTCGAAAAGAGGGCCCCTCACCTCCGAAGCCGCAACGCCCGCCTAAGGTATCGAGGCTGGGGGAGGAAAAGACTCGCATGGCGAGCCCAACCTCCCCCAATAAGTCCTCGAAGGCAACAGCGCCTTCAGCGCTTTGTCTGGCCAACAACACCTGGGGTTCTGCCCCCGGGAAGCGTACGGCCATTCCCGTAAGGGGCTTCTGTTCGAGGAGGGCCCCCGCGTCTCCTCTGCACGCAGGGTTAGAGGGCATATTCCTTCAATGTAATTGCCGTGGGCTCCGGGCCAACTGGGATGAGCTGCGGAGGCTCGTCTCGTCCTGTTCCCCGTTAACTATCTTTTTGCAGGAGACCATGCTAGGCGCGTGTCCCCTGCCCGCCTTCCCGGGGTATAAGGGTCTTGCAACCCCACCACCACGGGATGGCCGGGATCGGGGATGCTTGGTTTACACCCGGCATGATGTCTCTGTTCTTCCTTTCTTTTTAGATACCTCCTTTCAGGCAGTGGCTATGCAGCTGCACCTGGATTGGAGGTATACTATCATTTCTGCGTACATTCCACCGTCAGCTGACTTCGACGCGGGGGACTTCCGCCGCGTCGTGGCACGGTTTCCGAGGCCCTATATCTTGCTTGGAGATCTGAACAGCAGGCATCGTCTCTGGGAAGATTACTCCATAAATCCCAGGGGACAAGTCCTTGCCGATCTGATCGAAGAGCTTGAAATTGGTTTCCTAAACGTGGATGAGTTAACGCATCACTGTCCGAGAACCGCTTTCTTTTCTTGCCTTGACCTATCTTTGTGCTCTTCGGATGCACAGCCTGATTTTGATTGGGGGGTGGTGGTCGATGACCTCCATGGTAGTGATCACTTTCCCATTCAAATATCATTTTCAGGGCAACTGCCGCCTGAGAGTCCACCTCGGTGGTGCTTGGCGCGGCCGCGGTGGCCTGCATTTCAGGAAATGATTGAATTTTCTATCTCAGTCGAGGAGTTTACGTCGGTAGATGAGGCCGTTGAGTTCTCCTCCGGCAACTTCATCGCCACAGCTGGACTACTATTCCTAGGACGTCTGGCCGTTTTGCACGCGGACCACTCCCATGGTGGTCGGCCGAGTGTGAGACGGCCCTCAAACAAAACGTTATGCCTACATGCGCTATAACCGCCGCCCAAACGATTTCACTGTCGCTGAATTTCGTCGGGCTAGGGCTAGGTTCCGGTATATTTCGAAACACGCCCGCCGCTCTTCTTGGCGGGCATACGTGTCTTCACTCTTAACGGGAAGACCCCTTTAGCAGAGGTTTGGAAGCGAGTCAAAAGGATTCGGGGCAAGTTCTCGCAGGACCCCCCTCCCGTCCTCCAAGAGAATGGGACCGCAATCTCGGACCCCGCGTCCGTGGCGGAATCCTTCGCGACCGCTTTTTCCGCATTCTCTAGCCAGGATGCTGCTCCGCCAGCATTCAATGCACGTCATCATGTCGCGGAAAGCCGCCGGCTGGACTTTACCTCCAGAGGCGGAGAACCCTTCAACGACAGGTTTACTGGGAGCGAGTTGCGCTCCGCTCTCGCTTCGTGAATGGACTCCCCCCATGTTCCGGACGATGTCTTGTACGCCATGCTTTCACACCTGGGTGAGCGAAGCATGGCCTTTCTGTTAGAATGGTTCAACAGGATCTGGGTGGAGGGTCTTCTCCCAGATTCCTGGCGAATCGCTACTGTGCTCGCCTTTCGCAAGCCGGGGAGAGATCACTCTACTGCGACCGGTTTCCGCCCAATCTCTCTAACCTCTTGCGTGTGCAAGTTGATGGAAGAATTGGTAAATGTTAGATTAGCCTTTTTCCTGGACAGCGGTGGCCATCTGTATTCTGCACATTGCGACTTCCGCGAGTTCCACTCCACGTCGGATGCTCTGCTCCGACTGGAAAATGCCGTCTGCGAGGCTTTCCTTCGTAGACAGCACTACGCCACGGTCTTTTTCGATCTGGAGAAGGCCTATGATACCGCATAGCGATACGGTATCATGGAGACTCTCCACACGATGGGGGCGAGGGGACGCCTCCCAATGTTTATATATGAATTTTTGCGAGATCGTCGATTCCGCGTACGGGTGGGGGGAGCTCTCTCCGGCTCAAAAGAGCAGAAGGAGGGGTTAACGCAGGGAAGTGTCCTCAGTGTCACACTCTTTGCCCTGAGAATCAACGGCATCACCTCGGTGCTGCCGGAAGATGTTCTTGCTACGCTCTACGTGGACGAACTTTCGATCTCTTTTGGCACGGTCCAGATGCCAGCTCTGGAGCGTCGACTCAAACAGACATTAAACCGCGTCTCTCGCTATGCCGAAGCGCACAGGTTTCGGTTTTCTTTGGCCAAGACTAAGGTGGTGTACTTTTTCCACTATTCACGGCCCTATCCCGACCCAGATTTGTTTCTTAATGAGGTGCCCCTGGATGTGGATGAGTGGCATCGTTTCCTTAGTCTTGTATTCGACCGACGCCTCACCTGGGAGGCTCATATTTGCAGCCTTAGGGTCTATTGTACCCGCGCCATAGATATTCTCCGTTCCTTGACGTTCAGCGCTTGGGGCGCTGAAATGGCTACTGCCCTACTTTTTTATCAATCCTTTGTTCGTTCGAAGCTCGACTACGGATGCGAGTTTTATGCTTCCACAGCCGAGCGTTTATTGCGGAAGGTGGATTCGATCCCCCACACCGGCCTCCGCCTTGCGACCGGTGCCTTCCGCACTTCTCCTATTGAGAGCCTGTTGTTCGATGCTGGGGAGATGCCACTCGCTCTGTGCCGCGTGCAGTGCATCACTCGCCTGTACGTGCAAGGACTGCGCCTCCATCAGTCGCCAACAGCTCTTACTGCATCCGCAGCTGATCTCGACGGTGCCTATGCCAGCGAGCGACGCCAGTTTTATCCTAAGTCCTTTGGGTTTAGGGCCAGGAAACTCCTTCGAGAGCTAGATATAGCTCTCAGGCCGGTGGCGCCCCTGGTTCTGCCTAGGACGCCACCCTGGAAGGTACCAAATTTGGCTATTTGTCGCAACGCCTTTGCTCCCAAAGCTTGTACTGCGCCTATAGTATTGCGTTCGACCTTTTTGGAGCACACCTCGTGTCACGCTAGAACCGTGCTAGTGTATACGGATTACCTCCAAGTCCCAAGAGGGGGTCGGCTTCCACGCCGTATCCCCTATGTTTGAAGTCAGCGGGGCTCTGCCAGGCGCTGCGTCTGTTTTAACAGCCGAGCTGGTGGCAATACACCACTCGGTACGGGAGATTACGCGACGTGCCCGGTTCGGAGACCGGAATGTGATCTATAGCGACTAACAAAGCGCCCTGAGTGCTCTCGAGGCATTGGAATCTCCGCATCCCCTGGTTCGCGATATCCGTGACGCCTCGGTTTTGACGAGCTGGGCAGATTTCGAGATTATCTTCTGCTGGGTTCCTGGACATGTAGGAATTGCGGGGAATGAGCGCACCGATGAGGGCTCCAAAGAGTCCGCGAGGACTCTGCGATCGGACCAGCGTTTTGCTCTTCCTCACACCGACTACATGGCAGGAATACGGGCAGCTCTTCGGACTGCTTGGCAAAGAAGATGGGAGACGGTCTAAGGGAACTTAAAGTTGCGTGCCATTGCGCCGCGACTGTTCCTATGGACCTATCCCCTCAATGCCGCGGTGGCGTCAAGTTGCTTTTTGTCGTCTCCTAATCGGGCAAACTCGTGTGACGCATCGCTATTTGATGGAGCGCTCGCCTTCGCCCTATTGCAACGACTGCGTCGTCCCCCAGACTGTTTGGCACATTCTTGTCGAATGTCCCAGTCTAGGTGATCTTCGCTCTTCGCGCACGATACCTGTCCCATTACCGGGATGGGCGGGGTCGCTACCACCTGTCCCTTGTATTCGGGTCGGATTCGTGCACATTGACTTGTGGACTTGTTGACTTTTGGGGGGAGGCCGGGCTTCTCCCCTTTATTTAAGGTTCTTTCTGTTTTTTCGTTTGTTTTATTTGTAAGTTGCACTCTCCTGCACCGGGGTGAGGGGGACATCCCCCCGCTGCTGGATATTGCTTCCTGATTGTTAAGTTTTTCCAATATTTATCATTGTTATTTTTTCATAATTTTATTTTAAAGTAGCCTAGTTCTAGGCTGTCGTGTTTTTCGGCGACTTATGCCCAAGTGGGCAGTTGCCAGATGGGCTCTATAAAAAAACACGTTCTTTCCACCTTTCCTTTATCTTTCGAGACAGAAGCTCGCCATTTCTTATCTCGTTTGAGTACTAGAGGATGACCTCATGCAGACTCTGACTAGTGAGAGACTATCACACTCCCTTGTTCCATGCTGCGCACCACATTGACGTGTTGGGATCATTTCAATGGTAGCCTGAACCTCCGGGACAATTTCTGGTGACTTGTGTATCATTAGCCTAAGAGCGAGGTTTGTGACCGTCGTAACCTCAAAATCAGCCTGACTCATACAACTTTTTACTGATCCTCTGCACTATTCTCAGAATGATACCCAAGCATTCAGGATTCTTGTAATACAGCTGTTTCCAAATTTTCACAGGATTGAATTAAACCATGGTGTTCTTTCTTTTACAGACGATGCAAAACTGAGTCTACTATAATATGAAGAAGAGAGAACCAATGCCAGACAAAACATATTATTGAATTCAGAGGTGCCAACAACAATAAATTACCCACCGCCCTTTCTATTTCTCTCTCTCTCTTTTTTTCTCTCTTTTCCTTTCTTCTTTCTCTCTCTTTCTCAAACCCCATCTCTCTCTTTCTCTCTCTCTCTCTCTCTCTCTCTCTATATATATATATATATATATATATATATATATAGAGAGAGAGAGAGAGAGAGAGAGAGAGAGAGGAAAAAAGTTTGAAACCTGAGTGTCAGAGATCAGAGCGAGAGAAAGATGCGCGCTGCCGAATCTTCAATGGAGAGAGAGACAACAGACACTTGGTTTGACCATTTTTGCCAGCGCTAATGGAAGTACGAAATTATGAGATGCCGTGGGATCCTTAGACTGCCATCGCAGAAAGCCGCGACAAGTTTGAGAACCCAAAAGGTCCCATCGCCTCGCCGGCTTAGTAACCTTCCCGCGATCGTGCTAAATGGGCGAGACTACTCTCGCCTGACGATGCGTCGGACCCTGGAACTCTCCCCTTCGGACGGAGGGAGGAAAACTCCATTCTACCCTAATATAAATCCTCCGGTGCCAGAGTTGGGTGGCAGTATCCGCCGTCTGCCCGCCCCATCACTATCCTCTGCCCGAACCCCGTAAGTACCCGCTATTCGGGTCCCGATGAACTCTGCGTAATTCTCTCAGAACCCTTCAAGCTACGGGTATTCTCGTTTAATTCACGCGAGTCTACCTCGAACTCATTTCTACCCGGTCCTTGAAAGCAACGTGCCCAGCCTCGCTTCGTGTTCTACTCTAAAGCAAGATCTAAGTTCATCCCATTAATAGTCAATGTTAAGAGAATATTAATTGAACTTTGCGCTAAGGCAAAGATTGATCCATCGAACCAATTGACCGCGGTAACAGCAACACGCATCTCTCCTGTGCAGGTGCTCTCTCTACTACCACCACTGCCCTAGTGTAAGACCAAGGATTACTCCCTTGGACCAAATCTTCGTGGTAACAGCATCGTGCAACTCTCCTGTACAAGTGCTCCCTCTACTACCCCTACCCCATTGTAAGCCCCCATCGTTGTCTTTGTATACGCTCAAGGTCATTCGAGCGCCCCTCGGTTATTATTGTTTGTTTGTTTGTACAACGACCGTTTATTCCACGTCTCATCCCCTCTTAGCCGCTGAGGCACGTGAGCTCCATTTTGAGCTCCCAACTAGGGTACATTTTTATCTCCCCCCCATTAGAGGCAACAATTGATTAAGCATCGTTAAAAACCGAGTTGCTTGCTGCTTACAACATGACACCGGATTTCGTTCGACTTAAATTTAGGCACTGTTGCATTCAACCAAACCAGACCTTCAGAAAGTTTGACTACTCCCTAAAACGTCATTTTAATTTTTGGATTGACGCGTTCAAGGTGCCTCATGAATACGACGCCCTGGTCTCTTCCTTTCCAAATCAGATACTTCGTGAGGACCGGAGGTTCTATACTCTTAAGGAATGCATCGAGGAGGCAGACGTCTACGCAGCCAGCCACAACATATATCTGAAAGAAGGGAAGAAATCAGAACCCACATCTCCTAAATCCAAAACCGACAAGAACAAATTTGTTCATAACAATGGGAATAAGTTCGTTAAGGTAACTGAACCCACCAAACCTAAACATCTCTTCTCGTCGGAACACCTTGATGTTAAGACATTTGCTCTCAATCCCTCTGCTTTGTCGTTCCCCAGGGGGACCATCGTTTGCTATTCACCAGCAACACCAGATCAGTGCTACTTCTACGCCCCCATCGTCGCAAAATAAAGCTCCCTCTTCTTTAAACCCGCCGAATACTGCTGGACACCTAGTAAACTTTGTGTTTGATAAAAGTACCCCTGGAGCCCTCCAATTTGAAACTGAGCAGTACAAAGGTCCCGGATCTCTACCCTTGTCCGTGATAAAGGGTGCACGTCCATTGTTCTATCCGACGAACTATTCCCCCTGTGGCTCTGGACCAAGATAAGTTTGCCGTAGTGCGTGATTACTTAAGGCGCCTCAATAAATTTCCCATTGTTCACTGCTACATTGAGTGCGCGTATTTTACTGGTTGGGCTGAAGTGGTTGCAGCCCCCACCAAGTTTTGCTCTGTCCTAATTGGTCATTCCCCCGGGTTTTTCCACCCCTGTGGCTCAACATGTTACTACCCATTCTGGCGCGAACAAGGAACTAAAAGCTCCTATACCTCTGGAAGCCCTATGTGCCCCCGAATTCCAGAGTGCGATGACCCATGACTTTGCCAAAAGTCAGAGGAAATATGAATCTCTTCGGCCTTTGTAACCCAAAGCACATAACAAATCATGCTCAACTGTTAGAGGGAATAAGGAAAACGACACCGAGTCCCGAACATTATGTGTACCCCGCTCCCTTGTCCTTCCTATCCTGCAAACGGCTCACGATAGCCTATTTGCTTGGCAATTTTTTCACACGAACACCGCTCAGAGGAACTATAAATATTTTTATTGACCTGGCGCGACCGACGAAATTCTGCGATATTGTCGTTCGTATGACATTTGTCAAAAGCCTGCAATAACAGAAAGAGTCAGACACGCGCCTTTGCAAAAGGGACCACTAATATCTGAGCCCTTCGCCGAGTAGCTATCGACATAATCAGATCGATCCACCCACAATCGAGCGAAGGCCATAGTTGCGTTTTAAAGTTAGTCGACTTTGCCACTCGATTCCCCGAGGCTGTGCCCCTCAAAAAAAAATTGATAGCATCTCCTGCGCCGAAGCCCTTATTTTCATATTTTTTCGTGAAGCCTGCCCAAATAAATCCTCTCGGATCGTGGTCGTCAATTTACCTCCAAATAAAGGGCTTACGTTGGTAAATCATTTATGATCAAGTCTCTGCTTACCACCGCTTTTCATTCAAGTGGCAATGGAATGTACGAGAGGTTAAATGGAAGCCTCGACCCACTGAATGGCACCACTTCTTTCCAGTATCCTATTTTGCTTAACGTGAAATCCTCCATCGTACATTAGGATTCACCCCCTTTGACCCTTTATATGGTAGAAACGTCAGAGGCAACCTGGGGTGCCTAAACGAACTTTATTCCAATCAGAAATTTGACCAAAATATCCAGACTTCTGAATCATATCTACTTGATTTAAGAAGGAGGCTGGAAAAGTGCGCCGAAATTTCGCCTCAAAACACCGACATCAATTTTGACAAGTATAAGACATACTTCGATTGCAAGTCCAAAGAAAGGAAATTTAAACCTGGAGAAGAAGTTTTGCTCCTCCTCCCCCCGGACAACAACAAATTGTTGAACCAGTAGAAAGGCCCCTACCAAATAATCGAGAAGCGTGGCCCCGTCGATTACATTATTAAAACCGCCTCAGGAAGAAAGCTTTTCCATATTAATATGCTCAAGCAGCGCACGAGCATCAAACAGATAGTTACAATCGACGAAGAATTCCCCATGGAATCTGGCTACCCCCTGGACCTCTTTTGTTTAATCCAAGTCGGCTGCGTGGAGCAAGACAAGGAATACCCGTTGCATCACTTGCAAGATTTTAATAATTCCCCGCCTGCGGAAATTAAGATATGCGACCAGCCATCATCTCTTCAAAACTATTAAATACAAGCGCTCCTGAGTCATTTTGAGGATGTCATCACCTAGATCTACGGTTGTGATGCCCATTTTGAGCACAATAGCCAACTAATAACCCTGGAACCCAACCTGTTCAAACTATACCCTCTGCCTATACACCTCCGGGAAGCAGTCAATAACGAAGTGCTTAAATGTCTAAGGTTGCAGATCTTCGAACCTTCGGAGTCAAGCTATTGTTCCCCGGTTGTCATGGTAAGGATGGTCAATGGTTCTTATCGAATGTGCATCGAGTTTAGAAGGCTAAATTCGGTTATCGTATTCGATGCCGAACCAATTTTCACCATAGATCAGAACCTACACCTTTTTGAGAAGGCCAAGTACATCTCCGAGTTTCATTTATTCGAAGATTATTATCAGATTCCCATGAGGTAGGAAATGAAGAAATTTATTGCTTTCCCTATCTAGAAGGGGCTTTTTTAGTTCCGACGGCTTCCTTTTGGTCTTGTGACGGCTTGCAGCAATTATAACCAGATGATGAGGATTTTAAAAGGCTTACCTAACGTCACCTTCTATCTTGATAATGTTTATATGGCCACCCAAGATTGGGATAAACACTTGGCCACCATTAAAGCCCTTCTGCATCGACTCCATGAACACAATTTGACAATTGGCTACGGCAAGAGCCGCTTCGCTTTTGGCACTATCTATTACTCGGCTTCAATATCGGGAATAATCGGTTAGCCCCGAGCAAGCAAAGAGCTGGGTCATCGTAAACATTCCGTTGCCCACTGATAACAAGCAGCTGCGATCCTTCAAATGCACTGCATCGTTCTATCGTCGCTTCATATCCAACTTTGCGAATATCTCAACCCCCCTCTGCGAGCTATTAAAGAAGAAGGTCCCCGATGGCCTCGAGTGGACGGCACCTTCGACTCACAGCTTCAACCAACTCAAGGAGAAGTTCGCATTCGCCCCTATCCATCGCCTCCCTAACTCGAACAAACTTACGCAAGCAGAAAATTAAACGCGCGTGAAAAAAGTTATGCGGTAACTGAGAGATAGGCCCTCTCTTATCCTTTGGAGAATCTGTAAATTTAGAATGTATTTATTAGGCAAGGAATTTGTAATGGAAACAGACCACAAATCCCTCTCCTACCTACGTAACGTCAAGAATAATAACGGTCGGTTGATGCGTTAGAGCTTGTTCCGGCAGGAATTTTAATTCCGCATTTTGTATTTAAAAAACACCGATGACTGTATGGCAGATAGTTTAAAGAGGAACCCGTCAGATCCTTTTCCAAACTAATTCCGAGCCATTTTCTTTTTTTATTCATGCATTAATTTTTGTTTATGATATAAATTTGTATATTCAACCATATAATAAGAAAACGCGTATCCTTATATATATATATATATATATATATATATATATATATATATATATATATATATATATATATATATATATATATATATATATATTGGGGGGTTTGTTTATCTGTGTACAATGAATTCATTTTATATCCTTAATTTTTTTTTGTTTTATATATTCGTAGGATAAACTTACCCTCGAGCCGGTGAGACCCACTTAATGGTATCACAGAAAAAAATATCCTTCGGCAACCATGCCGTAGCATTATATAACCTTGTGTATATGTATGGTCCCACCCCCCCTAGCTCCATTATTTTGTATTTTAGCTCCATTTTTAAAATTTATCCTAGGTATTCTTAACTTTATCCGCTATTGTCATGCGACTTTAAGTTATATTCCTCCCCCACTAATCATTCCCCGATGTCACTTCTTCCTCTGAAGTTCCATCTAATGATGGAGGAGCGTCGGAGATCAGAGAGAGAAAGATACGCGCTCCCGCACCTTCAATGAAGAGAGAGACAATAAACACCTTGTTGACCCTTTTTGTCTGCGCTAATTGAAGTGCGAAATTATGAGATGCCGTGGTGGCCTGAAGCCCGCCATCGCAGAAAGCCGTGACAAGTTTGAAAGCCCAAAACGTCCCATTCGTGAGTTGGACAAAGTTTCGCCTCGCCGGCTTAGAAATCTAACCGGATCGTGTTAAAAGGGCAAGGCTACTCTCGCCTGCTGATGCGTCGGACCCTGGAACCCAACTCTTCGTACGGAGGGGGGGGGGGGCACCCCATTCTATCCTACTCTAAATCCTCTGACGCCAGAGTTAGAAGGCAGTATCCACCGTGTGCCTGCCCAGTCAGTATCCTCTGCTCGCCTCCCGTCAGTATCCGCTATTCGCGTCCCGTTGGACTCTGCGCAATTCCAGCAGAATCCCTCAAGTTTATTGTATTCTCGTTTAATTCCCGTGAGTTTACCTTGTACTCGTTTCTTCCGGCTCCTCGATTGTAACGCACCAAGCCTCGATTCGTGTTCTACTTAAAAGTAAGATCTAAGTTCATCCCGTTAATAGTCATTGTCATGAAACTATAATTTGAACTTTGCGCTAACGCAAGGATTACTCCCTTGGACCAAATCTTCGAGGTAAAAGCAACGCGCAACACACTTGTGCAAGTGCTCTCTCTACTACTCGTCCCCCCGCCATTGTAAGCCCAAAGATTACTCCCTTTGACCAAATCTCCGAAGGTATCAGTAACGCGCAACTCTCCTGTACAAGTGCTCTCTCTACTACCCCCGCCCCAGTGTAAGCCCCCATCGTCGACTTTATATACACCCGAGGTCATTCGAGCACCTCTCGGTCAATATTAGTAGTTTGTTTGTACGGCGACCGTCCCGTCAAGTCTCCCCCCTCCTTTAGCGGCTGATCACTGATACTCGTGTACGTCTAATACGTATATAGCTGGTTTTAAAACTCATTTTAACTTTGTAAATGAATATTAACTTGCATATTAGTAAAGTTATTTTTCTATCCGTTTTTCTATTCTCTCGTACCTCCACGTTTAGTCGACTATTTGACCAACCTACATTGAGTTAATTTGCACTCTGCTTTTATTAGGAACACACATAGCCGTTCGACCTCGACTGAGAAACGCAGAAAGGGTTAACTTGACCCTATTCTACTAAGCCAAGAAATTTTCGCACCATATGTTTTCCCTACTTGCCTCGGTGACCTTCAATAAATCATTTTGGAGATATCTAGAACTATTTTTACACTTGTTGAGAAAATCCTCTTTGCAACGGACTATATTTCTTAAAATCTGTTAACACTAGAAATATATTTTAGGGAATATGACTTTAATACCGATTATTTCTACCAGGGGATTGTTGTAAAGAATGGATGAATTTAACCTTGTTGAGTTTAAGTTCTTCTCGAGTGAAACGATTCAGATAAAATAAATTTGTTGAATCAAGTATCGAAAAATAGATCTGAATTAATAATTATCATTTTGACTAAATTAAGTCTATTTATTTGTCAACATATAGGTATAGCTTTGAATTTATCTAAGTTCGAGTCACTTGAGGCGAGCCTGGTTCCCGCGTAGAGAAAGTGAGTGTGGACTAAAAGTTTTTATGTGTATGAGTTTTTGTTGTTGAAGTGGATAATCAGATAGGAACATTTCAATCTCATAAGAAATCTCCATGAAAGTCGAAGCACCTATTGAATTCAATCCCACTGTCAATTGAAACGAAATTATCAAGTTAATATATATAGGTACAAATAATACATAATATAACTTATTATACCTTATTCTGATATAACCTTAATGTGATGTCGATATTATGTTTCGCTGTGATGTGCTTGACTGAGAATAATAAATTAAGCATAAAGTATATGATAAAATTGACCCATCCTTGCATGGATCAAACTAAATTCGATCACCTACCTGGAATTACTAAAATGAACAAGAGTTTGAGTGACGATAGGTTAATTGCATGGAATTGATATGATTAATATCATGCTGCGTGATAAATGAAATAAAAAATCATGGAACATAATATTAATTATGCAAGGTGCATGTTATGAATGACAGGGAGCAAAATAATAACTAACGACAGTATAGTACAAATTAATAGGAAGAAAAATATGGAATTCATTGTAAGTGAGTCTGCAATGTGTGTTCGATTATTAATGACATTGCAAAGGATAAATTGAAACTAAGAGCAGCAATTGTCATACTAATTACACTAACTTTTACAAACTTCAATATATGTTTTTGTTTAGCTAATTTAGTACAATTATGATGTGCTGAATCCAAAAATCAGATGATATTTTTTACGGGTTCATTTTACATGTACGGGTATTTTCTATTTACATGATACAAAAATAGTTATCATTTCCTTATTGAACGAATTCAGAAGAATTTACACGCGGAATTTTTTACTAACTTTTTTTTTCTTTTGCAATTAAATGAAATGGATTCGGCTAGAAGATCTTACAAGATTAAGCCCGATGTATTCTGTTACATCTTTGCCGAATACAACGTTGCTCCTAACAGGAATCCAGTCACCAGTTTCATAAAGCATCATTACCATGCTTATTTTAGTATAAACTTGGTGACCATGATAAAGCTTGAGCGCCACACGTGGTATGCAAGGCATGCACCAAGTAACTCCATCGTTAGAGCAAGTGCAAGAAGTGTTGGCTGACGTTTAAAATTAATTCCCATGGTTTGGAGGAAGCCAACATACCATGGAACTGACTGCTATTTCTTCGCTATTGATTTGACTGGAATCAAGAGAAAGAACCTCGGCTGCCTCAAGTATCTTGAACTTCACTCAGCACTTCCTGTAGCTCATTGTGGTGAAATTCCAGTACCTTTCTTTGGAGAACTTCTTGACATTAGTGACGAAGACTCTCCCAGTGTTGAAGAAAATAATGAAGTAGTGGTTTTTGACGATGATTCTCTACATCTATTTTCCCAAAAGGAGCTAAATGATCTTGTTTGTGATCTCAGATTTTCAGTCCTCTACCTAACCGTTGGCATCAAATTGAAGGAAAGAAAAACTCCTGTCTGATAGTGCTCGCATTAGCTTCCATCAGGACATGAAAAAGATGGAGGCAAGGTATCAGGTACGCTGTGATGTATACATGATGAGTGATTACTGTTAGACTCTTAAGAGAGACATCCCTACCGCTGTGGATTCTAAGAGTCCACAGAAACGGAAGTTTATTCCCTGAATTCTGAACAATTATGACATAAATAAAACTCCTGTCTGATAGTGCTCGCATTACCTTCTATCAGGACATGAAAGAGATGGATACCAGGTATCAGGCAGGTTGCGATGCAGTCATAGTGACTGATTACTGTTGGACTCTGAAGAGAGACATCTCTACCGCTGAGGATTCTAAGAGTTCAAAGAAATTTGAAATTTATTCCCTGAATTCTGACCAATGATGACATAATATCCAATAACAAGTACTTTCCTTTATCAATATCTAATATTCAATGTACACTGATCAATTAACATTTATTAAAAAAATTGTTTAGAAAACGACGGGTTGTTTTATCTTGAATACCTATTTTTTATGAGAAATATTAACAAAAATCAAACGAAAATATCACAAAATATGTAATCGATTTAGTTATAAGATCGGATCTTTTAAAAATTAACAGCAGAAAAATCTGACTTGATCGAAGGAAATGGATGTCATTTTTGGATTCAGCTCTGCAAATTTGTCCTTAATCATTTAAAAACCTGAGATAACTTATAAAATCTGTTTTTGTAACCAAGAATTATGATGTATACTTCAAAATGTAATCGAGATATCTTCCCCCTTTAAATTCCGGCGTTGTCTCTGTTTATAACAAAACGATGCTGCTTAAAATTTTGTTAAGCTTCTTCCAATTTCATTTTATCCCCCCAGTTCGAGTTTCCTACCGATTAACCGTATCTTACTTCTTCATTCAATCTTTACTTTAAAGTCCCCCATAATCCTCTTGAACTGGTGGTTTATGTACGTGCATGCATTTGGGCTGCATAGAATTCCCCTACTTTAGTGAAATTTTGTATCTGTAGTTGCTTGTATTACTTGTAGTAAATACCTCAATTAACATTTAAATTACTAGTTTGATTAATCTATCGGATATTTATTAGTGATGGTACTATATCCCGGTGTATGATAAATCCTACTCTACTATTTCCTTCTCATTTTACTGATGCCAATGCTGGTATACTTTATACTCCTATGAATATATATTAGTTTGTAGGACAGACTAATTTGAGACAGTGCTCTTGTTGTAAATAACCAAGGTTCTTCTTGTGTAATTAAGAAGCAATTTGGTTTGATATCTGCCATTTGTCTTTTGAACCTGGTGCATATAGAGGAAATTGGCTGAGAACAAAATTTCACTTTCCGATATCACCTAAAGGGACAAAGGCTACTTATATTTTTTAAATAAATATATCTATGTAGATTATATTTTTGTATGATAACCTTTTCAGGTGCCCAGCTAAATCTTGGCTATCAGCTCAGGAATTTAACCAACTCATAAGGAAAATTGCATTTTAGACGCAGGCGCATTACCTAGTTTAGGCTCTCAGTTAAGAGCTTTATCTATATTAAATGATACTGTGTTTGGTATCATTTTAAATCTAACCTTTTAAGCTTTCATTTAAACTCAATTGTGAAACTTTCTGAGAAATATGGAAGTTATTATACGTCGTCAAACCAACAAAGGTGTACATTCTTCAACAATTTCCGCCTAAACTATGTTCTTTCTTTCAGCGCTGTGGCATATAGGAACACCACAGACACAAGGCACAAGTACTACGATAAACAGCTCACTGTAAGCTTTCAGAAAATGTATACCATATTCATATCATTTCATTGTAAGAATTCGATATATAGGCTAAGGTGGCGGTGGTTATCTTTGCCAATTTTCAACTTTGATCTTGATTACCTAGATGATCAGGTAATACCTATGTTTATAGCTTTACTGTGGTGAGCCGTCCATTTACCAAGTTATTCGAGATGTCAGATGAAAGTGTAGGTCAACTGAAGGTCAAGGATTAAATTTGGAATTAGACTTGCTCTAGTTAGAAGTAACCCCAGTCCACTACATCAGAAAGCAGCAGAGCTGCCAGGTAGATATCCCTCCACCGCTGTTGTTTACCAACAAACAGATCACAAACCAAAACAACCAATGCAAGGTTGATTTTACTTCTAAGATTATTCTATCAACACACATATTTACATCAATTGTCTGGCTTTATATTTAATTTGCTTGGATGAATTAGTGTGGAGTGGATAAAACTGTGTGTTGTCGCTAGCAGGAACCGATCACTAGCCTAGCTAACACCAGTGAAATTTTAAACATTCATAACCCCTCACAGAAATTGGCTAGAGACTAAATTTTTGTTTTGACACTCTCAGCTAATCATGCTCTACAATAGATTAGTTTGGCATAAATTGTAAGTAGAATTTCCTGACATTTTCAATTTCCGGTTTTGGCAAAACTATTTCGTACTGTTGTAGAGCATGATTAGCTGTGAGTGTCAAAACAAAAAGTAAGTCTCTAGCCCATTCCTGTGAGAAGTTATAAATTTTTAAAGAATGAGAAAAATCGCTACCAGTTTTAAGTAAAATCACAGGAATGACTTATTTATTTATCATGCTTAGAGAATTCTGAGGAATTATTAGAAATATCCTTGTATCAAGACTATCGAGATACTTTAAAATAATTTGTAATTATAGTATATAGAGTGTTTTGTTTGATGCAGATGCTTATATAGGTTGGTTATGTTTACAAATGCCATCCAGATCCATACCCAGCAACATTTGCCTAGGATAGCACATTCTGGAATCACAGTGGTAAGTATGTCCTAGATGTATTTGTGTTATAGGCCTACACAATATGGTAATTTCAAATGCTCATTGCGACAGAATCCATATCTATGTAAATATTTTGAATTTATGTTGCAGTTGAAACTTGATGGAATATGGCCACCAACGAACAACCAAGTGAAAGCCCAACACCGAAAAAAACATGGCTGAACTGCATCATCCATTATTCTGATGATAGTGATAAGCTAGTTTTTGTACAGAATCTTGATTCTTGGAAAACCTTGCTCAGATCAGCTCAGATACGAAATCATGAGCCCATTTTTGAACTGGCAAAAGGCATTACTGGAGGAGAGTTTCCAGCAATCTATAACCACAGGAAGTGTTGCAGTATCTTTGCCACAAAGAAACTGCTTGGTGCTAACAAAGCGAAAAAGTCATGTGTCAATGTTTCTGTTGAAGAGGAAAAAACTAAGAGAGCAGCTCGACAGACCTCCAAGTTCATCGCAGACCTATGATGTACAATGCATATTTTGTCAAAAGGTCAGCAAATATGCCAAAGGAAAGAACACTAAAAAAACATTAGTAAGGTGTCAGCAAATGCGTGCAGATGAAATAATCCAGATCGCAGCTGAAAATAAAATGGACAGCCGGATCCTTGCAGTATTTAGCAGAGACTTGGTAGCAGCTGAGGGGAACTACCACATAGCATGCTACAAAGACTACACAAAAGCAGATTTTCACAAATATATGTCCTATGAAGAGGCAGCCAGTGATGATAATGATGATGAAGATATTGCTGCATCAGAGTATCAAGCTACTCTGAACCTGTCCTATAGTTAGCTGTTCCTTTTCATCAGAACAAAGCTTTTCAGTAACCATCGAGTTGTATCAATAAACTCCAGAGGAATTGTCAAATTGAAGGAATCCACTATGAAGAATTTCCACCGAAAGCTGGAGAGTGAGTTTGCTGGAGCCTTGCACATATTCCCTGATGCAAAAGGAAAACTCCTCATCTTTGCTGATAACTTGTCTACGAGGAAACTACTCAAAGAAAATTAGTCTCTCAAAAGTGAGTTCCAGTACAAGAACCTTGCAGGTGTACACCATATCCAACAATGGAGAAAATTCCTTTGCAGTTCCTCCAACAAGACAAGTCTCGTAAAGTTTATGGTAGAAGAGTGAAAACGCCCACGGTACAGGGAAATGCTGCACAACAAGGGTTGATACATGACCTTTGAGGAAACCTGCAACAAGATGA
This sequence comes from Ceratothoa steindachneri, assembly GCA_963969495.1. Classification (NCBI taxonomy): domain Eukaryota; kingdom Metazoa; phylum Arthropoda; class Malacostraca; order Isopoda; family Cymothoidae; genus Ceratothoa; species Ceratothoa steindachneri. The sequence continues at coordinate 123,936,526 of OZ018319.1, forward strand.
CAGAGGATGAGTGTGAGGAAGTATCAGAGCTGTAATCAACATACGAAGAAGCTGACACTCGCCTAATTCTTCATGCACTGGATGCAGCACACGTAGGCTTAATGGCAGTTATCCTTACAGCAGAGGAACTTAGGATATGTGGCTTTGTCTTGGCTTCCAAAAGGACATCTCTTGTCCAATATACCTGAAGTATGGGACACAAAACCGCACGCGGTTTGTTGACATCAGCAAACTGCGAATTTCACTTGGAAACGCCGTCTGTGACAGTCTAATTGGCTTACATGCATTTACAGGCTGTGAAACTGTCAGCGCATTTGCTGGTAGAGGGAAGTTGAATGCCCTGAAGATGGTGACAAAGGACACTACCTGCCAAGAGACTTTTAGTCATATGGGGAAGTTATGGAGTATGAGCTCTTACAAAAAATTGAATGGGTCACCTACCGAATGTATGTTGTTAATAATAGCAGCACTAGTGAGGTCAACGAACTGCGCTACCAGCTTTTCAGTATTAAAAGGGAAGAAGATGAGTCCCACTATTTGCCACCCTATAGAGACAGCCTTTTCATGCATGCACATCAAGATAACTACCAAAAAGCAATCTGGAAGTGCTGTTGCAGCCTAAGCCAGTGTTGCCGATCCCTACTGGGCATGGATGGACAGAAGATGATGGCAAGCTAACATTAGATTGGATGTACTTCCCTCCTGCACCAAATGTGGTCTTCGAACTACTGACATGCAAGTGTGTTCGTTCATGCACAATGCCAAGATACACCTGCCACTCAAATAATCTGACATGTGCAAGTTACAAATCTCTAGTAACCGGAAACAACATAGTGATCGAGAACCTCATTTTGATGCAAGAGAGTCAGACGACGAGAATGCCGACTTGCAATAGCTTAAAGCTCACAGTCACTTCTCATAATGACATAATATACATAATACATTTTTTGAAACCTTAGACACGCAAGTATTGTAGTACTGTTTTTGTATCCCTGGCGTTCTGATCTAAAAGAGATATTACTTGACCATGTAGGTTATCAAGATCAAAAGTTGAAAATTGGCTAAAGATGTCCTCCGCCGACATAGCTTATATATCGAATTCTTACAATGAAATTATATGGGTAAGGTATACATTTTCTGAAAGCATACAGTCAGTTGAGTATTGTAGTACTTGTACCTTTTTTCTGTGGTGTTTTTATATGCCACAGGGCTGAAAGAAAGAACATAGTTTAGGCGGAAATTTTAAAAAATGTATACTTTTGTTGGTTTGAGGAGCTGTAGTGACCTCCATATTTGCCAGAAACATTCACAATTGGGTTTAAATGAAAGTTTTTAAGGTCTGCTTTAAAATGATACTAAACACAGTATTATTAAACATTGAAACTAGTCCTAACTATGAGCGTAAACTAGGTAATGCACCTGCGTCTAACGGGCAGTTTTCTTCAGGTGGTGGTTAACTTCATCAGCTGATAACCAAAATTTAACTGGACATCTGGAAAGGTTATCATTCAAAAAGATGATCTACAGACATATATCTATTCAAAAATATAACTAGCCTTCGCCCCTTTGGGTGATATCGAAATCGGGTTCGTCCATAAAATTGATTGTTTTCTTCTTGTTTGTAAGAAATCCCATGCGGATCTCTTTTTACCATATCTCAAAGTCCAACATTCAAATATAAGGTTCTCCAAAGAAGTTGCGATTAACATAATATAATATCTTTGTTTTAATTTACATGGAGAAGAACTTACATTTACTAACTATTGCAAATACTGCTATCACAAGGGGTGCTAGAAAATTTACACAGCATGCTACAGCCTCCTTAAATTATAATCTAGTCCTTCAAGACAGCCCTAAAAAAGGCTCGGCCACACTTAATTATGGTAACGTTGTCGGGGCCTACAATACAGGTTGTAGGATCAAAACTTTCTCCTTAATCTTCAGAGCGGTGACAGGGAGCAGATGTCTCTTTCTTGTGGGAAGATATAAACAACAAAAACTACATATAAAGGGGTTGGATTATTTAAAATATCTGTCTATAAGAAAGCCACAGATAGACATTTAGAGACCAAAAGTTTATTTCTGTGCAACACAAATTTAAGGTTACCATCATAAAGAGTAAAGAAATTTAGTGACTTTAAAATTTCGTGGGGTTGCACTAAATTTACAATGAAATTAGTTACCTAAAACTTATTTATCCTTTAACAGGTATCTTGTTAAGCTAAAGGGTTTTGGAAAAGTCTTATTACACTCAGGGTTTTTTTATCCTTCGAGAGTTTTACGTGTGTGATAAAAAAAGTTGCGTCAAACAAACTGAAATTGTACTTTTTCAGCATGTCACTAAAATGTCTTCCATTGTGTGTCAGTGTGTCAGAGAAGAGTAAAAAGAATCGATATCTCTGCTCTTGGATCTCTCCGCGTGGGTCACAACAAGTTCGACATAGCCAGGCGGCTCAACTCAGCCTTTTTGGAGTCGCGAAGAGGCTCAAGAACGGGGAAGACTTCGAAGATCAACTTCGTTCAGACGGACCTCAAATGATCAATTGTTTGGTTGTGAGAAGTGCATTTGAAAGTTCTCGGTGGCCAAGGTGTCCAGGCTGGTCAAGAAGGAGGGAAAAAGGAGCTTAAAGTGCGTGGAAAGGCCCCCGGGAAGAAAGTTCAGGTAGAAAGCGGAATACGTCTTTCAGGAGGACGGTTTTCTGGTCCACACAGCCAAACCGGTGCAGGAGTGGTTGTGGTCGAACATGAACTAGTCAAAGGAATTTGGCCGCTGTAGTTGCCCTACCTCAATCCCATCGACGACAACTTGCAGGTGAATGTCAAAATAAATGCCTTCAAGGTACGCCATGGCAAGGGCGATGAGCTGATGCCCTCCATCAACCGCGTGTGGGCCAAAATGAAGAAGAACTTCGTCCGCAACGTGTGAGCAGCCTTTAGTTCTCGCCTAGAACGCGTGCTCGCCGCCGAGGGCAGCCATATTGGTCAATATTACAATATAAACATGTATTTATATGTTGAAACAATAAAAACGTGTCTAAATGCAGGAAAACTATCAGTGTGTTCTTTTTTGAGAGCGTCGTAACGAGTGTATCAGGACTTTTGCAATACTCGGTATTAACTAAATATATAAACTTTCCTTAATTATACCCCACAGTGTTAAAAGATCGGATTTTTATAAAACTTCCATATATTCGGTCCTTACTTTTTGGGGGAAGTTTTCGGAAATCGGCCATAATATGATTTTAATAAATCATATTAATATTATAATTCATTGGTTTTATTCTTCTCTTGAAAATTTCGTATTCCTCTGAAATTGCGATCTTCTGTGGCCTATTGATTAAAGTATGGTGATTGCCAAGCTGCTACGTGTGTCAAACTGACCTCTATCTTGAACAAAGGGGTCGATAAATATTTGGGAATATCTCTAGAATTCAAAGACCACTAAGTTCACTAGAATTACTGGTCCAAATACTAGCCAGGCTATTTCAGTCGAACAATTTTACCAGATCTCTAGTGCCCACTCGATGAAATCGTTAGAGTGACTGTTATAAGAAAATTAAACCATCTCTCATTCTCTAAAGGTACCATCCAACAATAGAACCTGCATATATATATATATATATATATATATATATATATATATATATATATATATATATATATATATATATATATATATATATATATATATATATATATATATATAATTTCACGGTGAATGTAAGGACACATAAGAGGTTGAGGTACATGTGATTTATTTATGGAACAACGTTTCGGGCGTATCACCCATCTTCAGGTTCTAAAACATAAATTAAACTAATACAGTTAAAGAATATTAAAAATATTAAAAATAATTAGGTTAAGACTATGTAGGTAAATCAAAAATTAGAAAATAACTCAGGAATTTAAAAGTCAAGAGAATCAAATTATCAATCTAATATAACACTATTGAAACGAGAGAGAGAGAAAAAAAAAGTAAATAATTACAATATAATATTGCTTACCGATAACTCAGGAATTTGAAAGGCAAGAGAATCAAATCATTAATCTAATGTAATCACTATTGACACGAAAAAAAAAGAAGAAGCAAAAACACAAAAGTAAAAAATTACAGTACAATATTGCTTACCGATGAAGTCCAGGAGAAATCACAAAGTGAAGAAATTATAAAGGATGTGGCTTAAAGAAGGATAGGAATTTGATTGGTTGGTTGGTAAATAAGAGAAGGTTGGTTGGTTGTTGAATGAGGTAATTATAATTCAGAAATAAGAAGGGGAACAGCGGTATTATCTATTTGAGTGTAGGAGATTTTGTACGTATTAGTAGGGATTGAAAAATTCTTAGACTATATTCATTGTTATTATGACACATTATTTTGAAGTTATCTATGGAACATTCTGTCTTGCATTGTATACTATGATTTCTTATTACAGAAGCTTCCTTCTTAGACAATATTTTTCCAGTGCGATGGCTTATTCCCATGTGAGAACAAAACCTCTCTTTCAATGAGCGAACTGTAAAACCAATATTGGTTCCTTGCAAACAACAAGGACTAGTAAAAGCATAAACAACACGGCTGCTCATTTCTAGAGGAAGTTTGTCTTTTGACGAGAAGAAACTTACTATGGAAAGTGGGTTAACAAAAGTAATTTTGAAGTTGGTATGAAAGAAATATTTTTTGAGTAATTTGTTGCATTTTCTAGTGAATAATTTATTGTAAGGTCCCATTTCAGGTACTACGAAAAATTTTTCATTTTTGGGAACATTATATGAGAGAAAGGATGGAGAGTAAATTTTGGTAAGAAAATTATTGATTAGTTTGTCAACCAAAGGTAGAGGGCAACAATTATTTTTAAAATAAGACTTTAGAGTCTGGAGTTCATTGTGCATTAGGGAATAAGTGGAGGAGAGATGGTAACCTCTATATATTACACAGGCCTGCGTTTGAAAAAAAATTTTATGTTCCCCAGGATTTTTTTGTGGTTTCTTAATGAATCCAACCTCCATAGCAAAATCTGTCGGAGCTATTCTTCCATTTTCTGTTCATTTTTAACTCAACCACTATTATTATTATTATTCTTATTATTATAATGCTAAGCAATTTTTAACCTGCAAAATATATACCTATTTACATAATTACTTAAAATGTACACAAAATTTACTGCGAATAGAGCAGTGCAAAAACTATTGAAATTTGATGTAATATAGGAGATGTATAAACTATAAAATTATTATCACCCCCTGTATCGCAAAAACTGGAGGTGATAGAGAAAAACCGATGTCAGATTCGGATTTAGGAGGTCAATTTTATTAAGAAACACTATAGAAAACCTAAGGTACATTTTTGACGCAGATTAGTGTTAGAGATTAAAAGAGAGGTTTTGTTTTCACATGGGAATAAGCCATATATATATATATATATATATATATATATATATATATATATATATATATATATATATATATATATAAAAATATATATATATATATATATATATATATATATATATATATATATATATATATATATATGTATATATATATATATATATATATATATATATAAATATATATATATATAAATATATATATATATATATATATATATATATATATATATATATATATATATATATATATATATATATATATATATATATATATATATATATATATATATAATTTTTTTCCTTTTTAAAAACGAGTAATGGAACCATATTTTAGGGGATTAGATCAGACTTGACCTGCGCGTGACCCGAAATAAGGATAGACCAAATGTGCACAGGAGGTGACCAAAGGATACATCTGTGGCCGTCCGCCGCCCTTATTCTGGCACAAAGGGGCGAGTAAACGGGCCGACAAACGGACGGAGGAATCGATTTTCTGATAATAAAATATTTTGGTACCCAGTTACCTCCCTGCGCCCATGTTAGTGTGCGCTGTTCTTCTAAAAGAAATCGTCCACCTTTCCATTAAGATCGGTTTTCTTATCGTTGATACTCGTATGTCCACAAATCCAAAATTTCCAACGTCGTCATGCAATGTGTCATGAAGCCACTCCCTGTGTGCGTGCATCTAATGAACGATGTGGCAGAGCCTTATGAAAGCTTCATGTAAAATGTGTTTGTAAGTGGGGAAATAAGGCAGCAATCTAAAATAAATAAGCTATAATGGCAGTTTCAATAGTGGAACTAACTGGCATTTATGAGATCTGCAAGTCTAAAATAATTGCATGATAAACCCCTGCGCTGAGAATATCCCTACATGCAACTTGATGTAAGGAAAATCTGTGTGAAAAAAAATAAATGGCTAAATATAAACATAGAAAAATTGTTTACTGCCCTCATAAGTGAATAATGCCTGCGTGTAGAGCGATCATTTATGTATCATTCTCATATTTCATAATTACTCTGTGGGCTTTTGAAGGACGTGATCATTTTGGGGTGAGCGAGAAGAGGAGGCTGTCATTGAAGAGAGACAGGGCAAATAATTTGAAAAAGGGGGCAGGGGGCAAGAATAGAGCGAATGGACAGATGATATAAAAACAAGGACTCTTATAATCAGTCAACTTTGTCAGTGTTGAGATAAATATTTTTAGACCCACCTAAAGGGAAAAATGATATAAGTGAATATTCAAAATATAGAAAATAAATGCCCCCATAATTTTAATTAAAGTAATATTATTAAGAAAATTATATGGTGTATTATGATTGCTTGAATATGACTTAAATCCCTGTTATTATGAGGCTATGACTACAATAAAAATTGGCGCTATACCAACAAAAAGAGACAATATCTGTCATAGATTAGAGAGAAAGAGAGAGAGAAAGGACATCTGGTTGAACCTTTTGGTCTGCGCTAATGAAGGCGCAAAATCACGAGAAGACCTGGTGCTTTGAAAGCTCGTCATCGCGGAAAGCTGTAAGAAGCTCTTGAAGACCCCATTGGGAGTCGGAAAAAGTTTCACCTCGCCAGCTTAGGAACTTTCCCGCTCTCGTGCTATTAGGGCGAGACTACCCTCGCCTGGCCATGCGGCGGACCTGGGACACCTTTTCTTGGAGCGGGAGGGGGGGGGGGAAACCCATTCGACCCCACTATAAATCCCCCGGCGCCAGAGGTGGAAGGCAGTATCCGCTGCCTGCCCACCGCGTCAGTATCTGCCGCCTGCCCTCACCGTCAGTATCCACCGACTGCCCACCCCGTCAATACTTTCTGTCTGCACTTTCCCGTTCGTACCTGCTATTCGCGTCTCGTCAGACTCTGCACAATTCCCCGCAGAACACCCCAAGTTCCGTGGACTCTAGTATAATTCGCATGAGTCTACCCCGTACCCGTTGTTACCCGCTCCTAAAACGCAACGAAACGCACCACGCCCAGTCTCGATTCGGTGTTCTAAATTCGAAAGCAAGATCTAAGTTCATCCCGTTGGTAGTCATTATCAAGGGACTATTATTTTTGCTTTGCGACAAGACAATGATTACTCCCTCGGACCAAATCTTCAAAGTAACAGCAACGCGCAACTATCATGTGTAAGTGCTCTATCTACCCCCCACTCTACCCCACCCCATTGTAAGCCCCCATCGTCGGCTTTGTGTACGCTCAAGGTTATTCGAGCGACCGTTCAGTCAGTATTGTTCGTTGGTATGTATGTCGACCGTCCCCACCAAGTTCCCACCACCCTTTTAAGACGCTGAGACATTTGTATGTTTAATGTGTTGTATAGCTTGCTTCATAACCCCATTTACCTTTGTAAAAATAATATTAATTTGCATATTATGAATTAATTTTGTACTCATTTTTTCTATTGTCCCAAAACCTTACAAAATGCTGACTATTTGGCTGACCTAAAATCCGATAAATTTGCACTTTATCTGTATTATAAGTCTCCCACGCACACAGCCGTCATCTCTCCCGGCTGGTAAACGCAGGAAGAGTTGAATTCCACCCTATTTTCCGACATATATATTAATATCTATTATATATTAACTGGTGTCAGGTTTATTATGGTTAATCTTAGTCAATGAATTGATTAAAATTTGATAAATCTATTGCTTAACCTGGTATAAATTGTTAATTGTTAGCTATTCTTAGTTCCAGTTCTGGAGTTTAAAATGTTAGAAATAACTATTCTATACCTACTTGCGAAGTGTATTTGTTCCCGTTCCCTTTTTTTGTGAATTAATTGTTGAGTGACCGTGTTTAACTATTATTTTTATTCCCCCACGGATTAAATTGTTGCCCTTCAAGGCACCATCTCGTGCAGTAAGTTTAAGGTATAGTAAAAATATTATTTTTATTCGTATTGCTGTGCTAGGTGTGCTGTAACTTTCGTTTCGATCACTTTGAGGGATTTAAGTAAAATCTTGACCCCCAAGAGCTCTCTCGCAAGTGTTTACCCCCCCCCCCTCTCCTTTGTTGTTCGTGTTTTTCTTTTGTTTAGCAAAACCATTCGCACTTCTCTTCGTGCGTAAAGAAATCCATAATTCGGCCATATTCATTGACGTGCGTTAATTTAAGTCTTGTTGTTCTGCCTGTCGCATAAAACCAGCATCTTGTCGTCATTTGAAATTCGGACTCAGTGGCAAAGATCTGATAGCCAAGATCCAGGAAGAAGAGACAGGAGCAAGAGCCGAAAGAAGAGACAGAAAATAAAGAGAAAGGAACGAAAAGAAAGGGAGAGAAATCGCTCTCACGAACTGGAGATAAGCAGAGCTAGGAACGAGGCGCTCTCCATAAAATCCTCAAGTTCTAGACTAGGCACATGCAGTCCATGTGAGCGAGGACCGTGGGAACAGGCACAATATCGAGCTGCTTTCTGCGATAAGCGAGAGATTAGAATTTCAAACGCGCCCTTCTGTCGCCTCCCGGTGCGTTATCAAGAAACCCCCTGCGGGAGTACTTTCCATCCCTCAAGTGTCTTGTTGGTTCGTGGAAAAATTCCCCCGTGCCCACCCTTGGCGGAGGCAGCAAGGTTTCCAGATGGTCCCTATATATTGTTGGTCAAAATGGGGCATCGACAGTATATGCCTGCCTTTTACAACGAAACACGTCATTCTCGATCACGCTCCATTTCTCTACGAGCCGAAGGCTAGAATTATACCGAAAGATCTGAGCCCCAGTCAATTAGCCCATCTTTGGTTTCAGTACATTTCGTTTGGCACGAATACTCCCCCCCAGTTAGTGTTATTACTAGAGGTTAAACTCTCCGAGGTTAAAGTCCCTCGAACAACCCTCCGATTCCAGTTTCATCTCATAAAGCCTCGAACCCAAGCTAGGCTGAGACAAATCATTTGTGGTTTCATTGCCAGTCATCCCTGTGTGCGTATGTACAGTGGCTGGTATCGCCTCTCGGCACCTCTGTAGAGCTCGCCCGAGTAGCTCTGTTAGTTTGATTATTATAAACATCAAGTATCCATTGCGATTATTCTATTTAATCTATTTATTGGGTGTCCTGTGTAAATACTAATGTTTATTTTTGTACCTACTTTTTCATAGGCGTCATAGCCCGAAACCTTCCATAATTTTATATCGGCCAACTGCACTCAATCGTTTTGTATTTAAATCCTTCGCACATGTTCAGGGAAGTTGAACCCTAACTCCCCCCCCCATTTCTCTCCTCCCACATCTCTGGCATGACCAGAGTTGAATCAAGGTCCTTGAGCGTCCAAACATATGGGATAGAAGTGATGTATATGAACATAAGAACATAAGAAAAGAAGGAGACTGCAAAAGACCATTCATGGCCTACACTTGGCAGCTCCTGTTCCAGTCAACACACAAAAGATTTCTTACCAGAGAAAAGTCATCAACATTGTCACCCTTTACAGGAGTTCGTCAGATCTAATCTACAATATACATAAAATGCATCCAGAGGATTATGTCCATTCATGCAACCGCAAAATAATCTCCCCACTCCTTAGAAAAATATATACATATGTACATAAAAAAGTCAGTCCCATCTAGCAGCTTCATTCATATATTTATCTAATCTATTCTTAAAACTACCCAGAGAGGAGGCTTCTATCACATGTCTAGTGAGCCTATTCCATTCATCTACCAAACGATTTGTAAACCAATTCCTCCCAATCTCCTTCCTAAACCTATACTTATCAAGCTTAAACCCATTGCTACGTGTCCTGTCATGTTCACTAAGTATAAGAACCTTATCCAGATCCCCTTTATTATATCCTTTTACCCATTTGAAGACTTCAATCAATTCCCCTCTGACTCTTCTCCTTTCCAATGTATGTAGATTTAGTTTTCTGAGCCTTTCACCATAAGGTAAGTTCCTTAGCCCACCAATCATCTTTGTCATCCTTCTCTGCACAGACTCAAGCAAATCAATATCCTTCCTATAATATGGTGACCAAAATTGTACTGCATAGTCTAGATGAGGCCTAACTAGCGCCAGATACAGTTTTAGAATGACTTCAGCACTCTTATTGCTTACACTCCTCCTAATGAATCCCAATATCCTATTAGCTTTATTCTTAGCATTTAGGCATTGCTTTCTAGGACGAAGGTCTGAACTTACCAAAATACCCAAGTCCCTCTCACAATCGGTCCTCCCTAAATTTCTCCCATTTAATTTATAACTATTCAGTGGATTATTTCTACCTATACTAAGTACACTACATTTGTCTATGTTAAACTTCATTTGCCATTTCTCAGCCCAATTGGACAGAATGGTCAATTCCTCCTGCATTACAACAGCATCAGAATCAGCCCTAATGGCCCTACCTAGCTTAGTATCATCAGCAAATTTACTCAGGTCACTACTTATACCTATGTCGGGGTCATTCTACGACAATTACTCATCGTTAAAAGCCGAGTTGATCAAAGCTTATAACAGGACCCGGACTTCTTCCGAGCTAAATTTAGGCACTGTCGCATTCAGCAAAACCAGACCTTCCGACAGTTTGGCTACGCCCTAAAGCAGTGGTGCTCAACCTGCGGCCCTTTGGACGGTACTGTGCGGCCCGCCAGTTTTCACGACCAAAATCACATTTGTTATATCAGATTTGTTTTAGTTATAGTGAATGAACTAATATAGAGTTTTGGGAAGGTACGAAACCAAGTCATGTTGAATGGCAGCGGGACCATGAAACTCCGCCCACAAAGGTGTACTATTTTTTCACTCCGCGCCGTGGTGCGAAAACATTTGTTCTATTGAAGCCCATGCGAAATAGGTCAGTTTCGACAGCATATATTGACAAATTAAAACCGTGAATCAATTATATTTTTATTGTGAAGTAACCATTAATACTCCAATTTTGCTATCTGATAGTTGCTTTACCCAGGAAAAATGTGATATTTTACATAAAATGAAGAGTAGTTATTTGGCCGCCATTTCACTGTTTGTGATATGTTCGTGTTATTGCTCGATGTAAAATATTTCTACAGTGCCGAAAAATAAATTAAGCCCTTCATTACTAATAGAGTAACACATGAATTTCAACTACTATGTATAAAATATCTAATAGTTTCCTCATTTATCGCCTGAGCCAAACCTAAGATTATGTTATGTGAACTAGAGCCTAACTTTTCAATTGCTGGTTGTCCTTTATTTATCTCTTTTTTTAATTATAAACTTTACATTATTATTGCAATTTCTGAAATTTATTATCACTTATTATATGCGTATAACTGTATATTGATAAAGAATGAAAAGTTAATAATTAATATCTTTTTGCAGCATTTGAACCCCTCTAATGGCTGGGACATCTAACGTTAAAATTAAAAGAAAGCTTGAAGATGAAATTAGACATTTTCAAGAAGTTTGGGGTAATAAATATTTTTTCATAGAAAATAGTTTAAAAAAGATTATGTGTTTGATCTTTTACACGTGTATTGGTGTTCCAAAGGAATATAATTTAAAAAGGCAATATATGACGAACCATAAGGATTGAGAAAATTTAACAGGCGAACTTAGACAACAAAAATTACAACGCTTGATCGGCAATCCTGAACCGTTGAAAAAACTAATAGCGTCAACTAAGATAGCTAACGTAAATTCAACAGAAGTTATCTTCGAAATAACTCAATTGATAGCTAAAAGGTCTCGAGCTTTTACTGACGACGATTTTGTTAAAGAATGTATATTGATTTTTGTAAATAAGCTTTGTCCCAATGAGGCCAAAACCTCTAAACGCAACGCAAAATCTGTGATTTGTCCAGTGATATCTTCGGTCAATTGAAAGAAAAGGCACACGTGGCTTTAAATATTTTGCCATAGCCACAGAAAAATCAACAGCCACTGCAAAACTATTGGTATTTATAAGAGGTGTTTTAATGATTTCATTGTTTGTGAAGAGCTAATTGGCATGAGTTCTCTCAAAGGACAAACAAAAGGAAGTGATATACTTAATTGCATATTAGAAAATCTAAATAATATTGGAGTGAATTTAAAAGCATTAGTTGGGGTTACTACTAATGGAGATCCAAATTTGATAGGAAAAAATGCGGTATGGTTTCCCTGTTAGAAGAACAATTGGGATATGACAGGAAACTTATAAAAAATCATTGTAGTTTGCACCAGCAAAATTTATGTGGCAAGCATTTGGGTTTTACTCACGTGAATGACATTGTAATTTCTACGGTGAATTTCATAAGATCCCGAGCTCTCAATCATCTCCAGTTCAAATTATTTTTCGAAGAAATAGAAGCAGAGTACACAGATGTGATTTACTATTCAGAACTTAGGTAGCTGAGTAAAGTTAAAACAATACAGTGATTTATTTCTCTTTTAGATAAAGTCATTATATTCCTCAATGAGAAAAACAAGAGTGCCCCAGAGCTGTAAAATGTTGAATGGTTAAGTGATTTAGCTTTTTTGGTTGACATTACTCATCATATAAATGTGTTAAATAACAGGCTCCAAGGGAAAAATGAGGTGGTATCAGACCTTGCTAGCCAAATTTTTGCTTTTGAACGAAAACTCAAATTATTTAAATCCTCTATCCTTGAAAGAGGACCTGGGCATTTTCTGTCATATAAATCTATGATAGAGAAACATAGAGCTGTCCATAAGGCAGATTTATACGCAAAGAAAATTGAAGAACTTCAAAATGTTTATGAAAGCAGATTTACAGACATCAGGAAATTACAAAAATCACTACAGGTGTTTAAAAATCCTTTCAATGCATGTCCAGAAGAATGTGAAACAGAGGCGCAATTAGAGCTAATTGATCTTCCAAATTCTACAAGTCTAAAAGAAATTTACAAAGATAAAAATTTGCTCAATTTCTATAAATGCTTACCGAAAGTAGAGTATCCCTATCTATACAACAAAACACTTAAATAGGCAAAGTTTATTTAGCTCAACCTATATTTGTGGGGAAACATTTAGCCTAATAAGCTTAAACAAACCCAAATACAGAAACCAATTGACTAATGATAACTTTTCTTCCATTCTGAGGGCGGCAACAACTAAGTTGCAGCCAAATATTGAAAAGCTAGTAGAGTCCAAACAATACCAACCTTCTCATTAAGGAAAGAAAACATTTTTGAAAAATAATCCCTCAATGAAAATATGTCTATAACAGAGAATGTATGAAATCCTAAGGGATAATATTTATATATCTTACTATCATTTCAAATGATCAAAGAATGTTTTGTCGAATTTATATACTTATATGTTGCTCAAAGTTGAATAAAAATATGTTTGTACTATATTATTTTTAGTTATCATTTCATATTTTATTATACTAAATACGGCTATAGTTAAAATACGTGGAATTAATGAAAAATAAAAGTCAGTTTCTCGAAAATCATTGCTAATTAAAAAATTAATATGTAGATATCTTACGTATAGCCCATGCAGCCCGTAAATAGCTACTGGGATCACTATTTGGCCCTCGAAGCCAAAAAGGTTTGGCAAACTTCTTACTTCTATCTCCTGGATTTAAGAAGTAGGCTGGAAAGGTGCGCCGAAATTGCGTCTCAGAACACCGACACCACTTTTGCCACATATAAGAAATACTTTGATTGCAAGTCCAAAGAAAGAAAATTTAACCTCGAAGAAGAAGTTTTGCTTCTCCTCCCTACGGACAACAACAAATTGTTTAACCAATGTAAGGGTCCCTAATATATAGTCGAGAAGCGTGGCTTCATCGATTACCTTATTGAAACCCCCTCAGAGAAAGAAAGTTTTTTCATGTTAACATGTCCAAGCGGTACCACCAGCGTGGAGCAAGACAAGGAATCCACGTTCTATGTCTTGTCCGAATTTAATAATTACCCGCCTGCAGAAATTAAGATAGGCGAGCAGCTATCATCTCTTCATAAGGATCAACTGCAGGCACTCCTGAGTCGTTTTGATGACGTCATACCGAGATCCTCGGTTGTGCTACTCATTTTGAGCACAATATCCAACTAACTACCCTGGAACCCATCCGTTCCAAACATTACTCACTGCCTATACACCTCTGGGAAGCATTCCATTACGAAGGAATAACCTTATAAGGTTGGAGACCATAGAACTTTCGGAGTCGAGCTATTGTTCCCCAGATGTCATGGTAAGGAAGATGCATGGTTCTTATCGAAAGTTTATCGATTTTAGGAAGCTAAATTCGGTTACCGTATTCGATGCCGAACCAATCCCCACCATAGAACAGAACTTCCACCTTTTTGAGAAGGCCAAGTTCATCTCAGAGTTGGATTTATGCAAGGCCTATTATCATATTCCCCTGAGGAAGGGAGTGAAGAACTTTACTGCTCTTCCCACCGAGAAGGGGCTGATGCAGTTTCGACGACGTCCTTTTGGTCTAGTGACTACTTGAAGCAATTATAACCAGATGATGATGATGATTTTAGAAGGCTTACCCTAACGTCACCTTTTATTTGATAGCGTTTATTTAGCCACCCAAGATTGGGATCAATACTTGACCACCCTTCAAGCCCTTTTGTACCCTCCGGGATCACAATTTGACAATTGGCCCCAGCAAGTGCCACTTCGCTTTTGGCACTATCGATTACCTCGACTTCCATATCGGGAATAATCGGTTAGCCCCCCAGCAAGAAAAGATCCATGCCATCATGGACATGCCTTTTTCCACTAACCAAAAGCAGCTGCGATCCGTCATAGGCTCTGCGTCGTTCTAATGTCACTTCATACCCAACTTTTCTTCTATCTCCTCCCTCCATTGCGAGCTATTAAAGAAGAAGGCACACGAACGCCTCGAGTGGACGATATTTTCGACTCACAGCTTTACACAACTCAAGGAGAAGTTGGCATCCGCTCCTATCCTCCGCCACCTTAACCGGGACAAGCTGTTTGGCATTCGCACCGATGCCAGTAATGACGGTATAGGATATGTCCTCTTCCAGTATGAGAATAAATGGCGAAAATTTCCCCATCGCTTACGCAGGAAGAAAATTACTCGCGCGCGAGAAAAATTATGCAGTAATTGAGAGAGAACCCCTCGCTATAGTTTAGGGAATCCGTATATTGAGGATTTATTTAGTAGGAAAGGAATTTGCAGTCGTATGAGACCACAAATTCCTATCATACCTACGTAACGTCAAGAATGATAACTGTCGGTTGATTCGTTGCAGTTTGATCCTTAAGGAATTCAAATTGCGTATTTTGTATTTAAAAGGGAGCAAAAACTATATGGCAGATAGTTTAAGGAGGAAACCGTTAGATCCTTTTCCAAACTAATTTCGAGCTACTTCCTTTTTTTTTGTTTTATCCGTGTATTAATTTTTGTTCATAATATAAATTTGTATATTCAACCATATAATAAGGAAACACGTATCCATTTTTTAATTATCTGTGTACAATAAATTTCTTTTATATCCATATTTTTTTTTAGTTTTTTATAATCGTAGGATAAACTTACCCTCGGTCCAGTGAGCCCCATTTAATGGTATCATGGAAAAAATATCCTTCGGCAACCATGCCATAGCATTATTCAGCCTTGTGTATATGCATGGTGCACCCCTCTCCACTAGCTCCATTATTTTGTATTTTGGCTATACTTTTGAAAATTTGTCCTAGGTATTCTCAAATTTACCGCCTATTTTCATGCGAATTAAGTTATAATCCTCCATTATTCATTTTCTAATGTCACTTCTTCCCCTGAAGATTCATGTGGGGATTGAGCAAGGTCAGAGATTGGTGCGAGAGAGAGAGAGAGAGAGAGAGAGAGAGAGAGAGAGAGAGAGTAAGAGAGAGAGAGAGAGAGAGAGAGAGAGATGCACACCTTTGAAGGAGAGAGAGAGAGAGAGAGAGAGAGAGAGAGAGAGAGAGAGAGAGAGAGAGAGAGAGAGAGAGAGAAAGAAGAGACACCTGGTAAACCCTTTTTGTTAAGGCTAATGAAGGCGTAAAATCACGAGAGGCCGTGGCATCCTGAAAGCCCGACATCGTGGTAAGCTGTGAGAATCTTGAAGGTCCCATTGGCAATCGTACAAAGATTCGCCTCACCGTTTTAGGAACTTTCTCGCGATCATGCTAATAAGGCGAGACTACTCTCGCCTGTCGATGCGTCGGACACTGAAACCCTCCCCTTCGGACGGGGATGGGGGGAGGGGGGAAACCCCATTCGGCCCGACTCTAAATCTCCCGGCGCCAGAGTTGGAAGGAATTATCCGCCGGCAGTATCCGCCGACTGCCCGCCTAGCTAGTATCCGCCTCCTGCCCGCCTCGTCAGTACCTGCCGCCTACCCGCCACTACCTAACATCTACACTTCCTCGTTCGTACCCGTTATTTGCGTCCCGTTAGACACTCTACAATTCCTCGCAGAACCCCTCAAGCTCCGTGTATTCTCATTTAATTCGCGTGAATCTACCTCTTACTTATTGTTACCCACTCCTCGAAGGCAAGATCTAACTAAGTTCATCCCGTTAGTAGTCATTATCAAGAGACTATTATTTGAACTTTACGCCAAGGCAACGATTACTCTCTCTGGCGAAATCTTCGAGGTAACAGCAACGCGCAACTCTCCTGTGCAAATGCCCCCTTCCCCTCAAGACCCAGTGTAAGCCTCCATTATCGGCTTCGTGTACGCTCAAGGTCATTCGAGTGACCCTTTTGTCAGTATTATTCGTTCTTGTGTACGGCAACCGTCCCCGGAACGCCCCCTCCCCTTTATGACGCTACGACTCGTGTACGTCTAATGTGTTTTATAGCTTGCTTCAAAACCCTTTTTAACTTTCGTAAAAGAATATTAATTTGCTTATTAGTAATTTATTTTTGTACTCGTTTTTCTATTGTCCCAGAAAATTCCCAGATTGCTGACTATTTGGCGATCTAAATTTGGTTAATTTGCACTCTCTCTGTATTTTAACTCTCCTACACACACAGCCGTCATTTCTCTCGGCTGAGAAACGCAGGAATGGTTGAACTCGACCCTATTCTACGACAAAATTGATTAAAGGTTTGGTGGCATTGATGCTCGGCGACCTCACATTGTGTGAAACTGGTACATGTTGAAGTCTTGAAGAGATCAATTCTACTTTTACTTTGATCATCAAATTAAAGAAAAAATTAGGACCAGAGGAATTGATTGTAATGAAAATGAGTAGAGAATAAAAGATCATATGTGATTGCAAATATTATTATTACTATTAATATTATTGCAACAGATCTATCATCCAATTAAATAAGTATACAAAAAGTATTTTCTATTTACCTATCAATTTCATGATAATAATATTTCCTACCACTCAGTTAAAATATTTGTAATAATAATTACAAAATTATAATTTCCAATTAATTCTAGATATCTGTATATGGCGAGAAGAAAACCTTTAACCTGTTTGATAGTAATCATATGTAAGAGAAAAGCATTCATCCTCCCGCAAGCCTTTTTTCTCCCATTTAATCACCTACCTTGTCTGAAGTACGATTAAGTTGTATTTAAAAATACTTAACCTATGACATTTCCAATTATAAAAAATTATTTCTGTCTCTCAAAATGTTATCCGCTTTTTCCATATCAACATATTTATAAGTAATTATTTTTGTTCTTGGTAGCAAACTCCTTTCTTGTTGGTATGTTTTGTCTTCTTTCAGAGTGACAGCTTATTCACCTCTGTAGGCAGGCTCTCGGTTTTTAAGGATTTGTTTTTGTCTGTCTTGTGTAAGTGGTGTAGAGTTTCATTGAGTTTGTTTGATGGTCTGCGGTTGTTTGGAACTTCATCTCGGCGTCTTAGGTTTATGGTAGTCGAGGAAGTCGCTCATTCTTTTACAATTTTTACCACTAGCATTTAACAATGGATTTGTGGGAGGTAGCTGAATGCCTCAAGTATACCCTCCACATGAATCCATTCCGTGAAAACCTATCAAACCTCACACACGATGCCATTTTCTTGCCCCTATGCCAGCCACTTCTCTCTCTCTCTCTTTCTTCTTTTCTAATCATTTACAAAGGCTACTTTTTTCTGTTTTCCTAATAATTTTCTCAGCATAAAATTCACTCTCTTATCTATTCTTCATCATTCCTCTCTCATACCTTCTTCTTCCATGTCCCTATTTCCTCAGAACATTTTGGTTTACAGCCTCATGCACACTTCTTCAACTTATCTCTTTCAAGTAATCTACTTGATATGCTCTCACCTTCGAATATTCCATCTTCCATAGGATAATTTCCCTCCTACACACTACCGTTGGAACGAACATAGTCTAGTACAACGGCCATACCCATTTCTCACTCATACCGTTAACATTCACTGATCAGCGTGAGATTTTCCTACAATTCATAGACCAGTTATTACATTCTCCTTCATCCGTTCAATTTCCCTTTATGACCAACCCGAGATACCTAAAACATCGACATACAAAAGTCCCGAATCATGAAGTCTAAGAGCTCTCGCTAGCCTCATGTATATGGCGTTGGCCTTCTAACGTCAAGGTGTCGGGTTTAATCCCAGAAGAAGCAAACACAAGTCACCGTGCGTTCAGGACTAATCATCGATTGTGGATCGCGCTATGCCTACCACTGCGGGGCTTGGTTGAGCCTACACAGTTCATTACACACATATTAAATCAAACACAGCTGTCTTTCTTCCCCAGTCTTCACACCACAACTCTTCCACTCTATTATAATGAACGCTGCTGATGAGTCGTATCTACATACTCATACCCCAGAACGGGCCCCCATTTCCCTAAGGCAACGAAGGTTCCTATCTGATCGGGGGTTAGTGTTAAAAATTAGAGGGACTTGCGGCGAAAATGGGCGATATAGCACCTATAGCTACTAGGTGGCGCCACCTGGTGGTCAACTTAAATCATATTTGAACTCAATGACCTCAATTACCATTGGTACCATTGATTTTAACTGGCTACATTGAGCCATCGATTCATGCGGACAGAAGATGACCACAACACGATATTTGCACGACCCATAGACCTGCTTCGCTGCAGTTAACAACAATTTCTACACACCTCTCCCACCACCACTAAACGATGACCGGCCCCTGTTGCCCTCGAGCTCACCAGAGTTTATCATGCTAATCTTTAGGTAGTTTTCATTATCAAGGCGGGGGGATCTCCACTTTTGGATGGACTCTAAGATCAAAAATTTGCCCACTCCAAAGCATCTGTATTTTTAAGACGCTCGTTCTGTTCCTGCGGCCACAACGTCGTTCGCTCATAACTAACCGTCATTGACGCGTGCGCTTAAACTGCCGGGCGTGCGCGGTGTGCGAGTGCGCCACTCTTCTGAATCTGACTTTACCCAACAAATAATAAGATTAATCAACAAGTAAGGATATATTTTTGTGCCACAATATAGGAATTTCAAACAAATGCATCTGTATTTATTTGCGACAGGGCATTTTATCCTGGGCAACGCTGGGCACCTTACCTATGCTAATATAAATAATTTATATGCAAAAGAAACCACAAGAAAAATAAAAACAAAATTTAATTAGTTTCAAACATTTTTTTTAATTTACTTTGGCATTTGTTGGATTTATTGCTCATTCACGCGTTTTCCATATTTTTTTATATATATATATATATATATATATATATATATATATATATATATATATATATATATATATATATATATATATATATATATATATATATATATATATATATATATATATATATATATATATATATATATATCCAGCAAACGGAATAATTTTTTCTTCGCAAAAGTTATTTCCTAATTCGAAAAATACGTACTCGGGTGGGATACGAACCATGTAGACTGGGACAGCGAGCAACCGCTTTGATCTCAATTAAAGAGCGCCTTTAACCACTCGGCCCCGCGGAGGAACAAAAATTCTTCCGAATAGACAAGCTTTTAAGTCACGCTTCGCTAGGTCGATCGGGACTATGAATGTACGTTTAAGGAGAAGAACTAAAAGAGTGACACAGGGTCAACAAAAGGAAAGAAGTTAGAGCGGGTATGAGTGTGTTGAAGAAGTCTTTGCACTGAGACAGCGAAGGGAAGAAACATGAGATAAATGATGTAAAGTCTATCTTGGGTTTATATGTTGGGAGAAAGTTAAGTTTGTGTAGATATGGATGTATTATGGAAGGTGCTAAGAATGTAGGAGTGAGTGGTAAACTTTTGAGTAGTGTAAAGAGTAATTAGGTTAGAAGTAAGGAGTGTGTTAGGGTGAAACACAACCAGAAGGTTGTGGAAGGATATGAAATCGCTAATGGCTGTTGAATATCTTAATGGATGGAGTACGAAAGTAATATGTGATTGATGGAAAAAGGTATGAGAATGATGAAGAGCGGTGAGGCATGAGTTCTTATGTTGTTATATGCTGCTGACTTGGTGTTGGTGGCTTCGAGTGAGAAAGACTTAAAAATGTGGATTGTAGCTTTTGGTAGGGTGTGTGAAAGAAGGGGTCTGGAAGTGAATGCAGAAATGAGTATGGTAATGGTATTTAGAGGTGATAATGAGTTGTAGAGTGTTGTCGGAGTTTTTGGTGTCACCCTTAGACAAGTACGAAGTTCTTGCTCTCGAGGATGCATTGCAAAGATGAAGCAATTGACAACCACAATGTTTTTAATAGTAAAGAAGTCTCTGCGTCGATTAGAGCGTTAGTGAATGATAGGTTTGTGATTGTAGGATTTGTCAGAAAGCTTCCTTCGTGTATGTTGATGCCAATGGTGATTTATGGAAGTGAGGCTATGGTAGGAAAGGTGAAATTGATATCTCGAGTGAGAATAGTGCAAAAGGAGAAATTAAGAGTGGTGCTTGGTGTGCAAAAATTAGATTGAGTGAGGAACGCCTGTGTAAATGATCAATTTGGTGCGACAGAAAATGTCCTGAGATAATATGTGATATAAGAATGGATGGAAATAGACTGGTGTAGAGAATAGACCAGAACAAGTGTCAGAGTGTGTGAAGGGTTGTAGACCGCGTAAAATGTAGGTTACTTATGAGAGTGTCTGAGAGATAATGGATATGCCGAGTAGAAAATGAGTGATATTGTAAATGATAAGTGGGCTTGGAGGCTGTTTGCCTTCTGCTCAGTTATGAACCCCCAGTCAGCACATACCACACCGCTGCTATAAAGAGTCATTTCGGTGTGGGCAAAGCTATGAATGCCCTTGTTCTCAATTACAAATAAAGAGGTGTGGGCGGTAGGTAGTTTCAGAGGCAGTGACGCGCACTGACGCCACTTTGTGGGTGACTGGTTGATGTTGGATGTTGAACTTGTGAATTTATTTTCATACTCTACAGTACATTGCCCAATTTTACCCATTCCCCAGTACTCTTTACCAGTACTGCCGTGAGTCACATCCAACCGTAATCTAGCAATTTTGTCTACATAAACTCTTTATTTTCCTACTGCATTTACGTCAATCATATCATTTGAATTATAAAATCAACCGGTACTCATACAAACTCAACTTCACTAGTGACGGCACACTACCCGTCACTGATGCCACATAGCACTTGAACAACTAAATCCTGTATTTTTGCATACATACATATTTGAAACCACATTAGAACTGGCAAATCCTCGAATGGGGGCTTTATTTAAATCGGTTTAACATTGCGGTGATGAACATTAGGATTTAGCAGTTTGAATTCTCCGTTGCAATGTACGACCACACTGAGATTTGTATCACACAACACGAATCGGGAGTTACAATCATACGTAAAACACATACGTATATACTTACAAGAAATAAATCGTAGGCGAAAATCGCTTAGAAAAGTTCCTGGTGTAATTATGAATGTTGTCGTAAACGATGTGAGAAAGAGGAGTAACCGGGCTACGTGATATGCCGCGCAAGCCTGTCCCAGGTGTAGGACTGACACGACAAGAATCGGATGCGGGAAGAGACGTCTCGGCCAGCGAACTGAAGCGATTGCGATCTTTCCTCGCTATGATGAATCGATCCCTTGATTCGAGGTGGCAATCTGGACATTATCGCAACTGTTCCAGTGATGGTCCCTAACCATGGAACCATTTCTCCCACTCGTTTGCTTTCCCTGTCATTCTGTCTTACCTTCAGTCTTTCCTTCTCCCTCTTTCGTTCGTTTTTTCACTATTTCGTTTTTAGATGATTCTTTGCTTTTTTCCTTTGTATCTCTCATATCTTTGATTTTTTTTATCATACGTTCACTTGTTCTTCCTTATATCTTTTTTTCTCTCGGTGTGGGATTTTTCTCTCTCTTCTTTTTTTTTAATCTACCGTTTTTGTTTCTTTCGGATTTTTTTTTGTTTTTTTAGTTTTTTCATTCGTTCGTTATTTCAATATTTAGTTCTTTCGTTATAACTTTTCTCATTTCAATATTTATTTGTCTTCATTATTATTTCATCCTTTTTCTTTAATTATGTTTTTGTTGGTTTCTTTCGTTCCTCTTTGTTTCTCTAACATCTCCTTATAATCTCTCAGTCCCTCGCCTTCTCCATCTCTTCCTCTTTCGTTGTTACTTTCTATTTCATTCGTTTTTTTCTATTTTCTTTTTTGTTTTTACGTTTATTCTTTCAATTTCTTTTTGTTCCTTTCTATTTCTTTCCATTTCATTCTTTGTTTCCATTCCATTCTTTGTTTCCATTTCATTTTGTGTTTAAATTTCATTCTTTCTTTCTAATTTCATTATTTTTCTATTTAAATTCTTTATTATATTTCATTCTTTTTCCAATTTCATTATTTTGTTCTATTTCAATATTTTTCTATTTAATTATTTTTTATATTTCATTATTTTTATATTTCATTCTCTTTTTATATTTCATTCTTTTTATTTCATCTTTATTTTTATTTCATTCAATTTTCTATTATATTCATTTTCTATTTCGTTCTATCTTATCTCCAATTTCTTTTCTCCCATTTCTTTCAATATTTTATTTTCTTCCATTTCATTTCTTCAAATTCTCCGTTTTCCATTTCTTTCCTTTTTCTGGGCATTTTTTCTTTCCATTTCTTCTTTACATTTTCTTCCTTCCTTCTTTCCTTTTTTCCTTCTTTTTCTTTCCTTTTTCTCATCTTCTTATTTTCTTATCTTCTTTCCTATTTCCTTATTTCTTTATTTTATTCTTTTCTGATTTATTTCTTTCATTCTTTCCTGACTTTTTCTTTCCTTCTTTCATTTATATTTTTCCTTTTTCTTTTTTACTTTTTCCTTATTTCTTACCTTCCTTTTTTCTAATTTCCTTCTTTCCTTCTTTCTTTTTTCCTTCTTTCTTTTTTCCTTCTTTAATTTTAATTATTTCCTTAATTCTCTCTTTCCTTCTTTCTTTCTGTCTTTCTGTTTATTAAATTCACTCTATTTCAAACTCATTGCAATAAGGCAAGTAATAAGCCACAGCGCTTTATGTTAAGAATAGCTCTGCGTTATAACAATTAAAGATTAGGTAAGAATACTATCATATTTGATGCAGATTGTAAAAACAATTTAATAATAAATTATATCATTATTAATGGTTTCTTCAATCGTAATTTTAATCAGCCTCTATATTCTGAGTCACGTACTCTCACATACCACAAGAAATTTTCAGTTGCTGTCGTACATTATACTTTTAAGTAAATGGTTTAATGGAGCTAATCCATTTAATTTCTAAGTATTCGTATCTGGGACAAAACTGGATCTAATAACGAGTGATTAATTTAATTGATTTAAGTTCTTTTGTGGGATAAACGCCCCGGAACATGCGAGTTCATGGACAAGCAAGGGCAAAAATCCAGAATACGTTTAAAAACTCACAATCTCATTCATTCTTTCACCCATATTCTCCCTCCCATACAAAAGCAGTCGTATTCACATGAGCCAAATCTTGACATCTTTCTTCACAGCTTCCTCTCCCTACAAACATATAACCGCATATGTCCCGTTGGTTTTCGCTTTCAATTTATCTTAGGAAAAAAATCTGAGTGCGTGAAGGTGTGTGTGTGTGTGTGTGTGTGTGTGTGAATAAGGTCTGGATTGTGGAAGGATCTGGCTGCTGCGACCCCACCACCCCTCCTTGTTACTTTCAAACCTGCCTCGAATTCCCTCTAGTTTTTCCTTATTTGGAAGACAAGCGCTTTGTGAAGGCCCTGGGCCTAAAATGGCGATATGCCAAGGAATCATCATTATTATTATTATTATGCAATTTTATCTCTCTTTGATGCAGCCATCCACTCATTATCATAATCCCACACATACGCACACATGCGTTTACTTGTGCACTAAATCTCATTTATATACAAAACCAAACCTTATCCACAAACACACGTGCCCACACTCAGAGATTATTTTCTAAATTAAATTTAAAGCGAAAACCAACAAGGACTATGCGCCAGAAAGCTTGTAAGGAGAGAAGTGTAAAGAAAGTTATGGAGATGTAGGAGGGATGTGTGGGAGATATAAAGCACAAGATCATCCTTCAGGCATTAGGGATTTGAGGCCAGAGAATACATACTTAGGAGCTTTTAGATGTCACTCTAACTCATTCATACACAATGCCATATACTAAATCACACAAATACACACTCAATGACTCATCCATATGTACACCTGATCGCATAAACTCACTTCCCCATATCCACACACACTCAGACGCATTCCCAGACTAATTCACATGTGCACTTTTTTCATTAATACACCTATCTACCAAGTACACGCAGACGCAGTCCCCATAGATTATTCCCCAAAGCTTACACACCGAGAGGAAGGAATCTTTCGCGTTGTGTATATCAACGTTTATAGGCAAATATTTTTCCCTTAACCTGACTGACACCTTAAGCGTGGTCGTATATCGCAGCGAGTGACCAGCTTGATTATCATCTTCTCATTTATGGTGGAACTCTATTTAAAACAAGATAGGGAATCGCAGCTACAAATGTATCGCGCGTTGATTGCGTTCCCCAAAGGACTTGTAATTCGATACCGTCCAGCCTTATTGAGCACACAATTCTCACATTACCTTCAGTTTTTCTCGCACTTCCTACGCACGGTACACACACACACACACACACACACATATATATATATATATATATATATATATATATATATATATATATATATATATATATAGATATATATATATATATATATATAGATATATATATATATATATATATATATATATATATATATATATATATAGATATATATATATATATATATATATATATATATATATATATATATATATATAATACAAGGTTAATTTATAAATACTCACAGAGTATTGGTAAATCACCTATTGTTCCTTCAGTTGCTTTTTAATTATTTGTATTTATATGGAAGTCTGCGAGATATTGATTGTAGAGGGCTATAATCCAGGGGTTTTTGATTGAAATGAATCTTGAACCTTGTTTGATTTGGGTTGGAATTTTCTTTGACTAAAATTTCCTTCTTTTATTTCTAATTCCTCATAAATCTGAGATATTTTTGATATCAGTAATGTCTCGTTTGAAAATATGATTTTGCATAAAGGTTTTTTAATTGTCGTCAGGAAACGCCGTCCATCTTTTCGCCAGGACAGCAACCACCGACCGGATGATGAAACTAACATAAATATAAGAATAACAGTCACTGATAAGACCGTGGGCATCAAGAGATGGTCTTCGTTTGAGGTCAGGGGGGAGGGGGAGGGGGAGTGCCTGTGTTTCAGACACCAAGCAACGATCAGGAAAGAAGGAACCTTCGTCACCACGGTAAAGGTGAAAACCCATTCCCCGTCAGGAAGATGTTAATTTACATAATTCTCAACCAGCTGAATTGCTTGGAGTGGAGGAAAAAGGGTTTTGTGTGTATTGTTCTGTGCAGACAGGAAAGGAAGGACAACGGTGTTTTAGGGAAATACATGCGTGATTATAAATAACTATCCATCGGCAGGATCCTTTGGAGAGCAGTTAAACGGTGTTTTGTGTGTGTATTCTGCCTAGAAGACATGATAGGAAGAACAGAGGTGAGGAGTTGGCTATATGTGTGAATATACATAACTACCAACCAGGCAGGATTCCTTGGAACACAGGAGAAGAGTGTATTTTTGTGTATTGTGTTGTGAAGACGGGAGAGGAAGGGCAGCGGTGTTGTGGTTCACTATGTTTGTGATAATATCTATCCGATCTAACTACACCTCGAGTGGCTCAACATAGTACCTCCATTAATCTGTGGGTATATCACTAGTTGCGCTGACGTTTGTCTTGCCATTGTTTATATAGTTTCAATAATTTGTTTGTCTTTTCTAATGACTTCTGCATCAACCATTTTTTGGTATGATTCAGCTAGTACACGTCACACTGGTGCTGCCTTAGACTCTGAGTGGTAACAGGTTAAAAAGAGGTGAGTGTCCTGTCGGTACCTACCTGCCAACATAAGCTTTGGGCTACTCAAGATGTGTCGCCCCGGAACACTTTCCCCCCACTAACCTACTTACTTTCTTTACGACAAAACATCTAGAAAGTTTTCGAAGGTACATCGATTCGATGCTATTCCCACAGTCATATCCGATGTAGGAATCATCATATGTATTTTCTTTGATATTTTATTGCATTTAATGGTAAATCTCTCCATTCGACAAATCCATTCTTCATTTTCCTTTCAATAATATTTAGCTTACTTTTACTCACATTTAGTCGTCACAGTATGCTGAAGGCTGTATATCTTTGCCAGATCTGCGTCTGGATGCTTAATGGCTTGAAAACGCACTTATTTTAATAATTTTCACTAAAATGTCATTAAATTATTTTGCAACCTAATCTCAATATACTTATTATCATTATTAATAAGTTCTTTTCAAATAACGATTAGCTTTAGGAGACGAGATCTGACTGCTAGTGTATTCAGTGACAGAATCATCGCATCGAACTTCTCGCTAATGCAAATTGACATATTTCCGCAGAGGTCTTTTTATCGATAATACGCTATTCTTCTTGTGTATTTTGTTTATTACTTGTATATCTCGAGATATTTTATGAGGGCCGTTGCTGGGATTGTGTTCTTGACATGAAAGTGTGGTGTCGGGAGAATTTTATCACTAATAAGACCTTATCTCAGCACATATTTCGTCTTAGATTACCATGATAATATAAAATTAGTGGGTAAATTTATATCAAGCTAAAATTGATTGAAAAAATGGAGTACGTAGAACCAAATTCACCTCATAGTGATTTATATTTTCTTAAGAGATTTTCATTGCCACGTTTTATAATTTTATATTCTTTTTCAAAGTTCATCTTTCTTATTTCGTCAGTGACCCCTTTAACTTAATTATTTTTAAAAAAGGGTATTGTTAAATGACTAAGCGATAATATTTATCGACTCATCAATTTACTTGTAAAGCTTATATCCTCAAAAGTTATTGTATCAAGTAACCAACACAAGAGAAACGAAATATCCACGTACCTTTTTGGTTACCTGATTATACAAAAATTAACATTTGTTAATTTAAATTTTCACTCAGCCAAATCTGAAAATCCTTCGGTGGTAAACAAGAAAATGTTATTTTAAAATTAATTCAACAAAGGAACGCAAAAAATAAAATATTGATCTGGCAACTAAATAAAATATTAACGATTGCCCTAGTTAACCATGTCATGTTCAAAAGGTTTCTGACGGAAGAATTTTAACGACGAGACTTTTATAAATCCACGAATAGCTTTGCATGAATGTCGCTAAGTTTTTCTCATTTGTGTTACAAACTAATAAAATTTTCCTGGCACGAGATGGAAAATTATTTATAGTGAGTAAAAATAGCCAATTGTTAATGCGAACAGTTTTTTGATACCCAATTGAATAAATATACATATAAGGCTTACTAAGCTGGAACAGGAATCATTTCTGGAAATTCTGCAGCCCTGTTTTGAAACAAAACTAAGCTGTGTATCACGCTTTATTGCAGGTCAAATTTCAAGCTTATATTTTGAATATTAGACATTGTAAAAACGTGAAACTTGGTCAACTGAAATATCCTAGGTAGGTACGTACGCATTTAACATTTCAATCGTATTGATGAGATACATACAAAGTTATGCTGAGTTATGTATTTTGATGTGCTTTCAACTGTGTCACGCTTTATTGCATGTGTAAGAAAATACCCCTGGAACGACGTCTGGCAGCTACAGAGAAGACGCGGATTGTTGCAGGTCTCGCAGAAGTCTTATCTGTTAGAGAATTAGCCCAAGAGCCTGGTCGGATAAAAGAACATTTAACGCGCATGTGGAAAACCCCATTACCAAACCAAGGCAAGATAAAGGTACGAGAAGAAGTGTATCCCAGCGTGACATTCGAAAAATAGGTTGACAAATAAAAAAAAGACCTCGGTAGCACAAGTGCTGCCATATTTGAAAGTGCTGGAGTTGCTCCTTTGTCCAGAAGCATACGGTGCACGATCCTTAAAGAGACGGCCATGAGTGTTAAGTGCATCACTAGAACCATCCTGAACTGGAATCACAAATAGAAGCGCATTGAATAGGCACGGACGTACATGGACATCAATTTCCAAGATGTCCTCTTCACGGATGGGCCCCGACGGATGGGCCAAAGTTTGGTTACCTTTTGGAGCCTCTCGCCCACATCGCATTCGGTGTCAACAAGGAGATGGTGTCATGTTCTGGGCTTGAATCATAAGAAATGAACTTGTCGGGCCTTTAGGAGTTCCAGAAGGTGTCAGCCTCGCTAGCAACTCCTACACCGCGTTACTAGAGGAGCATTTTGCTGCATGGTTATATGATCTACCACTCTCACGTCGACGGCGATTGATTTTTATGGATGGTAATGCTCCTTCGCATTCAGCTAAGGCTACAATTTGGCACCTCACAACTTTGGGAATAACAGGCCAATCACTTATGACCTGACCTCCCTGTTCTCCTGATCTAAACCCTATCGAACAGTTCTGGTCGATCATAAAGAGGAAAGTGTATGAAGGAGGTATCCAGTTTTCATCGAAGGATGCCCTGTGGGAAAAGACCAAAATGCTTGCTGGTACCATAACATCTTCCCAAATTAGTCGACTAACAGCTTCTGTGGACAAAAGACTGTTTGATGTCATTTCTAAACAAGAAGGTTACGTAGACCCATAAAGTACAGCACCAACAATTTAATTGTGTTTGTTTCATATCCTTTGCTGCTATTCTTTGGTAGCGTGTTTCACTATCACAATAAAATGGTAATATGAAGATAATACTTTGTTTCATTACATTAAATTGGCATTTCCGTACACCTGCAATAAAGCGTGACAGTTAAAAGCGCATAAAAATACATAGATCAACATAACTTCATGCAATTTCCTCTTCATGATCGTCCAAAACTGCGTACGTACCTACCTAGGATATTTCAGTGGACCAAGTTTCACGTTTGTACAATGTTTAATATTCAAAACATCAGCCCCAAATTTTACCTGCAATAAAGCGTTATACACAGTTTATATAAAACATATTTCGAGAGTAATGCACGAAAAAATACCAATAACGTAGAGATTTTTGTAATTTAATTCATTTTATTGGCAAATGTCCTATCTACTATATAACAAAGTATAGCTTAAGCACGCCCTCTTTCATTAATTATAATATATTAAATTGTCATTCTAAAAGAAATTTAGTGTTAAGTGTAACATGACTAATTGGTAAAATTGTATATATATAATATAACTTATGGTTAGTAATATACAATTACTTTAGAGGTAAATTTATGTTGCTGTATTAAAAGACTTTGCACTTAACAAAAATTATGAGTTCACATAAAAAATTTGCTTAAGTAGAATATTGACAAGATATACGAGTATGCGATAAGCATTGAATGACAAAGCCACAAGGTCCTAGTATAAGTCATCAATTAAGCCCATGCCTCATCATCCAACACAGTTGGTTACTCAATATTTCAAGATCTCTATGATGTAGCCCACTTCAGTTCAAAGAACAACATCAACATATGACTAATGATGAGTGTTTAGTAGAAAGCATTTTTATCGGCGAAATTCTTGGGAACACCTATCACAACATAATTCGATTCCATCTAAATATTCCCAAATATGTTTACGAGAGCTCTGAACTTGCACAGTGCAATTTTGATCGTTTTTGGATCAGCCGACTCTTTTAAATTGGGCTGAATTTTTGAACAATGAATATTCTTTGGAAATGTATAATGTTTATTATTCACTAGAAATAAAAAAATAGTAGGGTATAAACGTAGAGCTTCTAATCGGTCAAATCATGTGCTATGGATATAGAGCGACATTAAAAACTACATAAGAGAAACCCGATTGTATAAAATTTCGAAAACCAGCAATACTGTTAAGAATAGAAACTGATACCTTTATCATAGTCATCCCATTGAACGCAAAATAAAAGGAGCTAAAAGAAGAGTATGCAAAGCACTAGCGTCGATGACAAAAAAAGGAGCCAAAATGAGTCTATAAATATGTAAATAATCCTAAGCAATTTAGAGAGTGCATCTGGCCTTTAGATGAAAGTGCTACACATTCAAATAGTACAATGACTAAAAATTAAACTAGTTTTTATAGTAAGAAGAAGAATTTTTTTCTAATCGCCAGGTCTGAATAAAATATATTTAATCCGCCTCAAATAATTAGAAAGTGGACCTTTAAACACTCTTTTAAACAATTTTATAAACATATATTAACAAGAAAATAGTGCCTAGTAAGCTCAAAGACAGAAAGGCTGATCCTGGAAACTTTTTGTCCCATTTCCATTACCTCGTGCGTTCGTAAACGCTTGAAGTGAATTGTTAGCGAGAAGATCGTTGACCATCTGGAGGTAAATACGAGGGGCGGTCAATAAGTTTTACAATTTGGATATAAGGAAACGAGATATGAGGAAAAGTGTTTTATTATTTTTCAATATAACTAACCTCGACTTCAATGCACTTGCGCCACTTGTCCCTGAGGCTTCGAATTTCCGACAACCAGAAATATCCCGACTGCTGTTCAATCACTCCTGACGGCGAGCTGGACATCTTCATCGTCCCCGAACCGGCATCCACGCAGTGCAGCCTTGAGCTTGCGGAATAAAAAGTAGTCGCTAGGGGCCAGATCTTGACTGTAGGGGGGATGGTTGAGCTCCTCGAATCTGCACTCGGGCAGGGAAGCTTGTGCAACTCTGGCCTTGTGGACAGGGGCATTGTCGTGAAGGATCAGGACACTGTGTGTCAACTTACCGCACCGCTTCTGACGGATGCACTTCTTCAACCCAGCCAGTTCCTCGGCGTAATATTGGCATGTGATGGTCCTTCCACGAGGCGCATAGTCCACCATCAACACTCCCTCAGAATCCCAGAAGATGGTGGCCATGATCTTTCCGGCAAAGGGTTGGGTCCGGAACTTGATGGGGGTCAGAGAGCCCCTGTGCTTTCAGGCCATGCTTTCGAGCTTGGTCTCGGGATGCCAGTAATGGACCCACGTTTCATCACCTGCCATTATGTGGGACTCGAATCTCGCCGGATCTTGGTTCTAGAGGAGAGGCAGCTCATTCAATTTTGACGACGTTGAAGTCGATCCTGGGGCGTGAGGTTTCGTGAGGTTTCTAGGGACCCAACGGAAAGAGACCTTGGTCATGGCCAAATTGGTATGGATGATGTTGTTAACACTTCCATGTAATATTCCAAGTTCTCGCTCGATTTCTTCGACCTTCACTCGTCGATTTTCAAGGATCATCCTCTCCACACGGGCCACATTGTCCTCGTTGGCTACGTCTGACGGGTGTCCTGGATGTGGGTCATCTTCAAGGGACTTACGACCATGGCAGAACTCCCTATTCCAGCGAGCACTGGTTGCATAGGAAGGGGCGGTTTTGGTGTACACTCCAACCATGCGTTCATGGATCTCTTTTGCATTCTTGCCTTCCTTGGTCAAAATTTGATCACTGCGCGTTGCTCAACCTTCTCCAATGTTGAAAAATTTGTGACTTGACGATCTGCGATCAGCTACTGCTTCTTAAATAGACAAGGCAGGAGCGTGCGGCTGCAGGTCCAGACTTGTCATAACTTGTCCTATCACCCCAACAAACAGCCATGCCTTTCTTCTGTTTTGCCCTAGCGACTCACAAAATTTATTGACCGCCCCTCATAGTTTAATAAATAACTTGCAGCATGGATTTCGACGCGAGTACTAATGGGCTAAGTAATCTTCTCGATTTTTATTGAAACTGTTGCGATGCAAGACCAAGATGAATCTATGGATGTAGTTTATCTCGATTTCAAAAGTGAGGTTAGGTTTGCCATACTTTTGATTGCATCAACAGGCTGTAAAACCTACATTTTTTCTGTAAACAGGGCGGGATTAAATGTTTTTCTTACTGAATTCAGGCCGTCAAATGGTTTAAAAATTGTCTTATACGAAGTGGAGTTGAAATGTAATTGAAAGAAATTGAATGTAAATCTAAAGTCTGGAAATATAAAAGAGCTAGTAGAGCCTATTTGCGCATTTTATAAGCGTAATGATCTAATAATTGAGGTTAAAAGAATTCATGTTGATACATTAACAGAGAAGGATATCAGAGATAAATCAGACAAAATGGATAAAGTAATCACATGTCAAACGGAGGAAACCAGGAAAGAAAGCCAAAATGTCGTTTATATTTTAGAAAGAGTAATAACGAGAACAGTTTCGCCAGAGAATTGAAAATAAAATGTGTGGAAGCTTCATAACCAGAGAGACAGGTGGACTCGTAACTCTCATACTCAACCCAACCTTTCAGAACAAAGGTCATCTGTGAAAAGATGTAAATATGCATGATAGTGTCGGCAATGGCAGAAGGAGGGGGGGCGATCAAAAAGTACGGACTGACTTAGGTAGGTGCAAAAAGGTGTAAGTATTCCGAGTAAATTGGGGATGAATAACTTCTGGATCGAAAAAGGGGGACGATTTAAAAGCAGAGAAAAAAAAGGATGCTCGGTTCTTTTAAAGTATCTGTCCCAATTAAAGTCGACAGATATTTTTTGGTCTACCGGATCCGATAAGGGAGACGTTTTCCAAGCTCTCAGTGATGTGTTCTTCCAAGTGCACCGCATTTTAATACCCCATCTAAACTGTGATACAGGTGGCTCGTCTCGACAGATTAAGATGACAAAGAATGGAGGGGGCGTGGTTGTTCTACGATCAGTGCCTTGAGTCGAAACTTTGATATAGAATTGGAGACGGAATAAAAAGGTCTGATAACCACGATTAAAGAAGCGGTTGTGTGACATCTATCAATGATAATAGCAATACTTCCTTCTACTATCCGTGTAATATCCTTAAGTCCCTAAGGTAATGAAATCGAAGCCTGGAAATTAATGTGAGATCCGAATCTACGGGCTGCTATAAGGCAGGAATCCAAGCAAAGTCCAGAATCTGGACTCCATTCAGCAACTAACTGCACCCGATTTGGTTTAACCAGTAAAATGGACAGTTTTCTTCCCACTCGGGTAAGCCGTAGGTGAAGAAGGCTAGGAAAACATCTTGATTGGAATGGCTTAGAGACATTTTCCCCTCGAATTTAAAGCCCAATAGCAACGAGGGGGCATCGCGCCGATTTTTTTAAGGGATCTGTAAAGAAAATACTAAAGATCGAGTAAGTAAAATTCGTTGAGGATATTGTATTGCCGCATATTGCCTCGCATGCATTGGGGCGGGGGCGGGGGGGGGGGCACACTGCAGGTGTTGGGGCACGGAAGGCACATAAGCTTCCAGATATCAACCGCCATCCTCTTGCAGCCACGTAAATATATAAAAGATAAGGGGAAGTGGAAGAAGAAAAGGGTGGGAAGGACGCAGACATGTTAAAACCCACCTCCCAACCCTTAGCTAAATTGAAGGCTAAGCCAGTTCCCACTTCCTGCCCTCAACCAGGGATAAATGAATAAAAGCGGGTCGACGACTAGCCTGCAAAGTTGGTAGAAATTTGAAATGTCTAGAAAGAATAAAGCTAAGGTAGACTCAAACAAGTTTGTGACTGTCGGGGGACTGAGGCTAGGAAGGTGTGTTTCTCCCCCAGGTGCCAAGTGTAACATTCTACAAGGTGGTCTCTGCCTCCATTGCAGCGTGGCGTAGGGCAATCTACAGCTGCGTGCATAAGTAGGGGCAACACCAATATGATTCATTTTTTTTAAATTTTCGGGATTAGATGTCACTTGCACAATATATATGTATTACATAAGCTTCATACTCCACTGCAACTACATATCAATACAAATTGATCAAATAAATGTGGGTAGAACAATGATAAATACGAGCATTTAATTATCGGAAAAAACGAAAAACATAAATAATGGCAACATGAAATTAATATCGTGTGACCCCCTTTAACACCAATACGAGCTATAAGGCGTTTCCTATAAGAATGTACAAGATTCGTGCACATTTCTGGAGGAATTTGATTCCACTCTTCTCCATCAAATATTTCAAATCAACAATGTTGTGATGGCCTCTCTTGTGCACAGCCTTCTTCAGCTCCTTCCCCCCAAAATCGATGAGGTTCAAATCTGGGTTTTGAGAAGGCCACTTGAGTACAGTAAGGTGGGGTTATGCTAGGTAGTTCTGAGTAGATTTGCTGGTAGGTTTGGGATCGTTGTCTTGTTTATAGGTGAAATGCCTTCCATTTCCAAGTTTCCTTGCCGATTGCATCGCGTCAGAATCAAGTATGCACTGATACTTTTCAAAATTTATACTTCCATCTATTACTTTTAATGCGCTAGTGTCAGCACCAGCAAGGAATCTCCACAGTATAATCGAAACACCTCCATGTTTAACGGAAGGGGCAGTGTTCTTTTCTATGGGGGTTTGGTCAAATCTCTACACCAAACGTATTGCTCCTCGTTTTTTACCAAAAGGCTCGATTTTTTCTCATCTGACCATAGTATTTTATCTAATTTAGTTTGGCTATACTCCTTATGCTTTTTAACAAACACCAAACGGGCATCTTTATGAGCTGTCTTCAACAGAAGCTTCCTCCTAGAGAATCATCCATGAAATACTTGCCCGTGTGTATAACTTTATTGAGTTGAAGCGAGTCCATCTACACAGCGTGCATAAAGATTTGCCTTAACTCAATTAATGAAGTCTTATGATTGTTTCTAACTGTCTTGATCAACGATTGAACATCTCTGGGATTCATTTACTTTGGTTCATAATTGAGGAATTGTTTTAACAATCATGACCATCCTTGTGCTGTTAATAATAGGATTTCTTGAAGATTCTGAATGTTCAGCGGTCTTCACTATTGCGATATCGGAAATGTTTTCTCGCCAAATAGTGACAATGAATAACAAATTTTGCAGGTAAATTATAAGCTAACCTATTATTCCTTAACGTTCTACTTTACTCTAGAATCGTTTTAAAAACATTTTTGAAATTCCTGAGTGTCGTTTCTATGATAAACCTGCCTATATAACCATTTAAACAAAAAAAGCTATCCATGTTTCCTATACTTTTGCTCTCGCCTAATTTTGACTCGTATATGAAACCAGTATTTATTTACTAAAAAATCCTGTTAGAAATTATTTAAATATACCAACTAAGGAAGAGAATGCGCCTGTTACAATACTTCTATAGAAACAAACATATCTTTCCATTTTCTCTTTCTACTTACAAACTTTCTACATTTTGGGGATTATTTATTTATTATACCTTCTATGTTTTATAGTCTATTTATATTCCCCGATTTCTTATTCTATTTATTTTCTAGGATATCATATACTTTTTATTTTCTATTTCTCATTATATTTTCTTTTGTTTTTAAAATTGCTCATATTCTAAGTTTTCTTATTCTATGCAATATTTAGTTTTTTTTTCAAGCTTTTGACATTGTGACTTTGTTTAAACAGTATTTTATTATCTGGCTAAGGATTCTAGGGCGAATATTGATCAAACTGACTATAATGATCATGATTATGATCATAATTACTCCTAAATACTGTTTTTTAGCCATATGATCATTCGTGATCGGACAGTGAAGATATTTTTACTTAACCCTTTGCCTGTCCTGTGCATCACATATTATGCACATTAAACTACGAGGAGCGGTCAATAAGTTTTGCAATTCAGATATAAGGAAACGAGATATGAGGAAAAGTGTTTTATTATTTTCCAATATAACTACCCTCGACTTCAAAGCACTTGCGACACTTGTCTCTGAGGCTTCGAATTCCCGACAACCAGAAATCTCCCGACTGCTGTTCAATCCACTTCTGGACGGCGAGCTGGACATGTTCATCGTCCCCAAACCGGCGTCCATGCAGTGCAGTTTTGAGCTGGCGGAATAAAAAGTAGTCGCTAAGGGCCAGATCTGGACTGTAGGAGGGATGATTGAGCTCCTCGACTCCGCAGTCGCGCAGGGCATCTAGTGCAACTCTGGCCTTGTGGACAGAGGCATTGTCGTGGAGGAGCAGGACACCGTGTGTCAACTTGCAACGCCGCTTCTGACGAAGCACTTCTTCAACCCAGCCAGTTCTTCTGAGTAATATTGGCCTGTGATGGTCCTTCCACGAGGTGCATAGTCCACCATCAACACTCCCTCAGAATCCCAGAAGATGGTGGCCATGATCTTTCCGGCAAAGGGTTGGGTCCGGAACTTGATGGGGGTCGGAGAGCCCCTGTGATTCCAGGCCATGCTTTCGAGCTTCGTCTCAGAATCCCAGTTCTGGACCCACGTTTCATCACCTGTCATTATGCGTGACTCGAATCCCGCAGGATCTTAGTTGTACAGGAGCAGCAGCTTCTCCGAACTTTGATGACGTTGAAGTCAATCATGAGGCGTGAAGTTTCTAGGGACCCAACGCGCAGAGACCTTGGTCATGGCCAAATTGTCATGGATGATGTTGATAACACTTCCATGTGATATTCCAAGTTCTCTCTTGATTTATTCGACCTTCACCCGTCGATTTTCGAGGATCATCTTCTCCGCACGGGCCAATTGTTCTCGTTGGTCACGTCTGACGGGCCTGCTGGACGGGGGTCAGCTTCAAGGGACTTACGACCATGGCAGAACTCCCTATTCCAGCGAGCAATGGTTGCATAGGAAGGGGGGGGGGGTGTCGGTGTCCACTACAACAATGCTTTCATGGATCTCTTTTGCATTCTTGCCTTCCTTGGTTAAAAAATTGATCACTGCGCCGTGCTCAACCTTCTCCATTGTTGAAAAATTTGTGACTGACGATCTGCGATCAGCTACTGCTTCTTAAATAAACAAGGCAGGAGCGTGTGGCTGCAGGTCCTGACTTTTCATAACTTTTCTTAACACCCCCACAAACAGCCATCCCCCTTCCTCTGTTTTGCTCTACTGATTCGCAAAACTTATTGACCGCCCCTCGTATTATCTAACTATCATTTTTTGATATGAGGAAAATAAGTCTTTTCCCCTTACTAGAACATACTATTTATATAATATTAGAAATAATTTTGCCTCCTTAAACATGAACAAACTCACTGACCAAAATTCAACATGATCCAAAGGTTTAAAAAATGGGCATCGTAAAAGGGGGAAAATATTGCACAGACAATTGGTCAAAGATATTATTTATGGTGAAAACTATGATCTCTGTTGCGTGTAAATCTTCGTCTTCTTCTACCATTATTATTTTTATTATTGTATTAATGTTATTATATTGTCAGTATTATGATTATTATTCTCTCACTCTAACCCCCCTCCCCCTTATTAGCTTTTTATATTTATCACAGTATAATGATCTCTCTGAAACTGGGTGAGTCTACAAAATATCTGTATGTGCTTTTGCAGAGTTCTACGTTAAAGTGTCCTGTGTTCAAATAAAAAGAAACGTGGCCCCCAAGCCCTTCCTATGGCCTTTATATACCAAGGCCTCGTTAAAGAAAAACATGATAAATAAAGGAGAAAACGTTGTAATTACATCATCTTTTTCTTCCAATTAGTTTAAATTTTTTGAATCTTTATCTCTTTGGGTCCGAGTCTCTTTATACTCATTGAGGTTATGTGTTTGTTTATGTGTGCGCGCCATAATCATCCCTTCGCTCTTTTATCTTCATCTATCTCCCTTTCATCACAATAGTGAACATAAACATAATTGCACATAAAGTACTCTCCCCCACCCCCATCCCCCCACTACCTCCAGTGCGCAATACCTTTGCATTTCAAGCAAAGCCTGTCTTCTCTTTATTATTCCCTAGTGACACTCAACAATTGCCCTTAAAGGAAGTTAACAGCCTCTTTTGTTCGGCAATTATAGGTTAGACTTTTAATGGCTGCTTGGTGGCCACATATGCCCTGATCTGAGGATTGACATAAGGCTCATTCCTGCTCGCTCCATTTGGCCGGTAAAATACACGTCTGTGGAAGAGAAGTAACAGCCTTAATTTGATCTTGTCTTTGTCGCAATTACCTTTTGTTTGAGTTTTTTCTTTATTATACCAATCTTTTCTGTTTGTATGAGTGGATGTACTTGAATTACAGGTTCTGATTTATTTAA
Source organism: Ceratothoa steindachneri (assembly GCA_963969495.1). Lineage (NCBI taxonomy): Eukaryota > Metazoa > Arthropoda > Malacostraca > Isopoda > Cymothoidae > Ceratothoa > Ceratothoa steindachneri. The sequence goes on from OZ018319.1 coordinate 123,975,322, forward strand.
AGAGCAGTGATTGATGTCGGTCGAATTAGGAGAGAAATATGGGAGGAATGAGTAAGAAGGGTATATATACTTTTGCGGTGATCTTGATTGCATTAAAGATTGCGATCGCAACTACGTAAGATCTAGTTTCACTTCTGCCTTTTATATCAGTTTCTAAGCAGTTTACAGTCACTCTAAAGAGAAACAGGGGAATAAAATCTGGAAAGGAAAGAATTTATCGAAATTGTTGAAGAGTCTATCAAGATCTTTATGACCACAATGAATATCGAACAACAGATATCAACATCGCAATGAATGGTGAGGCTTCCCTTCATAGCGAAATAGAATTTTATATGCAGAATAGCAGGAAAAATAGCAACGTATCTGTAGAAAGGTTTTTAAGAATATAATTGTTGAGTATAAGAGTATTTTTAAAAATCACTTAGTTTTGTCTAATGTAACATCAAATCCTTTACTTTTTACTCACTCAACCATTTTTAAAAACAAAAAATAATCCCTCTTTGTTAAAATATTCTGTGCTTAAAAAACAAAGAATTTTAAAAAGGGAAGCTGAGTAGAAGTAAAGAACTATATGATATTAAATTTACTATAAGTAAATTAATAAATGTGAATAAACTTTGCAAAAAATGAGTACAAAATTGAAAAGTCATCTCTCCCTGACTGTTTAAGGATCCGAATATAGAAAAATGGGGAAGTTATGTTTATTGAAAGTTATTTATATTATCTACAAGTTTTCCATTTTTTCCGGAGGTGACACTACTTAAAGTCACTTTTGCTCAAAGCCTAAACATCCCAATTGAAGGATTCTTAATTAACGGCGTCTAGTGAAGCAGAATGAAGAGAAAGTATAAAAATTTACTGCCACGTTTCTGATGGACTTTAACTTACGTTACTTAAATTTCAAAAATTTTACGGATTGAGTTATATTGCAGTCGGGTCTTCTTTTATTGCGACCCAAAATTTCATTATTTTTGTTTTATCAAACTGTATATATTTTATTGTAGTTATATTATGTACATATTTTGTTTTTAATATTTTACATATTAGCATAAGATTTTTTTCCATGTACGTTTCTTTTTACAATGCCACTACCAGGTAACAATAGAAGTATATATAGAAGTATATATATATATATATATATATATATATATATATATATATATATATATATATATATACGGTACGTGCTATCAGACTTCCCTATCATCACAATAAGTAAGCAATAACTTGAATTGGAGGGCTCGATGATGTTAAAATTAAGCAAGTTTTCAACCTCGGAGTTAAATGCTTGCCTTAAGTGAATAAAGAGGGAATACAGCTTCGAATGGATGGGTTCTTGAGTGGTAAACATAATTTCGTGCTCAAATTGGGTGGCACAACCGTGGATTTCTGAGGTTACGTGTCCAAACCTATTTAAAAGCTGCTGCAGCTAACTATTTTGATCGGGAGTCAGGCGTGCGTCAACGGCTAGGCCAGTGGGTGGTAACTCGGGTGCGCCGGGCAAGATAGGGAGAGGATAATGTTTATCCTGCTCCATGCACACGACATGTATCACATTCAGTGAATCCATGGGGCAATCGGCCTCCATAGCTGATTCTTCATCGAGGGTCACTATGTTGTTTATGCACGCGCGGCGGTGGTACCTTTTCAACGTATTGACATGAAAAAGTTTCTCTCTTGTGGGTGTTTTGATGAGGTAGTCCACAGGTCCTCGATTCTCGAGAATGGGAAAGGGGCCCTTCCAATGGCTAAGTAGCTTGTTGCTCTCGGTGGGTAGCAGCAATAAAGTTTCGTCACCAGGCTTGAACCTTCTCTCCTTCGATTTGACATCGAAGTATGTCCTGTACTTTTCTAAATTAAGATTCGCATTCTGATAGGCAATTTTGGCACACTTTTCTAGTCTTCGGCGAAGATCCAGTAAATATGCGTAAGAAGACTGAATTTCCTTATCGAGTTGGGGATTAGAAAATAATTCGTTGAGAATGCTGAAAGAACCGCGCACATTACACCCGTAGAATAACTAGAAGAGGGCAAATCTCAGTGTACGGTGAGGAATCTTCCTGTAGGCAAATAGTGCCACCGGCAAATAGTGATGCCACTCCTGGGGTTGCTCAGCGCATAACTTCTTTAAGATAGATTTCAGGGTCCCATTTAATTTTTCACAAATCCCATTTACGAAGGGGAAAAATGGAGTGGTAAAAGGGGTTTCACCATCAAAAGCTGCCCAACATACTTCATTAACTCTGAAGTAAATTGTCTATCTCGGTCGGACAATATCTCCTTTGGTATGCCTATCCTAGAGAAAATGGATTTGTGGGCCCCGGCATAGGTAACGCTGTCAATTCGCTTTAAGGGCACTACTTTGGGAAAGCGATTATCAAAGTCCACAAGGGTGATGAAATAACTATGCCCTTCGCTGGAAGGGAGGGTGAATGGGGCCAATGAGATCACTGACCACGCGAGAGAAGGGCTCGTAAATGATTGATCCCTTCTGAAGGGGGTCAGGCTTGATACACCCTCTTGCCTTAGTTTTCTGGCAAATATCACAGGGTTGGTAGTAAGCCGCAATGTCAACGGCAGCACCCGGCCAAAAGAAATACGGGTAAATCCTCTGCGCAGTCTTGTTATGACTAAGGGGGGCAAGAAAATACACTATCATGGGCGATTTTAATGACGAGCTGAACGTGTAACGTGGGACACAAAGCGAATGAGCCTCGTGGTTTTTGCCATCCAAGCAAGCGCGGCACAAAAGGCCTTCTTTCACAAGGTAAGAGACCGTTTTCTGGCCGCGGACAGAATCTTGTTCATGGCTCCGAGCTTTTTCCTACAGGGAAAGAAGGGTCTTGCACTCCTTCTGGTCCCGAGCGAATTCTTCGTTCATGATGCCACTGAAATCAGCGTCACAGGTGGCTTCAAGGGGAGTTAGCTTCTGAGATTTCCTGGGCTCGCTTAACAACGAGTTGAGCCAATTTGAGACACTTGGGGACAGTGTCAGAACAAAACCAAACAAAGTTGAATAGGGGCTGAAACCACTTCAGCCCAACTGGTGAAATACTGTCAATTCACAATGGGGAAGCGGTTCACGCGTACTGGGTATTTATAGACTACGGCAAACAGTATGTGGTTAGGAGCCACTGGGGGAAGCAGTTCATTGGACACCACGATACAGGTGCGCACTGTATCGCAAACGAGAGTGGAGAGTCGGCAGTCATCCACGGCTCCATTTTCGAACTTTAAACCTCCTGGCGAACTTACGTCAAAAAGAAAATTGACCTGATGTCCGGAGGAGCTGGAAGACGAGAGCGGAGTGGGGATTTCCGATTGAGATGATGGGGGAGAGGGAGCAGCACGGGCTTAGTGAACTTGGAGAACGGGGTTATTTCGGTCCTGGGAGTTCTGGGGCAGTTCGTACGTACGTGTCCTTCTACTCCGCACCTAAAACAAATTATCGGTCCCCTGGGGAAGGACGATGCAGTGGGATTGGTAGTGAGAGGTTTAATATTCTGGAGTTCCGATGGGGAAAAATTTCTTAGTTTAGAGGGGCTTGATACCTTGACAAGCTTATGAGAGTTACGAGGAGAGTACCGTAGATTACTACTTTTGGTCTTGGGGGATGAAGGGGGAGACTTCTTATTGTCATTTGGGTATAAATTATGGCTTACCGCGTACACATCTGACTCTTGAATACATTCTTTGAAGGTGTAGCATCTACGGTCCTTCATAAATGCGCGGATTTCTAGAGGCAGAGAAGCCAATAACTGGTCCTTTAGAACAAAATCGACTAAGTACTCATAATCATGGGCAATTTTGGAAGCGTCTAACCAAAAAGTAAAATTTCGCCGGAGGGTGTAACCAAATTGACGGAAGGTCTTACTTGGTTGAATTCGGGCATTACGAAATTTAGAACGGTAAAAGTCAGGGATAGGGTTATTTGCCGCCAAAAGCTAAAATTTGAGGGTGGAATAGTCAATAGTGGCTTCCGACGGAAGGCAAATGAAAATCCCCCGGAGCTGGGAACTGAGAAGGGGGAGAAGTTTGGCGACACCGTTTGCCTCGAAGTCCCAATGATTGAATTCGTGGATCTTCTCGAAGTGGCTGAGGTAAGATCCGAAGTCCTCACTTTCTTGAACGTAGGGAGCTTGACTGACGCGGATTGTTGGGGGGGGGGCTTCCGTAAGCGAATTAATGGAGAGATTATCAACCCGGGCGCGATATGTACCAGTTCGCATTGTCGGACTTTCTCTCTAATTTTTCGTTCTCTCCTTACTGCTCTTTCTTCTTGAGCTCTTTTCTGTCTTCTTCTTCCGGAGCTCTTCTCTCGGCTCTCTGATTCATTTCCTTTTCTCGTATATAAGAAAGAAGATCTTTCCCCGTTAATCCAAGGGATTCTCCTTGTAATTTAAATTTCTCGATGGATTGAGATCACCCGAAAGAAAGTTCAATTGACCGCAGGCACGCGACCGGAAAAGACCCTGGATAAACGCGAAATACGCACAAGAAAAGAATATGCTCTAATTAAATTTGGGATACCAGGCTTTGCTAAATAAATCCCACACTACCAAAAATGAACACAAATCCAAAGTGAGCAAGAAACTGCTTGGGAATCAAAATTACCAAAGGAGAACTCAGTCTTCAACAATTTGACCTAAGAAAAGTTCACGGTACAGATAGACAGACGCACAAAAATAAAAATAGAAGAGTTGTTCCACCATTCCTTAAATAACTTAAACGAACGAAACTCAGCCTTAGGAAAATACAACGAAATAGAAGGAACTTTTTAAAAGGCCTCTCTAAAGACCTTTTAAAACCCCACCCCACATCTGACACTAGTTTATAATAGATATATAATTACTCTATATATGTCGTGGTATAGCAATTATATATATATATATATATATATATATATATATATATATATATATATATATATATTTGTATATATAATATATATATATATATATATATATATATATATATATATATATATATATATATATATATATATATATATATATATATATATATATATCAATCAATCATTCCCTGTGTTACCTATAGGGATGCATAGGGCTTCAATGAACTCACGCCACCACGCTCTATGTTGAGCTAATGCGTCAAGTTTCTCCCAACAAGCATCTCCTGTTTCCCACCTCATAGTCCTTATACAAATCTCTCTAGGCCTACCTCTACCTCTTCTACCCGGGGCAACCAACCCTGGTGTATCCCGAACTATACCCTACTTTCTCTAAACATGATCTTACTATTTCTAACGGAATATATATATATATATATATATATATATATATATATATATATATATATATATATATATATATATATATATATATATATATATATATATATATATATATATATAGTGATGGGCTTGGCCAACCAGTTGGCTGGAGGGGTTAATGAGAAGGGGGAGAACACCGTCCCACAGTACATGGGTTTTAACGATCAAAGTAAGCGAGTGCAGATTGACTTGAAATACTGCGCTTTGGATGAGTGCAATTCAGGTTATTTAAAGAATACAACAAAAATAATATTTAATAACATAAAAGGAAATATTAAATATATACAAAAGAGAGTTTAAATGAAATATTTGTTCAAATGAATAAATGCTACTCGGTGTCGGTCGAAGGGACAAGTCAAAGGGATTATAGCGGATTAATGACCTGAATTAGGCCGGAGTCTTTAAAGGGGCTACGTTAAGTTGAAATACAAACAAAGATTATTGATATGGAAAGACAGGATTATAATAAGATCCGCGGGCGTCGAGGGCTTGCAATACAGGAGCTTGAAGCGTCAAGGGGTAAAGCAATTCGGGGAAGATAAAATTGCAAACAGAACAGGTTTTACCTCAGGGTTCGTTTTGAGGAAGTACTTGCGCAAATCCACGAAAGAACAGTAGTTGCAGGGAGCTTGCCAATCCTTTGGGCAAAGTCCAACGTTGGGAGAGTTCTAGTATTCGGTGCTCTAATAAACCAGGGGGGAGCCGAATCGAGAATCATGACGTGTCTTCCTGTGTAGGGCGAGTGGGTACTAACTCGTTTAAGCCAAACCTTGGGTTAAATAGGGGTTAACGAAGTGGAGAAATAGCCTCAGACCACGACGCGCTTTCCTTAGACAAACATGAAGATCAGGGAATAGCTGGATTCCAGCCGAGGAATTCGAGATAAAGAGGCCTATAAAATATTCTTTCGAGTTCTTTCTCGCTTCGAGGGCAGGAGATGAGAGATCAAATCGCCTCAAGCCCGTGGGATAGATATCCTCGAGTAAACACAGCTGTGCTCAATAAAGCTACGTTGACCTGATTTCTGCCTCATTCAACCTTGCTCATCACGCTCTTTGTTTTGTGTTTAAGGCGATAACTATTTCTGAGGGTCCGAGGTGAACCTCAAGGCTCTATTCTTCCCCATCAACATTGTATTTTTTCGATAGAATAAGTCAACTTTTTAAGTTATAAAGTTAGTTTATTTCCAAGGCATATCCAAAGAGGAGAACAGGATAACTGCGATTAGCGATTATCTTAGGCTTACCGGACTATAATAATACTAAAATATTTGGCTTAATTAAATTTATTTAGAGGTTTTATAAACATGCTACTATTACTCTCGTTACAATCACAAGGTTGTTGAGAAACTTGAATAAACGCCATCCCAATTCAATTTTACAATTAGAAGAATGGGCCGACTCCACCTTCAATGATATACTGTAACGGATGTAGTAGTCCAAGCAATCAGTCCTGCTTCCCCCCAAACGAGACTGGCTATGGCTTCTCATCACTGATCGATCTTATTTAGGCATAAGATCAACTTTATGAACGGTAAGGGAAACTCTGGGATACTTTAGGACGGTTTTTCAAGGTAAGGAATTAGGAAACTAAAGTTCATAGCTCATGTAATTTAAGATTTTCACCACCTCTTAAAAGGCAGCGAGTTTCATGTCTTGACCGATTACAAGGCAATCATTGGCTCTGCCAAATCACTTACAACTAGACACTCTCCAAATGAAGATTCTGTTTTTAAACTCATTATTCATTACACTAATGACATTAGGCACATAGCTGGAAATGGTAAACCTAATGATTCTCTTTCCATGTCAACAATCAATGATACAACTGCAATGTATGCAACAGGCAACACTTATACTTCTTGGCACTTTCAGTACTCGATCTATGCAATATTATTAGACAATCCCACAGAATGACATTCCAACCCCTTAGTGTCAGTACAGTAATTCCCCTATTCCTTCATTTAATATTGTTTATTATGATACTTTGGCTAAATTTCAATTCTCTTAGCAAGAGGACCATTCTATCTCACTCCAATTTCATAAGATTGCTTTGCCCTCGTCAAATCGCTCCATCAAATATTTCGATGCTTTGTGAGAATTTATTTAACTTCTGATCTTCGCAAACTTTCCTTTCATTATAATCATAAGTTGGGACATCTCGGTAAACACCCATTTACGAAATCTATCTCGAACAGGTTTTTGAGGAAACATGAGAAAGAACATTCGTGACTGGGTTAGGAATTGAATTCAGTTCCAGAAATACATCGTAGAACGACATATAATTTCATCCCTTACACAATTGGCCTCTTCAAAAGCGAGACTTCACATTATTTCAATAGACATATGAAGCGATTTCCCTACCACATAAGAAAGATACAAATACGTTATTATGGTCATTTGCCGCTATCATAAGTGGATAGATTCATACCTACTAAATATAATGCATCCAGACTGCAATAAAAGTTTGGGATAATTGTTCAAAATCGTGTCTTCTAATGGCCAGTGTTAGAGTCAGGTCTATTTCAAGATTAATTAAAACTCGCTGCCACTGAAAAAATCTGCCTCTCCGGAAAATCCAACTATAAACGCCGTTCTTGAAAGATCATACCGCACATTCAAGGGTATTCTTCTAGAAAAGGATCTAAGATGGACAAATCTTCTATGACTCGCTTCTACCTATTCCAGGTGATCTATATATTACAAGAGACAACGATCCTTTGCAACATAAGACCAGTCAGAGACATCAGGAGGCAATTATTTCCATTGCACCTCTGTTGTCCATCAATACACTTGGGTATTTCTTCTCATTCCTAAAGAGTTGGAAACATGTATACACATATTCTTGAGAGATACTCAGATACGTGATAATTTTTTTACCTTTTTTACCCATAGAAGATACCTAAAAGACTAACATTCTTATGTACTTCGGGGCACTAAGGAAAAATTGCGTGCCATTTGCATAATTTGAAACTAACTTACATGGAATCAAATCCCTCCCTATACACAGGAGGCAGACTTTCTTCACAACCCACCAGAAAAAAATGATATGGAATCTCAAAGCAAATACAACTCGATCGTCCACAAATTCAGAAGATTGGATCGAGGTATTGATCATCTTGACAATCGTTACTCGAAGTCATTCATTCAACTCCGTTTTCTTTTATTCTTCATGATCTGATTACTCAAATCTGATAAGCTGAGTTCTTTGAGTCGATATTAGACATATCTGGGATGAGGGAATTTATTATTTCATTCATGTTTTTAATTGATTTTTGTTCATTTTGTAATTATTTTAATTACATTTTTCTCTAGATTTAATCATTTGGTTATAAATCACATTAAATATCTTATGATTATGTTCTTAAAGTACTCAATGTGTACCTAATTATTTCTATATATTATCTAGCGATATTTTGCTTCAATTTTACTGTGTATCATACATAGTTAGGTTTGTCCAAGTATATGGTAACCACAAATGTAGTATTAACATACGTTTTAGATTATATTTTTTGGTAAATCAATGTAGTTACAACTCTGTCTCTCTCGAGATTAGATTAGTGTATCTGACAATTTAATTATCTTATAAAAAATCCATTAACTCTCTTATTTCATGTTCTAATTTTATGGATGAAAACAAACTAAAAGTATTGGGGGGCACAGAAAATGGGGAGCTTATCTTTGCATTGGTTAGTATATGCATTACACACCACGATAAAGTAAATATAGTTCCTGATATAGAGGTGGGACCTAGATTGTGTACATGTGGCATAACTTGCCATTTTTCTCTCCTTCCACTTAAAACTACCCATTCCAATTAAGAACTAATAACCTGGCACCGGAATTGTGACCATGCTGTCTATTTGGTGCTTTTCAACTTTATAATAAACTCCACCCTGCAAGTTAGATATATTTATACTCTGTTCTACTAGACTAGGATGGATTATAAGAGTTAGGAGACTAGCTACTGGAATAGAAGATTGGCAGCACAATATATTCTGATTCCATTTTGTTCGCCTGGAATAATTTCTGACTCGCTGTTCCTTCTCATTCTCCCACCAATTCATCTTTCCTGGGTGAATTATGATGTTCACTTCTTGTTATTTGCGTGATAATTAAATTATACTTAAATCAGATTCAGGTAATCGAATTTATTTTTTAACCAGCGCATCAAGTGGGAACTTCGAGATTGAAACCCAGAAATACCTCTGACGCCTGTAACACACACAAACCCATACAGGGAAATACACACACACACACACACACATATATATATATATATATATATATATATATATATATATATATATATATATATATATATATAGTACATGTCGTAACTCAAATTTAAAGTGGCTCCGAGCAAGCCTTTAATTCTTTATTAACGTCAGTAATTTTCCTATTAGTTACGAGTTATTTACCAGCACTGAATTAGTGGTTAAAGCACTCAAGCACTTGACTTAGAGAACCCCGACCACGATGGTGTTTTGCTTAGGTTAGGTTAGCCTAGGGAAGTTTGGGTGAACATGGTCCAACATAACCTAACAGCCCCTAACCCTACATTCTAAGGCAATGAAAACCTCTTTAAGGTTTTTTTCATCTCAAGAATACCCAAACTAATTTTACTATGTCAAGAAGAGCGACCTCTAAAATGATGTTGTGTTCCTTATTCGTTGCATGATCTAAACTTACTTTAAAATTGGAAAGTCAGGCGGAATTATGAGGTATCGTATTTTATGGTTTCATGCGTAAATATGAGATGAAATGTCATCACTGTATTTTATAAATATAGAAACTACTAGTATATCTAAGTGTATTGTAACTTCAACAACTATAACCAGTGGCAACATGGCTATAGATTAGCTATGTTGCCACTGGTTATATTGTCTGTTGAAATTACAATTAAACCTATAGTAACTAAGTATCATCGTTTCTAATTCTATCCAACATTGAAATAAAACTTAATTTAACCTTAATTAAAAAAAAAATACCCTAAATTTATAATCAGAAGAACTAACCTGATTCATTTCTAACTATCCCTGTTCAGGCGCAAAGAAAACCATACGTTAATTTCGTTTAACCGAACTTTAACACACAAAAAATATAAATTGAAAATAAAAGCAGTATAATTTAACCAAACACCACACCTACTAATATATGCATTTAGTATGGCACTAATTACCTTTACTATTGTAAGGTATAACGTGCCCCAACAGGTGGGTGAAAACGATCCCGTATCCTGCGACGGCAAAAATGGTTAAAATACTCAATTGATTGGTTTATTGTATTTAGTCACTTACTTAGCCTGTGTAAGTGGATACTCATTGCTCTACTATCCGCATGCCATCAGTTTAGTTAGTTTTTCTTACTACTAATATAAGTAACTCACTCTAACTAGTAAAACTCACTCTGTCAAATTTCTCTTGTGGGTTAATCAATAAACTTAAATCTATGGATAACATGGTTAATCTCATCTAACCAAATCTTATATTACGTTAACTCAATAAAAACAACTCAAGTTCATAAGAAGAACAACCAAAATCTTTGCATAACACCCCCGCGCAATCAAATCCTACTTCAAGCAACTTAACCAAAATTCCTTAAAATTACAAGTAAAACCGATACCACTCGACCATACCTCCATATACGTTTGCTTCGCTCTGTATTCGCTTAACTCCCACCCATCTCCAAGCGGAGGCTGGGCTAAAACAGTCATTGGAGGCCATTCATTAATTTCAAAATTAATGAGCTGTGAGCCGCGCTTGACATGGGTGAAGGCTGACATCTTACAACAAAGGATTTAAACCCAAATGGCCAATCTTGACCTTACTGGCTTACTGATCCTAAATTCAATCCATCACTAGTGAGATACTTAATCCTTTCTCCTCCCTCTCTCTCTACCTCCTTCTCTTTATTCATGGTGACCATCTGATTCACGATGATTATGGGGTAGAGAATCAGGAAGAGGAGAATTGGCAAAAGAAGAAAGATCGATAATACCCTGATATTTGATCGAAAATGACAAGAGCGCACTGTGAGGTCGTATTCCACAATCTCACTGAGTTTGTAAGAGGAGATACTTAAGTAAACTTTACGAACTAAATTGTCTATAAGGATCAATAATCTTCTTTCTTAAATATTTGGAGTGATCTTTTGAGCGCTCCAGATGATCTCGTATTTTGACTACTTAGGCAGTGTAACTTCCACCTCTTTTCACATACCCTAACTTCACCACTTTTATTATTCATCTCTCATTACAGACATTTTTGTGGACGTGGCCTTCTGGGGTTTTACTGTTGTTTTGAGTAAGTTGATAAAATTTTGGTAAAATGGAAGAGGGGGAATTTCCTAGATTCGCATTTAGCCCTATAACAACCGGATAATTGTTATATTAAACGAATATCAATTCCTATATATTTTGACGTTTTATTAAACATATGTAATAACAAATGTTATACAACCTTTTAAATGGTTCAAAACTAAACCAGTGAACCCACTGGAGCTGAACATACTTTGTTTAAAAAGTATTTATGTGAAATTGGCTAAAATCGTATCATTCAACAGTATAAGGTACGAGATTTTAACACAGGTATACTAGTAGGTTTAGCGCACGCCAAATGCCGAATAAAAGAGGCAACCCCTATTTCCCCTTCCTGGCAGACATTTGCAGGTACAGGAGCGTTTCATGCCTGCCGAATCAATCACTTTGGAAATCAAAGAGCTTATGAAAGAAATTGAATATTCATTTAATTATTATTATTTTCTATTATAGGTTTGCTGATTCGATTGGGCTTCTGAAATGATCGGTTTCTAGGGAAATTCTGTAGTTTCAACAGCTTGCCTCAATGGTTATGTTGTGTTACCTAAATCCCATTTGAACATCTATTTCTGAGCTGATGGTTAATGGACCCAAAATTCTGTCGTTTCCTCTCTTCTTCCAACACTTTCACGTAACTTTATTTATGTTACCTTAGAAGAAAACTCTTGGAATTCACTTTATTTTTCCTTGTCCGGTGATTAGCTCATCCAGTCTCACGTAACACTCAGTTGGCTTATAAACGTGAGGGACTAATGTTTGTTGATTCGATGGGCAGTTCTTACCATAATTCATGAAAAATGTTAATATTGTAAGTGTTAACACTAGCTTCGTAGCTCCTAGTAGGTGGTGGTGCCTAGAATATAACTAATCGATAACTAGTTAAGTGGTTAACTAGTTCGTTAAATGTGCATGGTAAAGTAACTGGCGAATGATTCTGGTAACGATATTTAGCTATTTTTTAAGATATTAAATTGGTTCTTTTACGCCTTCTAGGTACTTGGGATTAAATAGGACTAATTTATTTATATGTGAAAACGAAAAACCACAAGGATTAATTCGGGGAGGAGGAGGAGGAGGAGGATCATAAAACACCTTTCTTGGCTGCTGCTCTTTCTTAAAACTAGTAAGTGGCAGCCGTTGGAGGCATCGCTGTCAGACAGTTTATAAGTAGCAATTTGTAAAAGGTATGGCGAATATGGGCAAAGTGAATATAAGCGGAAGATACATCTACTAGCGGGTGTTAGGACAGGGAGACACGGAATCCACGGATGTAACATGCTTACCCAATCTACATACATCTGACATCCCTCCGCCAAAAGGGATGTATCTTACTGAAGGGCATTTCTACTTTTTTGGAATTCCCAGCGCAATTGCAACGAGGACATTTCTTGCAAAAGGTAGAGAAAATGAAAATGTATGAAAGATATATATATATATATATATATATATATATATATATATATATATATATATATATATATATAGCCGCAGGCCCCCCGCATGCATTGTAAATGGGAAGGCAAACTGCGGATGTTGGGCCTGGATAACACACAATCCTCCAGATGTCAGCTGCATCAAGAATTGCCATCCACCAATACACTGTATGGGGGAAGGGTATATGTAAATACTGTATGTAGCTGTTCATTTTAATCTTCAAACGGAGGATGTATTTTTTAAACTGTTGTTATGCTAGGACATGTAAATTTGAGTAAGTAGGTGTATGTGTGTGGTTGGTCATATGTGCTTACTCACAATTTGTCCAAACATTCATGATAAACGAGAAATGTAGGTCCAAGCGAAGTCAACCCCACATAACCTTTTAAAATGTCAGTTCAAACAGTTCTTAAATTCAGTTATTGAGCAAAAATTTAACAGCCTCCTCGACTAGATCAAAACGCTAGTTATCTTTATAATAGGAGAATTCTTTTCCGCAACCGTTTGGCGATGCCCTGGTTTGTTGTCGCCATGGTGGCAACTCTTTGTTATACATCTCTTTCGCACCAGAGCAAGCACAGCGACCTGTATCTCTTGGTCTATTGTCGATGTCCAGGTGAAATGATGTTTTCCTATGGCTTTATTGAACCCCGCTTGTGGATTTTAAATAATTTGACAGGTCTCGTCTTAGTTTCTTCGTCTCTGGTGAATATGATCTTCAGTTCTTCAGCAACCTTCATTTGTTTTTCCAAGTCATCGTTATTTTGATGGTAAGTTACACCACTTCTCACATACTAATTACTTTTGTGCAAATAAAAACAAAAGCAATCACATTTGAATCAAGCAGAGAGTAGTTTTATATGATGATATAATGGTAACTCTAAATATTTAAATAGAATTTAGTAAATAGATCCGCCTATGTTTCTTCGCTTGCCGTACTTGTTAAACAAGTTTACTATAACACCATAGCTTTTCTCTTCGAAAATATTCAACAAAGCTCGTCCATATATATGTAGAGTATCCCCATCCTAAGTTTCTAGATCCAAGTGCTAAAACCTTTAAAAATCTACTCTAAATTTAAAAGTACAACCTATCTGACCACTGAACTAAACTGTATATTTCGGCTTTGAGTTACAGTCTATCTCGGTAAATAGTTGTTATCCAACCAAGCATGGTTTCGTCTGCAAGTAACATAGTTAATGAATTAATATCTATATCAATTCTATGTAAATTAAGATTGACCCTAAAGTAGATAATTGTGGAACAACACACGTCGAGTGGGAAGAATCAAGTAATTGTTTATTTTCTGCAATCAAACTTACAATGTTGCATATTCGTGTCTAAAAATATAAAAAAGTAGTCTTAATGGCGGTGAGAAATAGTCCTAGTAGTTGTGCTGAAAAGTTTGTAAAAGTTAAGCAGTATCTGACAAATGGAAAAATGCTGTGATTGTACCGTTGTATAAAGGAGAAAAGGGGTGTTAGGACAAGTTATCACAAGTCAGGACTTGCGGCTGCACGCTCCTCCCTCGTCTATTTAAGAAGCAGTAGCTGATCGCAGATCGTCAGTCACAAATTTTTAAACAATGGAGAAGGTTGAGCACCGCGCAGTTGTCAAATTTTTGACCAAGGAAGGCAAGAATACAAAAGAGATCTATGAAATCCGAGAGATCCATGGTTGCAGTGTACACTGGCACCGCCCCTTCCTATGCAACCATTGCTCGCTGGAATAGGGAGTTCCGCCATGGCCGTGAGTCCCTTGAAGATGTTCCCGTCCATGGCGCCCGTCAGACATGACCAATGAGGACAATGTGGCCCGTGTGGAGAGAATTATCCTTTAAAATTTAAGGGGTGAAGGTCGAAGAAATCGAGCGAGAACTTGGATTATCACATGGAAGTTTTATCAACATCATACATGGCAATTTGGCCATGACCAAGGTACCTGCCGATTGGGTTCCAAGAAACCTCACGCCCTATGATCGACTTCAACGTCGTCAAAGTCAACAAGGCCAGAGTTGCACAAGCTGTTCTACCCGAGTGCGGATTCGAGGAGCTCAACCATCCTCCCTACAGTCAAAATCTGGCTTGTTGTGTAGAGAAAGAAGAGAAAGGGACTGTTGTATCTGATACGGCAGTCAGGAAGTCAGAGAGGAGCGTTGCGGAAAACATTTACGAAAAGACAGCGAGAGTTGATAGGTCGGTGGCTATACACCGATGCGTTGTATTGTTGTGGGGGCGTAGGTTATGTGGTATTGACTGGACGAGGGTTGGGGGCAGGTCAGGAGGGGGAGGCTGACTGCTCATCCGGAAACGCGCTATTCATGATGCCTACTGGTTTATGCGAAGAACGATACGGGCGGCGGGTGTTCGTGGGCCGCGGGATATTGCGGCGCCATCGCGTACCTTTTCACGTGTAGCGAGGTGTATAATGGGTCTGTAGTGAGTTTGTAGAGTTGTTTAGTGAGTCTGGTGTGAGCCTAAGTGTTGAGAGGAGCTAGTTTATTGTTGTTATGTAGTGCGTCCATTCTCGAGTACCGCGGCGAACGGCAAGCGCACTTCAGAGTAGAGTTCTGAATGCGCTGAACCTTTTGCTTTCACGTGTCACTCGCAGCTACGAGCGACAGCAGGGCGTACGTGAGAATGGGACGCACGAGTGTTTTATATAAGTGTAGTTTTAGTTTTTTGCTTGCAGGGTAGAACCTATCCAGCGATGTGTTTGTACGTGCGGCTCTTGCTTGTATTATGTTTTAGTGTAAGTTGAACCTGAGGGACTCTTCAAAAGTTACCCCCAGGATTTTGGTGCGTTAGGTGTATGCGAGCCTTGTTGGGTTTTGGTGGATCACGTCTGGTGTGTGTGAGTAGATTTTTAGGTTGTGCATGAAGTGGTCTCTAGCGCCGTAGAGTGTCATCTGTGTCTTCTGAGGATTCGTGGCAATCAGCTATTTATCCTCGTAATCTGTCTTCCCGTCTAGTATTCTTTGTGCGTGGAGCACGATTTCTTCTGGGGCCCGTCCGCTGACGAGAATGGTCTCGTCATCGGCATAGGCCACTATGTAGGTGTTAACGCAGTTTACTGGTGCGCGTGGGGTGTCGTTTGTGAACATGATGTAGAGTGCGAGTGCCAGTAAGCTTCCTTGGGGAACGCCTGAGCGTGGTGTGAAAGGTCTTGATAGGGTGTTGTTGTATCTAATGTGGCAGCTCCGTTCAGTAAGGTAGTGCGAGAGGAGCCTTCTGGTGCAGAGAGGTAACTCCTTGTTATTTGCGAGTTTCCAACGGAGTCCCTCGTGCCACACCTTGTCGAAGGCCTTCTCCACGTCCTTACTGGCGGAGAGAGTCTTTTGGTGTATCTGTCGTTTCTTCTGTATTCTATCGTGAACGGTGGTCACGGCCGCCTAAGTGGACCTGCTTCTCCTGAACCCGTATAGATGGGGGAAAAACCAGTCCCTCTCTTGCCGGAACTCCTGTAGGCGGCAGTTGACTATACGTTCAAGTATTTTGCCTTGGTGCTCTAATAGAACAATAGGCCTGTAGTCGTTTGGGTGTTTCGGGTCTTTGTGCTGTTTATGTAGGAGTATGTTGTGAGAGACTTTGAATATTTTTG
Organism: Ceratothoa steindachneri; assembly: GCA_963969495.1. Classification (NCBI taxonomy): domain Eukaryota; kingdom Metazoa; phylum Arthropoda; class Malacostraca; order Isopoda; family Cymothoidae; genus Ceratothoa; species Ceratothoa steindachneri. Next base: position 123,991,970 of record OZ018319.1, read on the forward strand.
GGAAGTGGCCTGAGGCTAGTGAGGCTTTAAATAGGTGTGTGAGTGTGGGGTATATGTCTGCGGGGAGGTTGTGTATGAGTGTCGTTGGTAGGCCGGAGGGGCTGTGGGCACGTTTTGGTGTCGTTTTTATATAGTGTTTTGTTTCCTCGACGGTGATTAGAGTGGTTAGTGTGGACGTGTAATCGAGCACCTCCATTCGTATCAGGGGGGGCAGGCCTTAGGTCGTGAACGTGGGCCCGAAACTACTGCTGAAATTCCTGGAAGTGCTCCTGCGCTTGTGGTTTTGGTGGGTTGTGCGTGTGTACTGTGTCCCAATGGGACCTGAATGCGTCGAGGATGTCGTTAGTGTCTGTGAGTGTGTGGTTGTTTATTTTGAGTGTGATTGGTTTGCATGGTTCAGTGCCCAGCATCCTTTTTACGTGCCACCAGAAGAAGGAAGGGTCCGTGCAACGGGTGTCGTCCGCAATGTGGACGACCTCACGCCACTGCCGGTTCCTGTCTAGCTGCACGCACTGTAGGATGCGGGCACGTAGTTGATTTATGTTGTGTTGTCGTGCGCCTTTGGTGTAGAGGTTATTGTACATACTGTGTGATGAGTCTCTGTGTGTGTATTGAGAATGTGAAGTGTTTTAAGCAGGTGTAGTTTTTTGTGGTGAGTGTAGGTTTCGTGCGGTGGTGATGGTGTCTAGAAGTGAGCACCAGTGGTGGTCTATTAGTCCTGGATTGGTGTCCTCCAGGTCGAAGTTATGTGGTGTATTTGTGGATATGTGACTCCTGAATTCTACCCAGTTCGTGTTCTTGTAGTCGTATAGAGGTGATGTAGGGATGAGTATGGGAGAAGTGGATATGAGAAGGCATATTGGTATGTGGTCAGATAGTACGTGGGGACCAAGTGACATGTGAGTGTAGAATCGTGTGGCATGGTCGTTGCGGAAGACCACGTCCGGGGATGTGGTGCCTCCGAAGAACGTGGGGAAGGCAGGGCCAATGTGCCCGCAGCGGTAGCGCCGCAAGGCACCGGCCAAGTAACTTCCCGCATCGTTTGTGTTGTTGGAAAGGAGTGTTGGGTGGAAAGCGTTGAGGTCCCCCGCAAAGAAGATAGGCAGATTGTAATTTGATAGGGCCCGGAGTGGGACTTCTAAGTTTAACTGTATTTGTGGTGGTCTGTAGTGAGTGGCCACTATTATGGGGCCGGAGCTTGTCTCTATCTTGCAGGCTAGAAAGGAGGTGTCATGTGTGTCGATGAGAGAGTGGTGTATGTTGCGCTTTACTAGGATCGAAGATCCTAGGTGCCGCGCCTGTGGAGATAGGTACGTGTGATAGCCTGCAATGCGGAGTCTGTTGTTGGAAGGGTGTAGGCTGGTGGAGTTCAGGAGTACTATGTCGGGTCTTTGTGTGTTGAGCACCCAGTTGGCGACCGTATGGCGAATACCGTGCCAGCTGCGTACGGTTAGTTGTATTAGGCTAAGTCGACCTATTGTCGTGGGCAGAGTGCGCGGGAGGCTGACTTGCCTGGTACCGTCCCTTTCTCCTTGGTAATTGCTCAGGAGGCATGAGGAGCGAGTACCTTAACGCGTGTAGACTGTTGTTTTGTGTGGGTCACGGCGGTGTTGTTGGGTGGGGGAGCCGTAGTGGATGGAGGAGTGCGTTCTGTGGGTGGAGACGTCGAGGTGGTGGCTTTGGAGGGGGTAGAGTCTTGGTGGGGGGAGTTTGTGGCGGAGGTGGGTGGCGTAGAGCCTGGAAGATGAGGGGCTAGAGATAGTTGGAGAGGTACAGATTATGAGAAGAGGGGTTCGGGGGAGAGAGGAGGTTGGGACGGCGGAGGGGTGAAGGGAAGGGGGGTTGAGGGGGAAGGAGTCGGAGGAGAAGGAGTGGAAGGGGGAGGAGCGGAAGGAGGAGGAGTGAAGTGAGGAGTGTTAGGAGGAGGAGTGGGGAGGGAAGGAGGGGGGGAGGAGGAATGGAAACAACAGGAGAGGGAGAGTTTTGTTTGTCTGGTGCCTGTGTGCGCCTTCGGGGCCTTGGGTTGTTTTTTTTGGATTGGCACGGGGTGTGGTGGGCTGAGTGAGAGTGGGAGTTGGGGTCACGATGAGAGCTGTGAGAGAGGGGGCAGAAATGGGTGGAAGAGATGTGGTGGAAGTGGAAGGAAGGCGGGGTTTTGATAGAGAGGTGGAAGGGGTGCGGGCAGGAGAGGTGGTTGGGAGAGAGGCGAGAGCAGTGGCTAAGGAAGTTGGAGGGACAGGACAGGCGGCGGGGAGAGCGTGATGAAAGTGGGGGCCAGTGGTTCCCGGAGGGGGGGGGTGTACCCATCGGGGTTGGGAGGAGTACGGGTCTGTTAGCGTGTTCGTCTATTAGAGCGAACACCTTCTCAGGGAAGGTGATCTGCTCTATGCCATTGGAGGCGAATAGTGTGTTGAGTAGTTTTGCGTATAAGCGAGGTTCGCCCCTCGACATGTCTTTTGCCACCGCTGAGAGCAGGGTGGCCAGGTGTAGTTTTGTTTTTGTGTTGTTGCTTGTGTGATGTGGGGTGGGGGTGGGCGTGTAGAGTGGGGTGGGGGTGGTTGTGTGATGTGTGGGTGTTGGTAGTAGTGGGGGTCTCTGAGTGTTGTGTGCTGGGGTGGGTGAGATGGGATGTGTGGGTGAGGTGTGGTTGCTGCAGGGGGGGTTGGGTGCGTCTGGGGTAGGGCATGGGGAATAGGCAGTGTTGCGCCGGCAGCTGCGGCGAATGTTCTGGTGAGGGGAGGGGGGGGGGCGTTGGTGGAGTGTGTGGCTGTATGTGTTTGTTGTGGGCGCCGAATAGCCTCCACGGCGTCGTGGCGGGCTTTACTCAGGTAAGGACATCTGGGGTTGACGGCGATGTGGTCGCCGCCACAGTTCACACAAAGGGCTGTGGTTGAGGTGCAGGACGTGTAGTGGTGCCCCACTACACTGCACTTTGAGCAGATTAAGTCTGTTGAGCATGTGCTGGTGTTGTGTTCGGTCTTGTAGCACAGGTGGTATTGTGTGGGTCTAATGTTGTGTTGTTCTTCAATGTTTTGTGAGTTTGTGAGGGTGCCGCAGACCTTGATGCCTTGGTCTAGCAGCATGTTTTTTTTGTGGTGTCGCTAGACAGTGTGATCACTGCCCAATTCTTCGACCTGTTGAAATACAGGTCCTTTATGACCTCCTCCCTATACTCCTGACGGAGGTGAGTGCGGAGGTCATCATGTGTGAAGGCCAGGAACAAAGAGTTGGTCCTTGTCACCCGAATCCTGTATCTCTTTGGGATACCGTCAGCGAGTTTTGTTGTGAGTTTGTGGGTGTTGAGTACGGCGGTTGTTTTTTCGTGGAAGGTTAGCGCGTCTTCTTGTGAGTGGAAGACGAGCTTGTGGCCTGTGCGTAGTTTGATGATGTTGGTGATCGGGGTGTCGTGTGTGGTGGCTAGGTTTAGTAGTGTGTGCTGGTCGATTGTGGCGACTGTTGTTTCGGAGGTATGTGTTAGTATTAGGTGTGTGTTGGTTGCCATGGTTGTAACTTTAACGGTTTGTTTTAAACTTGATTTGGGAGTACCCCTCCCCCCCCCGCCGATGAGAACCTCGTGAACATGACTCGGATGTGGTGAAGGGTGATGGATGAGTATGAGTATGGACCTGGTTGGGCTCCTCAGAGGGTGTAAAAACATGGCGGACTTAATGATGATTGAAGCCAGAATCAACTGACTCCAGTCGGTGTGCCGCCCCCTCTATTGGGTTTTGGGTATTTAACAGTTACGTCTGACATCTCACAGAGACGGTAGAGTCTCCCTCTGTGGTCTTGGACGGTGGCCGCAGGGTAGGTTGTTATGCCTCCCCGCGTTTGTAACTGAAATCCCGATCTAGGTTGCTTCTTCCTCTGGGTTCCGCAGCGGGGTAAGCCTCAGACCACCTTTCCCCAGAGTTTGCAATTATGCCTTTTTGAAGTAAAACGGCATAGTTGTTACGAAGCTATATGTTTAGAGTCACGTTCACAGAGCCAGACATCACGGCGGAGCAGGGAGGGGGGGGGGGTTAGCACGTCATATCAGGATGACGCGCCTGGAAAATAAAGGATTTTTTATTCAGGGGAGGAAGGGGGACGGGGAGTGACTGAAGGTCCTATTTAGGTCCGGGGGTATCTGGCAGGTCGATGATACTACCATCCTCGGTATGGCTGATGATCAGGAGTGGTCCTGGAGTGACTTTCCCTCGACTTTACCTCCTTTGCAGGCTAAGACTTTTTTTAGGTAGTGTAGATCGTCGAGATTTCTGATGCTGTATATGTCTAAATCTGGCCCCTAGCAACTACTTTTATTCCGCCAGCTCAAGGCTGCACTGCGTGGACGCCGGTTTGGGGACGATGAATATGTCCAACTCGCCGTCCAAGAGTGGATTGAACAGCAGTCAGGAATTTTGGGAATTTTGTCGGGAATTCGAAGCCTCAAGGACAAGTGGCGCAAGTGCATTAAAGTCGAGTGTAGTTATATTGAAAAATAATAAAACACTTTTCCTCATATCTAGTTTCCCTATATCCGAATTGCAAAACTTATTGACCGCTCCTTCTATCTTTAAAGAATTGTATTGAATGGTGAGAAAATTTGAAGCTAATAAATATCTGAGTGTGGAATATTACCTGAAGCTCCATTTAGAGTTTGTTAGTGCTCACGTTGGTATGTGGGGTTGAAAATATGCTATTGAAGGATAATAAAATATCTAGAGCGAAAGTTGTGCAATTTAAGAGATATGCTTGGTGTGCGAAGCGTAATGAACGAGGGCGGAAGAGGAATTTATGGAGTTATGAAAGGTGTGACGGAGGTTGGGACTGTCAGGGCTCTAAAGTGATATCAGCATGCAAGAAAAGTTGATGGAAATCTACATGGGAATAGAATATAGATATATATATATATATATATATATATATATATATATATATATATATATATACACACAAAGAAAGCAACTACAGGAACTGCGAGGGATAATACAACTACCACAGGGCTATGCCATTTTTATTTTCTGTCTTTCAAATAAAATTTGAAGACAGAAAGAAACATAGAAAAACCTGGTGTAGCTGAATATAAATACATATAGTACAAGAAGAATAAGAATTGGACGCGAATGAGCAAATGAGAAAAGAAACTGGAGTTTTTTAAAGGCAAGAGAGAGGGACATTAGAAGAACCCAGAATCAAAGAGAGCAGAGGGCGGCACAGTGAAGGCGATCCATTACCGAGAAGACAGAAATAACGCCAGGGGAAAAAAGTTTAGAATTCCTGGCCGGGATTATCACCCGCAGATCCTGTAGTTGCTCTCTTTGTATGTGACATGGACAGTGAGCCTTTAAATTGTAAGCAGGTAAGAGCATGTGATTTAAAAATTCCTTGGAAGTTCCTGGCTTAGGGAGATACTGGGTTTGATGAGGTAACGCTTTGGGCAAAATATAGTTACTGTGCCTGGTAGCTTAGCGGTAAAGCATCTGCCGGCAATCAGCAGACCCGGGTTCGAGTCCTTTCCAGGAATTAAAAACTTTTTCCCCCTGGCGTTATTTCTGTCTTCTCGGTAAAGGATCGCCTTCACTGTGCCACCCTCTGCTCCCTTTGATTCTGGATTCTTCTAATGTCCCTCTCTCTTGCCTTTAAAAAACTCCGGTTTCTTGTCTCATTTGCTCATTCGCGTCTAATTCTTATTTTCTCTTGTACTATATATATATATATATATATATATATATATATAACTTAACAGAAGTAGGAGAGCAATTCGTAGGTGAAATAAAGGAGTATTCAATTACTGCTAGACTTTTACTGTGTGCGAGTACAAATAAGTATGGCAAGAAACAAATAATTCTAAAATAAATATGATAATAATAATGGTAGCATGGGGATTCATAGCATTTCTTTAATAATGGCAGTATCGTACTGTGGCTGAGTAATAATAAGAAGGGAAAGAAAATCTAGGGATGGCAATAAATATGGCAATAAGGTTGGTCGTAGGAGGAATTATGGTATTTGTTAAAAAAATACAGTATTAATGCAGTAGTTAACTGCTTCTCTGTAAAACTATGGAATACACGTATCATAATATGGCAATAAACATGCCATTCATGTGGGTAGCTCAGGAACTCTTGGCAAATATATGTATAATGAATCTAATAGTGTCTACTATAAAAATAAAGAAGGCAAGAAACTAATAAGTAATGCGGCATGAGGAGTGATGTGTTTAGTTCAATAAGTGCAGTATGATCACAGTTCATTTCTATGGTTGAGTGAAAAAAAGAATGGCAAGAAACAAATAAGGGTGCATTATAGATAGCAGAATGAAAAGTCATGGTATTTGTTAAATTTTATGCAGTATGAATGGAGTAGATCTACGGTGACGTGTGAAAATAAGAATGGGAAAAAAATAAGGATGGAAATAAGGATTGAAGTAGGAAGAGTGATGGTATATGTTCAATAAATTCAGTATTAATGCATCAATTTGACTGTGGCTAATTGAAGATAAGGATGATGGCAGGATTAATAATGGCATTTATTTAGTGAATACAATAATTCTTTTTGGTGGCAAAGTCAAAATAAGGATTTGAAGAATGAAAAAGGAGGGAACGGAAGCATGAAAAGTTATGGTGCTTGTTCAATAAATGTATCATGATTTGAGTGAAAATAAGGATGGCAAGAAACAAATGACGATTCAGAATATTTTTCATTCCTTTTTATCCATCACTTTCTAGTTCATTCATTTTTCTGTTCATTAATTCTTTTCATTTACTTCTTATTTTTTCTTCGATCATTCCATTTTTCATCCTCGTGCTAATGCATTTACTGCACAAAATGAATTACTATACGTGTAACAGTAATAAGGCTAAGGTGAGAAAGTGTATGTAAAAGTGAATACACCAAACTACCAGGAACATCTTCACCTCTAGATTAATAATTACTTTCATATTGACTAAAATTTCAGTTTTAGTCAATTTAACCGTGATTTTCTTGGTTTTATTTAAGTTATCGGGCGACGGATACCTAAGTGGAGACTTCCCTTTCGTATTTAGGGAAGTTAAGGTCCATTGAGTGTAGTTAGTAGACATAAAGTGTTCCTATACGAGCCGAATTCACGACACTTGCCATACGATTAGGGGTGGCAAATTACTGACAATATTTTTTGCGATAAATTCTCGAGAAAATCTTTGATTACCGGTAAATTCCCGATAAATTTCTAGTTAAATTAACTGCATTAGAAATAAAAAAATCCACATGTATTTAGAACTTTTTAATAAGATTCTTTGCCATTATGAGTTTTTATAACCAATAAAAGTGTTTTATCTTTATTAAGAACGTATAAATAAGACAGTAATATTCTCATAATTTAAAACAAATATTATATTTCCAAAAAATAAGAGATTATATACTGTTGTTTTTCATTCCTATTGAAAAAATATATAAGATGCATAACTTTTCAAAAACATAAGACGTTAATTTTATCTTTATCTAAAAAGCAAAATTTTAAAAATTAAGACAAAAAATCAAATGACATCTTTTGAAATTATGAATATGGCAGCGATGCTTAGTTTTGCTTATTATGCTTATTTAAGAAGTACCATTTCAAGAACATAAGCCATTAATAGTGGCAGGAGAGAGACTGGATCGAATCTTTGTTATGAAAAATCCCACTGAACAAAATGCTCCTGCGGCTTCGGCTTGATGGTATTCAATGCATCGAATAATCGATCTAGATTTGCGGTTCTCGTTTTCAGTGTTTCGTATAATGCGAATTCACCCTCTATATTAAAATGAACGGATTTAGCAAGAATTCGGAAGCCTTTGATTCCAATTTATTCATCTCTTAAATTACCATTAAATTACCAATAAAAAGGTACCGGTAAATATGCGGTAATTAAATTTAATTTATCGATAAATTACCGGTAAATTTTTTATAGGTACCGACCCCTACATACGATATAGTAGTGGTTAAATTGAAGGGTCAAACTGAGATATAAAAGGCCTCAAATAGAGTCCAGATGGGTTTCAAAACCCCTCTCATTTTCCTGTTGTATCAATAACTTTGAAATAAAAGACCAAAAACGAAATAATTTGAAATGACCGAATTTCTCTGAGACGTAAACAAAAGGGAAGTATATGGGTCAATTAATGCATTTTGTCTTCCATGTGATTGATGACTTCATTCATGGTCATCCTAGAATAGAAATAAAATTTACCAATCGAAGTTGCTTGGGACGCTTCTTACCCAGAGAATGGATTTTATCTTCTAAATTATTGTGTCTTCCAGCTATATTAAAGAGGTTTATTGCTATTGTAGCTTATATCACACTTATCATTTAATTATTGAAAAGATAAATAGTAACAATCAAATGAGGGGTTATTTTATCCATCAAAATTTGGAGGGGTTATATTTAGAGATAAAACAAAACCAACGAGGTATTATCCTAGAAAATATTACTGATCTAAATCCTAAAAGAAAGGGGTGAGATTAGGGGAAATGAAAACTAGAAGAAAGGTAGATAAAGGTAAAGACTGAGAGAGCATGCAATTTCCCTGTTCTTCACATCAAGAGGTGACGAAGGATGAGAGAACAAAAAATTATAAAAGAAAATACGAAGAGATAGATAGAAGAATAGTAAAAATGGCTGGGTGGATGAGTAAATCTGCAACCTCAAACCATAATATCGCAGCTCGTTAAAATTACACCTCTATGACATCCTTGATGATCCTCCCTCCATAACATCGCAGCTTTTACATCACATATCCATGACATATCTATAAAATCGCAAATCTATGACATCACATATCAATAACATCACGCAACTCTGAATTCATACCTCCTCTACAATACACCTCCATAATATCACACCTATATGACATCACACATCCATACCATAAGATCCTTATGCCATCATAGATCCATAACAGACCAATATGACAAAACACTTCTATTACATCACACCTCTATAGCATCAAACCTTAATAACATTTTTATGACATTCCACCTTTATAACATTACACCTATATGATATACCTTCATAACATCGCACCTCTATGACATCACACCTATAAATCATCATAACTTTATGACACCACCGTTCCATAACATCATATTTCTACCACATCACACCCCTATAACATTACACCTCTATGATAAAAACTTCAATAACATCACACCTCTCTGCCATTACATATCAAAAACATCACACCTTTATGAATGAATCCTTCTTTTAGAATACACCTCCATAATATCAGACCTCTATTTAATCACACATTCATAATATCACCACATATAACATCACATTACCATAACATCACAAGTCTGTGGCATCACACCTCTATAACATCACAACTCTAAATATCACACTTCTATAGCATCACACCTCCATAACATCACAACTCTAAATATCACACTTCTATAGCATCACACCTCCATAACGTCCAACTTCTATGTAATCACAGCCATATAATTACACATCAATGACATCACATATCCATAACATCACACATCTATAAATTAATTTCTTTATTACATCACTCATCAATTATATCACACCTCTATGATATCAAACATCCATAAAATCCTACTCCCATGACATCACACCTCTATAACATTGTACATATATGGCAGCACACCTCTATGACATCAATACTTCATAACATCACACCTGTATGACATCAAACCTCTTTAACATCACACCTTTATTACCTCAGGCCTCCATTCCATCAAAGCTCTATGACATCACATTTCCATAAAATCACATATCTATAACATAATACATCTATTAATATATAAAGGGTCTTTCAACAAGGACGCTCGAGCTTTGTTAGGCGATAATGGCCATGTTGTTAAAGCCACATCTGGCAACCTCACTGTGAACTGTTCAATAGTACTTGGCAACTCATGATGGAAGGTTATAGCGTTGAACAGCGTGCACAACTTATCAAATGTGTGTTCGCTGATTGGGTTCTAGAGCAGTTGGAAGTTGCCCCAAATTTCCCCCCCAAAATCATCTTCAGCGACGAGGCCAATTTTTGGATGAATGCATTTGTAAACAAGCATAATTGTTGGATTTGGGACGAAAACAACCCACATGAGATACACCAGCACCAATTTCATCCCAACACAGTCACTCTTTCGTCCGGACTTTCAACTAACGGAATCATCGGTCCGTATTTTTTGAGAACGAAGATGGGATTGCCATAACCGTCAACGGCGAGACCTACAGATCGATGATAAGCAACTTCTTGTGGCCTCAGCTGGAATATATGCTTGATATGGATACTGACGACATGGGATTCTAACAGGACGGCGCTACGTGCCACACTGCGTACGCCACGATAGACATTTTACACTAGCGATTTCAGGGCAGCGTCATCTCACGCAGCGGCGACGTCAACTGGCCACCAAGATCATGCGATTTAACGCCATTAGACTACTTTCTTTGGGGCTACCTTAAATCGCAGGTCTATGCAAATAATCCGAAAACAGTTGATGTCCTCAAAGTCAACATAACGAACACCATCCAGCAAATTCAGCGAGATTATGCGACAAATTCATCCAAAATTGGGTCTCCCGAATACGTTCCACCAAGCGAAGTCGCGGCGGACATTTGAACGACGTCATATTCCACACTTAATGCCATAAAATTTTCTTTTAAATTTAAAATAAAAAGATTGTATATATCACACACAACTTGTTCTATTAACATTTAAAAATTGAGCGACCTTATTGAAAGGCCCTATACTTCCATGAGAGTTAACTTTTCTATTGATCGTGCTTTTATGGCTAATTCCCTAAATAGAGATCTTTCTAGAATACAGTCGTGGTGTCTTAAATGGAGCATGAAACTAAATCCAAGCAAGACGGAATCTATAATTGTTAGTAGATCGAGGACTCATGACAACCTTTGTTTCTCTGTGGCTCTCCTTTGATAGTCTCTTACTCCCTTAAGTTCTTGGGTATTTTGATAGATGATAAGCTTAATTTTGCGGAGCGTAAAGATCTTTGGCTTCCTCTATTGCACTAAAAACTGAAATTCTTCGTAAGTGTTTCAGGGCTCTAGGTAATGAAGCTTCTGTTTTATAATCTTTTCTCGCATTCATCCTACCATGTTTTGAGTATTGCATGCCTATATGGCTTTCTACAGCTAAGTGTCATCTTAAATTATTAGACCGAGCTTTAAATTGTATTCGTTTTCTTCTATCATCTTTAGCAATCGATTTAGAGAAATGTAGCAAAATTGGTGGTTTGTCTCTCTTGTACAAGATTTTACAATAAGGTTAACCATTCCTTTTATTTGAGAATACCTGCTCCTCTTATCCCCGATAGACCTATTAGGCATATCTTAGCTCTCAATAACTATGCATTTTCCAATATTAACTACAGAACTAGTCATTTTTTCCATTTTTTTTTGTTCCAAATTATAGAAAATTATCCAACGATTTTTCAAATGAAATTGTTCATTGTGCTGACCTGAATGGTTTAAATCTGCTGTTATGCTTTTTTTACATAGTTTATTTGCTTGTCTAATGGAATAACTGGGGCAGGCAGACACATTGGTATTGATATTTTCAGTTTAATTTAAAAACAAATGTTTTATTATATTTTAGTGAATTCTTATGTCTTACTTGTGTATTCTAGTCATTTATTATGCCACTAATGCTCCTCTAGTACCTTTGGGTGGTTTTCGGGGTTGCCATGTGTGATCTTCACCCTGTTTGGGAGCTTAGGGGTTTTAATAATAATAATAACAGCCATTCCTCGGTCTGTTTGTAGGACGTTTGGACAACTATGTGCTGCGCCTCAAGAAATGCAGGGAGCGAAATGGGCGTCATCTTGAACACATTCTCTAAACGGAATTTTAAACACAATAGACTAGTTATAACTAAAGTTTCATTTAATTCAGACAAAAAAATAAGAAATGAAGCATATCGCAGGTGGGATCCCGTTTGTGGTGGATCACCCTGCATATATAAACATAAGTTTGAGAGTATAAGAGGAAATTAAAGTGAACAAAGAGATAGAGAAAATGTTGAACAGATTTAAGTAAGTGGTAATATGTATTGTAATATGTGACTGGTCCAGAATAAAAAATAGGAAAAAAATTCTGAATGATGAAATGACATTGTGAATCGTGTAAGAGAAAGCAAAAAGGATGTGTAATTGGAAATGAATACAAGGAGAAGAAAATAAAAAGTGAAACAAGTGATTTAACAGAGTAGGAAAACAAAAATATAGGATTTGAAGACAAGATGAATGAGAATCTTGATTGGAACAGGAAGCAATTCTAGAAAGAAGTGAGAAGAGTGACGAACTAGTAGAAGAAGGCTGTGTGAACATCAAGAACAAGAATGGAAAGGGTACTTGTGAGCAGTGAGAGGGTGAAAATTAGAGGAAGATAATAGTTTGATAAAAGGTAATGAGAGTATAGAAGATTATGCAAATTTAAATATGATCAGCTTTGTGTGTGTAAATCAGGTACTGTATTGGGGATTTTCGAGGATGGAAAAGCATGCAAGAAAATGTTAGTTCTTTGAATAATTTGAAAATTGTGAAGGACGCTGGTGTAGATTATATAGTTGCCTGCTTGAAATGGTGGTGGGGGATTATGTTATGAAATTAGGCGAGTGGCTAAATTATTAGGCATTTTTAAGAAGAAGCGTAGCCTCGAACTGTTATGAGTGCAGTAATAATGCCGTTGTATAGGGATAAATAGGAGGTTGGTGAATGCAAAACTCTACGGGGTCAAATCTGTTCAGTGTGGTTGGTAATCTGTATCGAAAAATTCGGATTTGGTGTGTGGCTTTAAAGTATTTCTCCATTCCGAGCATATCTGGGCGCTGATCTACGCATAGGCCTGGAAACAACATTCTTGAGGTGACAACTATTAAGTTCAAGGTCCGACTCAAATCCGATTCTCGTGGAATCTCGTAAGGTATTTAAACCCCTGGTATCTGCTTCATTGAGGTCAGTTGCATTTTATATATAAGTGAGCTGATGGTCAACCATTACTATAAATTCAAGTATGTAAATTTAGAAGGCCTCACTTAAATTTGTTTAATTCATTTATGTGTATTTAAGGTGTCAAATTTCAATGGTTATGTTTTGAATTAAAGTTCTAGTTTTCTTAGAACATTTTTCATTCAATCCTCGAAACACTGAACAAGGCACTAAGAACCATCAAAGATTAACGTAATAATAATATTCATTATAAAGATAACCATAATAAAAAATGTATAGCACTCCTAGAGAGAAACCCTAATCCATGAGTTTTTAAGTACGTAATCAGCCTATACGTACGAACTGCCATCACTCGGGTCTTCCTATCCTACGGCACCAAGGTTAAGAAAAAGCAATAAATTTACAGCAAACTAGATGAGGAGGAATGATGCAGATTTGTGTGTGACCTATAGATTTAAAAGAAGAACAGACCAAGGGCCGAGCTAGGTTGAAGACCAAGGTTAACTTCAGATAACCCAGGTTACTACATAGTTCTTCTATTATCAACTGATCCATTGCGAGATGAGAGGTACGAGCAAAGCCAGTGAAAGACAGTTGAAGTTTACACCGCAGAAATCATGTAGGCGAAGAATAAGAACGGTTTTATCTATATTATCGAAAGCTGCCAAGAGGTCAAGACCGTCGATCGACTACCGTCAGCAACCAAACTATGTCTATGAGTGACAGTCAAAAGCGCCGCTTCAGTACTGAGACTAGCTCTACAACCATTTAGAAAGACTTCCTCAGCCTTTCCAGGACCTAAAGGAACGTGCGCTGAGAATTTGAATACTACATATGGGTTAGATAAGGTCCAGTTTTGTTAAGCTCAGAATGGAGCGAACACATCATGTGTAAAGTAGGATGGGACTTGACTAGTTATATAAAAGGGAAGAAGAACTAGAAAGAATTGATGAAAAGGATTAGGAGCGAACGATTTATGAGAAGAACCTTATTAAAGTGGAAAAAAGAAGTCACAATAAATATGAATATCCGAAAAATTTATTTTACATAACTAGGAGATACTATTTAAGGGAAGCCATAATATACAGTTTGCCACAAAACGTACTACATATAGAGGTTCTCCCAACTCCGTTTTACGCCTCTGTTGGTACGGAAAAGCGAAAAATCTAGATGAATATGCTAAGAAAAGGGAGACAACCATGATATTTTAACATTTAATTATACTTGGAAATAAAAAATAATAATAACCCATCTACATATATGCAAATTTTTACCCACTACAAATTACTCGGTCAATTCGAGACTTGAATAGCGCAACGATGGAAACAATATCTACTCTCAAGAGAGAGTAGCTTGTTCCATGTCTCGCATATTCTATAAGGAAAATAATTACTGATTAAAGTAGTCCTGAATCAAAGAAGAAAAAGCTTCTCCATACGATCACTAGTCAAAGGTCAAATTCTGATGATGAATTTTCTCCAAGCCTCGAAAATCTTTGAACGCTAGCAATTATCCGTGCAGTCTCCAAGTCTCTGAGGAAAAATTACCGAGCTTGTACAGCCAAGTCTGCTAGTATAGATGCTTTTTTGAGCTTATTTATATTATATGAAGGCTGGGCGAGAAAAAATAAACCACTAACTCCAAGTAAAGTCGCCCCGATGAGTACTAAAAAGGCAACATACTCGTATTTCCTCTATTTTGAAAAGTGAATTGCCTTTTAGTGTAGCCTAACAGTCTTTGGGCTATTTTCTCTGTAGATCCTTAACTCACTGCAAATTAACAAGACTATGACTTTCCTAAGTCGGTAAATTTTAGATAATAGCCTTTGACATAGTAGTCCAAACTGGAAACTGCATGCCTTGTGTGCATTACCTAACACTTTCCCAATTTGAAAAGTATCCTCTAGTTATCCGATCACTCTCTTATCTAGGCCACCCCACTCTCACCGACATCAAATTTTCTCTCGTCTATTTGGTTAAAGAAATAATCTATCATATATATCGTTGATATAAACAATGAATGACAGACCTGAGTGTGTCCGCTCAGCATTGAGAACGAGTCATAGGCCTGACCTTTCATCACAACCCTTTGCCGCATTCCAGAAAACCAGTTGTTAATCGAGTCCCCAATCTTCCCACTAGTACTCGGTGATCGCTACTTAGTGAAAGGCCTCTGGTCAGTAACTTTATCGAACGACTGTAGTTCTCCGCACAGTTCGGTGCTCTTACTCTCTTTAGAAGTAGGCTTTTCTCTTAATTTTAAGCTGTGCCATGGTTTGTGGGTGCCAGAAGAGAGAGCCTATAATTAAAAATAATAACGGTCCTCTTTCTCATTGGTCGGGACGATCAGAGTTCCGCTAGTCCATTAGAACTTCGCCACTCTCCAAAGACAAATGAAAGATCACGCATAACTTGTGTGCTACCTCTTTCTTGTCCTCCCTCACGACTCGGGATAGGACAAAAAAGCGTATATTAAGTGGAAATTTAGTCACAACGGACATGAACTAGAAAGATACATAAGGGAATACCGCAGGATATAGGGACTGATTAATAAAGCCCAACGTGAAAGTGAGATTTAGATTGTGCTGCTTTACAAGAACCCCAAGAAATTCTTCACGCACTTGAGCAGCCGAAAGCCAATTCGGCAGAGTCTAAGCCGGGTTAAGGAAGGTAATCGTGTGATGAAGTATAAAAATAATGGGAAGGTAGCATGGTAGCTAACCCTCCATTCAGATTTGGAGCCATCTGTGTACACAGACGCGGCTTCAGTGTGACAAGACGCACAATCCAAGAAATGCGAATGCAATTCTCCCGGTGCATGTGAAGGCTTTGGAAGCAGAGGTGAGACGATAAATATTCAAAGCTGGTATCCTGGCGAGTGGCGTCTTGGGCATAACCATCGACGTCACCAGCCCGAGATTCATACAAAACTCGCGAATGAGATTCCTGGCCCTGAACCCGAATTTTTTATGGCACAATTGGCGTTCCTCGGGGCCCTCGGCATCATCAAGGGCTGTATTGTATCAAACGAGAACCTCTGGTGAATGACGAGGACGATGAACCAGTGTGTATAAGCGCATTCTAAACTGTCCATGACGTCAGGTCGCATCACCCCTTTACAGGAGGTACCAATCACCAACTGAAGATGAATCTTGCCAAAATAAGCTCGGTAACCATTCACCAAGAATCATAGATGGATCCTTTATATCTGATCTTGTTGAACAAAGCTAACCGAAAAGTCAAGCCTCATTCACCTAGGTGTCAAAGCATTGCATATGGAATATCGTCCTAACCAGGGTCGGTAATCGTGCAAGAAGCAATGAAGGAATCGTCCAACATGGAAGGAAGGTTCCGTCGGTGCATTTTAGAGGCCATGCGACGTGTTTGGAATGTTCCCGGAGCAACATCCCGTCTGGGAAATGAGGAGAAAGCGATTGATCAGGATTCCGCCCTAGACTGTCGTAAGGTTTATTAAAGGGGTTCTCGATGAACTTACCAAATCGCTCTGGATGGATGTGCTTTCGAAAAGCTCAGTACAAATTTGCCTCGCCATTTCATGGAAATGATTCTACGAGTACGCAATCTTTCTTCTTTTTTATTTCAAAGGGGATTTCATATTCATCTAAATTGTTAGCGTAATGGGTCAATATCTTGAATTTCTTTCAAAATTTTCATTCTACGCATGATTTGAGGTTGATATATTCCATATAAAAATCCCATAAAACAAAGCGAAGGTTATTTATTCACAGTGATTGCAAAAATTGGATCCATGAAAAACACCGCTAGAGTCCTGCAATTCGATAGAAATTGCGTTGTTGTGTCAATTCTACTTTAGAGGAAACCAGGCAATGGCTTCGCCACTCCCCCGTATGAGGTGAGCTTGGGCTTTGCTACTAAGATTAAAATTTAAAATTAAAAAAAGCAGCTATGGTTAAATTTTTATAGAATTTCCGAACTTCGCCAATTGTAATTCTTTGGGTTTAAAAAAATTCACAAAATTTCGATAATTATATTTATTTCTGAACTTTACCATTTTGTTTTATATATATTATGAAAGAATGATTAGAAATAACTTTGATAAAAAACCATAAGTCATAAACAAACAAGATTAAATTTTTATTCAAATACTTAAAAAATCCCCTTCTTAAATTATAGAGTTAGTGATGATGGTGATGATTACCGTCATTTACCTCTTCCTCTCGTAGAGAGATCTCCTTTCATTGAGCAGGTTGGGTATATTAAGGAGAGTTACGTACCCCACAGTCTCCTAAACTACTAAGTAGTTTGTTGCCTTTTCCGACTACTTAACCTCTCATACAATTTCTCTTTCCCTAACTTCACCACTTTTTGCACAAACATTTCGAAAAATTGACTATAAATATTTTTTTTTAACATCATAAAATATAAAAAGAGAAAACTATCGAAGGCATCTCCAACAGAAAAAAATGAAAGGAGGCTATTAAAAGTGGTGCAGTTAGCGTAAGGGAAAATTTGGGTAAAGCAGATTGCCGAGAAGACTACTTAATGCCGCGAGAAACCGATTGAGTCTCGCAACTCTCCTTCTCCTGTTTGGAAAAATAGGCGGGTTCCCTTGTCTTGGCAAAAGTTGGAACTAACACTGTTGAAGTTAGGGAATGTGAAATGTGACAAACGGACATTCTCCGACAACATGGGAGTGTTAGGGGCAGGCGAAGTCATTCCTCCTAAGCCTAGCCCCCCCCCCTTCCTCCCGTTTACTTTTATTCTCGAATTAACATAGAGTAAGTTTTAGATACGATTTCGTCATGGCAGTATCTGGCAATCAAGCGCAAACTAATATACAACTTACCATTAAAAATCAATGGTGTAAATCTTAGGCAACGCGCAAACAATTGAAAACTCCTCATTATTTACATATCGATACATCCCTCTATAAATAATTATCAAAATGTATAAATATACAGTGCAGACCTCACTGTATATTTGAGCCTTATCGCACTGTGCGGTAAAGCTTAAGTATCGGTTTTGCAAAAGTTCTGTAAGACTCGGTGGGGGGGGGGGTATCTTTCAATAGGTTTAAGTGTGAGATAGAAAAACTTTCTTCGAACGAACTTAAAGTTTTCTTTTTCAGCCGGTGTCATTAAAACTTCCTTCCCATTGTGCGCAGGTGTGACAGGATGGAAGTGAAAGGAGTCGAGATCTCTGCTCTCCGACGCGCGGGCCACAAGTCCAACACCGCCATGCGGCTCAACAACAGCCGCATGGCAGTCTACAGAGTCGTGGAGAGGCTCAAGAAGGAAGAACACTTCAACGATCAACCTCGTTCAGGCAGACCTCATGTTGTCAACCGTTTGGACTTGAGAAAGGCCTTCGAAAGTACTCCGAAGCTCGGCGTTGTGGCTTCGAATCGCGAGAAGACGATGCCGGTGTGGTTCGCGGCCGATTAAAGGGACAATTGGGCCAGGAAAGTCCTTCGCAGGATAAGAAAGATTCCGAAGAAGGCAGAGTAAGTTTTTCAGCAGGAACGTGCCCCACCCAAACGGCCAAGACCGTGCAAGAATGGTTGGGGTGGAACATGAACCTCTGGCTGAAGGACTTGTGGCAGCCTCATTTTTCCGATCGCACTTCCCCTTGACTACCGCTTGTGGGTTAATGTAGCGGTCAAGGCTTGCAAGGTCCACCACAACACTGTCGACGAGCTAAAGTCCTTCGTCAACCACGTCTGGGCCAGCATTATGAAGGACTTCGTCCGCAACGTGTACGTGGCTTTGATGCCTTGCCTGTAGGGCGGCCACATTGATTAATATTACAAGTAAACACATTTGTATGTTAAAACAATAAAAATGAGTCTAACCGCATAAAAGACTATCGTTGTTCCCTTTGTTGAGAGCGTCGTAACGAGTGTAACAGGAGTTTTGCAATACCCAGTATACTGTTTCTCCAGGCAACATTAAGCCGTTTTATTGACACTAAGTGATTAATACAGATCGTTAAAGCAGAAATTGAGGGTATGCCTCTTAAGCAGCACCCGGCGTTACAAAACTCTTTATTATCTAACCACACTTTTTGTAAAAAAAAACAAACTAATTTCTTTAAATAAATGCGTTATTTGGTCAAATTATTTACAATAAAGTTTTATTAAAATTTTAAAATACCTCTAAAGAGACCATGTATTAGATATGTGATAGACACATTAATATAAATAGAAAATATTTAATACATATTATATCAAACAAAACTTCTTTTAAGTTTTTTTTTCCTCCCTTTGAGCTTATAAATGTGTAGGGGTGCGAAAAATATCTGTTGGCGAAGGAGTTTTGCGAGCCTATTTGGATGAAGCATTGGATTTCCACATCAAGAAAATACTTTGGGCACGGTACAGCGATGCGTTGAGCCTGGGGCATGGGCGCACACGGGTCATCACATACATAGACAACCACACCACCGCTTCAGCCTAACTCTCCTCTTTAAACACATATTGCTATTGCGTCCTGGAAGCGGCATAAGGGTTCTCCATATCCACACTACTTAGAAATGGAATGAGTGTCCCTCTTTTGCATGGGTTATCTGCTTACTCTTTGGTGACAAAAAGTTCGTACTACCATTCTTACTTCATATTTTAATCCATCGAGGACCAGCCCCACATGCTGGCTAGTTATGATCACTCTAATCTTTATGTGAACTTCATTATCCGTTCGGAAGTCTGCGTACGCAATTAAAAGGGGGAAGACTGGTGCTATTAAAGAACTGTGTTGAATTGAGGTAATAATAATGAGTTGCTTGCATATAGAGAAATTTCGAGTGCCGCGAACACTAGTGTGTGACGCAAATGATGATAGCTTCGAGACGGGACCATAAATCTTCGAAAATTTGTTAACTTGGGAAAACTTAAATCATAACCGAGAGCATCAGACCTCCTTTTATCTAAACAACGCATGCAGAGCGTTTAAAATCATAAATGAACATATTTCCTTCTTCAGACTAGTCAATACATCCACTTATTTACAAATCACTCTAAATATTTAGTTTCTCCACAGACACATATGTGCATATTCAACGAACACATGTAACTCAAGCGTTCCTTCTATGCAGGTCTGAGGTTTTCCTTAATCGCAGGTGAATAGAGCAATAAACCTATCTAAATTCGCTTCCTGAGAGCTTCTTTTGTCCGAAGCACTTGACCATGGCCGGACGAAAATAAAATGACTAAGATTTCAGAGAAAATAAGACATAAAAAGACAAAGAGGGAAACGAGTGGCGCAGATAGACAAAAAAAAGATGGTAGAGCGGTTATTTCGACTCAGACAAAACTGTTGACCTGTCTTCTCTAAAGAGACAGGAAGCCTTAAAACCATCAGGAGCCATCGAGTCTCCAACACGGACCAACATTTAAGAAAAGCAGCCACCGCTGAATTCCTGCCTCGAGGAGGAGACAAAGCGACCCATTGTCTCTGTATGTCGTTCGAGAATGAGACAACCATCCCGAGAATCGACATTGGCAAGAATTCGGATCTACACACAGGCGCATACATGGGAGGATATACATCCACCGTCTGACGTCAAGAATACATATATGAACATAAGTCATTCACTTAACCTCTTGCAGGAAACCGCGCAAACGACTATTGAATACTCATATACGAGATGCAAAATATAGATCTATAGTTTTGCATACAGACATGTATTATTACTGTAGTTATTAATATTATAGAAAAAGTAGCAAAGCGGAAGAAAGTGAAATCATTAATAAAGTAGTAGTTCGCTTAGATTATTATTAGTTATCTATATTATTTCCTCCAAAATAGCGCTGTGATGGGTCATTTCAAAATAGCAGCCACAAGCTTGTAGAATAAAAACAACTTCAAAACGAAGGCGAGATTCAAATTGGAGTATGATTTAATGGTTAAGATTTATAATAATAGCCTCACTCATTAATGTTAAGGGAACCTTTTAGAATGCCTCTTAATATGTCGCATTGGCCTTATAAACATATATTTCTTAAGATCAAGAGAAGGAAATACGTCTTATGGACTCCTAGTGAATGAAATCTCTTTCCGTGTACCGGATACCCTTCGCCCTACCGCTAGGGCAATAAAGGGATTTCAAGCACCTTGTAAAACGAGAAAAAAAGAGTCAAGGTGACCACGGGTGACAAGAAAAGAACACACTTTTCGTTACCTCAGTGGATAACCCATTGGATTTTGTAAGACTATAAAAACTCAGGCGCTAGTAGGGAGCTTGCCGTACAATTTAAAACCAGCATTCCTACCATATTAAGCACAAGATTACACATCATTTTGTCCACACAGAAATGACCCTTCAATATGACAGGGTGCAATGCAATAGAGCGCCTCGTCCAGGCTTGTTACGTCCCTGGTCAGAGGGCTCCAAGCACGCCCCTTAACAATTCGTCTCCATACACACCATACACAATGTAATCCACTTAATCAACCCGAGGCCTTTTCTCTCTCAAACACCCATTTACATATCAACTCTCTTTTTGCGAATTCTTCTAAACCTTTTCGCCTCCTGACACTACCTCTCTTAATCCTCTTCACACGACTATATCCACCCATTCTTCTTATATGCCCATTCCATCTCAGAATACTTTCAGTCCTAATCTAATTCGCACCCTTCTGCACACCATAAACATTATCACGTACCCAGTGTATGTACCTTTCGTACAAGAAGCATCCCTATCAATTTGTCCATTTGCACTGCTTTCACGCGAGATTTTTCATTTTATTTTCATACTCTCTTGCATCTTCCTGGCACACCACACAATCAAACCCTTATCATCCACTAATACCCCTTTTTATTTCAACCGAATCTCTCAGTACAAATAGAATACTTGCTACACAAAACCCTATCCCTTCTAAAACACATTTTTCATCCGTTATAAATTTCGTAGTTTTCAAAATACACCAAATCCGAATTTTTCGATACAGATTACCAACCACACTGACCAGATTTGACCCCGTAGAGATTTGCATTCACCAACCTCCTATTTATCCCTATACAACGGCATTATTACTGCACTCATAACAGTTCGAGGTTACGCTCCTTCTTAAAAATGCCTTATAATTTAGCCACTCGTCTAATTTCATAACATAATCCCCACCACCATCTCAAGCAGGCAACTATATAATCTACACCAGCGTCCTTTACAATTTTCAAATTATTCAAAGAACTAACATTCTCTTGCATGCTTTTCCATCCTCGAAAATCCCCAATACAGTACCTGATTTACACACACGAAGCCGATCAAATATAAATTTGCATCATCTTCTATACTCTCATTACTTTTCATCAAACTATTATCTTCCTCTAATTTTCACCCTCTCATTGCTCACAAGTACCCTTGCCATTCTTGTTCTTGATGTTCACACAGCCTTCTTCTACTAGTTCGTCACTCTTCTCACTTCTTTCTAGAATTTCTTCCTGTTCCAATCGGGATTCTCATTCATCTTGTCTTCAAATCCTATATTTTTGTTTTCCTACTCTGTTTAATCACTTGTTTCCCTTTTTATTTTCTTCTCCTTGTATTCATTTCCAATTACACATGCCTTCTGGAGGAAATGATCTCACCACGGGACAGGACAAGAATGTTTCTTTTACCCTTTGGGTTACTCTGGGAATAATTCGCAATGGCGAGCGATGAGCCAATGCGTGAATCCTTTGACTCAGGGGAGTGCTTGAGACAGTTCACTTGGGGGTATTCCTCAAGGGCGAGGACTATCTCTGTGCTTTGGGATAAACCATGATAGGGGGGTTTCATAGACAAGAGTTAGTTAAACTTGCTTCTTAAATCAATTTAACTTAAAGTACGGTGTGACCACCAGGAATTGGCTCCGGATGAGCTTCTTCTTAATCCCTTCTGTTGGTAGCCGGGCCTCTTGCTGGTCTTCGTTGCCTTGATGACTAACGTAATCTTTCTCTGACAGGCTTCTAAATTCGGTGTGACCACCAGAAACTGGCTCCGTATGAGCTTCTTCTTAGTCTCTTCTGTTGGTAGCCGCGCCTCTTGCCGTTCTTACTCGTCTTCTTGACTAACGTAATCTACCCCGTTTTTCCAAAGTTATTTGGTTTTATACTTCGCCACTCTCCTGAGGGGCAGGGAAATGATAGAGGGGATGCGTGGACAGGCTTTTTTAAGTCTCTTCCTCTAACGGCTTTTCTCAGAGCGTCATTCAGCTAGCCCTAAGGGACCTTCTGGCTTTAGAACGACGCTCCTCTAATTTCGCATATGCGGTGAAATTGAATATCAACTCTTTAGGAAAATCTTGCTGTTTTAACCCATGTTACGGTCTCTGGTCCGACCTGGGCTGATTAGTGCATTATGTGGTCTGGGACGGCCGTTCAGCATCTCTTCAAGACGAGGGGCGAGAGGGGAGGTTAAGTGGTCGGGCTACGCCGCCAACCCAAAGTACCAGGACGTTGTGGTTAAAGACGAGAGGCTCAATTGTGAGGGGAGGGGGAAGTCTCGATTCCCTTACATACTCTTACACTTGGTAATACCCAAGTTTCCATTTTTGTCCCAGTTATTAACCTCGATGTCACCATTGGTGTTCAGTTTTTGCTCTAAACTCAAGTTACAGATCTCTGGAAATCTTATTCCTGCTTTCTCAAAAATATCCGCCATATCTACCCATACACTGATCATAGAACTTTTGAGGCCACCATCCATAATTTCAATTTCTCTCGCCTTAATTACTGCAATTAATTTTTTGTTGATTCTCCTGCTTCCACTCCATTGCCTATTAACTGTTTTAAAAGTATACAGATCGCGTTCTTCTTCTGCAGGTATGTTTTACTTGAGCAGTGTCGTCTGTTTCTCCAAAGATGCCACTGTCTCTCTATCAGCTTCCAAATCGTCTCTAAGGTTGTTCTTACTTACAGGCATTTACTCAAGGACGTTCCTCCAAACCCACAGTAATATTGCAGGGTAGAGCCCGAGTTTACACACAAGCACACACTCATGAGCACACACATGACCTTACACTCCGAGTCTTCCTACCCATCTCACAGGTTTGTCGTCAGTTATACCCCCTCCTTACTCCTACCCCTAGGTCAGTAATATTTTTCGAACAAATCAGAGTCTGCACACACGCATATACTCATGAACACATTCAAACTCATACACATGCACACACTTATTGGTTTGTTGAGAGTTCCCAAACCATCCACCAACCCCTAGGTCAGGAAATTCTTTTGGAGCAAATCGGTAGGGTGTCTTTAACTCAGTTTGAATTTTCATGTATTTTTTAGTATAACCATAACAGTGGAATTGCCACTTAACTTTCTATAATCTTTTAATTGGTCCTTCTAGTTACCATCTTTTAAACCATTTGTCACTAATCCTCTCTGTGTGTCACACGTTCTCGGATGATCCTCAAACCACACCGTTTTACACCCAGTGAGCATCGCTATATGTATTTGACACAAAACCCCTGTTACTTTGCTTTCTCTCATGGTATTCCCATCATCTCAAAGATACTCTTAAGATCCCTTTGAAACCGAAAGGTATGGTTCGATAACTCCCTGGGAGTTCAACACGTTTACGAAATGTCTTTCTCTAAACCTTTTCCCCTCTCACCTCTTTCACGCCCCTGTGTTCCTCGGCTATGAAACCCATAAAACGGTACAGGGATATGAATATCAGCATTCTCTCAACATCATCGGCTCTAACTAGGTGTTTTATAGTATCGTAGGTTATTATATCATTCGTCTGAGTGTTAATGGTTATTCCTTTAGCACGGAGTATATACTTCACCCCAGCCGTCGTATGAATACGCACTGAATAGGATTTAGGATCATTAGAGCAGAATGAATCTCCATACGCATAGGCCCCATACACATCTTTGACCTCATCGGTGGGATCACCTAGAAATTCTCCAAGTCGAGTACAGCAACCTTTCACCCAATGAGTCCAAGAGACGATACAGCTTGATTTAAGCATAGGTGGTTGTGAATGCTGCAATTGGAAGGTTCGTTGCCTGGGAGTCAATTTCTATATGTTCAGCATTCTCCTCTTTCGCTATGTATGAATTACCAACTAAATTCAATGTAATCGTTGGTTCTGATCAGGTCGATTACATCATGGTTCGAACCACAGATAACTGTTTTCATACCGCGAATCCTCTGAGTGAACTTTCCCCATAGACTCTAAAGGAAGAAAATATAATCAGGATTAATAGGCTGTTTTTTTTTGTATTATTATTATTAGTATTAGTAGCAGTATCGTCTTCAAGTTTTAGAAATTATTGACTTCATATTCGTTGTACAATGTGTTAATATTGATAAAAATTACATTTTGAATTTAATATATCAATGCAGAAAAACTAATCGCATGAAGAAATCCTTACCTCTTTAGACAGAGCTTCGCTCCAAAACGCTTTCCAGGATTCTTTTCGATGTTTTCTATGTGTATGTTTATCCACTCAGCCTGATTCACCCTCTTCAAATATTCCATTTTCTCTTTCTCTCCAACTACGCCTCGCGGGAATCCAGAAGCTTCTATTTTTTCTTGAAGAAATGTTTTTATACACTCTGCGAACAAACCATTTCTCTTTCCAAACTCCCAAAACTCGTAAATTTTCTTGATCTTATACATAATTTCCAAGGCAAGTTTCCGCAAATCATACGTTGCTTTTCAGAGTGATCGCACGTGCGTGAGTTTTGCTGAGCGTACGAGCTGCATAGTGTGATAGTAAGTTTACTGTCTATAGATTGAGGGAGAACTGGAATATACAGACTATTAGCAGGGAGAAAATCAACTTTCACGATACCGAAATATGTCTCATTCACACGCTCAGTGAATTCTTGAATAGACGAAATATTTCGTACATATACGAACGTTGAGGTGATCCTACGGAATATGGGTTATTTTTCATGTAGTACATATATAAGGATAAAAAATCGACGTAATGGATTTTCACACCTTCGATTGGTGGGTAGTACAATATAAATGGGTTACATCTGCCGCCAAAACGTGCACTCCTCACATTAATAAACCATTCCATACATCGTCGGATATTCTATTAACTGTTTCACGTCGTTTTGTAATGGTCTGCTTCATGGTTTCAAATTCACACTCCCAGAGAATGATAACCATATATTTGCTACCGAGAATTCAATCACTCTTTATTGTATGATAGTAGCGTTCTAACGACTCACGTCCACTAAATGAAGTATCTGGTTTGAGATTATAGTTCTCTTTCTGATACCCATGCCACTAACATCCATGAAAGAGAAACAAAGTTCCTCCTCCTGATGGCGAAAACCCATCAGGAAAAAATACTCTCCCTCCAACAGAAATGATTCACTGACCACCGTTTCCTTCTTTAAAAATCGGGATTCGTATAACATCTTCTTCAAACATAAGCCAACGTATAGTCTTATAAGAAAAAGCTTGTGAATTCTTCTTGTCGATAATTTCAATCGAATATTCTTGTAAGAAGACATCCTTATACACCTTGTAACACAATGAGGCTATTGTGATGCAAGACTGCATAGGATAAATGTTATATCTTCTGATGAAGGAACACCTACTCTTCTCAAACAAGGCCTAATGATAGAAACATGCAATACTCAATGCACTCTGTACGAATATCGCATTCTTTTTCGTAGAATTTCGGGTAAAAATTGCCTATCAAGGTATAATTTTTCTTCATTGTTCTTTTTCTCATAGTTAAAATACCTTTATTCAGGAACCGAACCAATATAGTTCAAGGTTTCCTCTGAAAGAAAATCGTAAGGAAAATAACCTTATTCCATTTCAGGGATTCCAATTGCTTTGGGCATTTTTTTCGCCGATGAGGGCATGAATAGGAGTATATCCTTAAAATTATGTCCTGAACAAGCTCTATCTTAAAGATTTTCGTCCTCGATTCATTGGATTCAGAGTAAAAATATTAGGATTAAAATATTGAAGCAGGAAATACATCGACGTGTTAGATGATTTTGCAAAAGCTTATAATAATTCTAGACATAGAATGAATGTTGGTTGATAGAGTAATTTGAATTTACTTTCATCCTCTGTAGTCGTAAATACGAAGATCTTTCATCTCTGCTCGTGTTCTATCAAGGAGAACTACTGATGAACAGTGACAGCCTCTTCATACACAAGATTACATCTCGCCAACCTCCTGAGATTCTTTTATTATTGTCGGAACCTAAAAGGTTTTGAAAGAACATTCTTCATTTTTTCGTGAGAACTGAGGAAACAAAGACACAGCCTGTAGAATTTATATGTCCTTTATATATTTTATTTTGATCAAATCGAGCATTAAATGGTAATATAGCATTGTCTGCAGGAATCTTAGGAATACACACTACGAGATTTAAGTTTTCAAAGTCAATTGTATACGCAGACTGGAATGCTTTCTTGAATCGTCCCATGATATACGAATAGTGTCAATTTACGCAGTTGAACGAATGAATGGGCAAATAGATGATATCACCCGTTGCATCCCCAATTTAAAAAGTTATATTTACACGATAATCACCATCCTGAAGCCATTGCAGATTTAATACATGCTGTCAACGCTCAAGCACTACTCGACCAAGACCAGCTTCTTCTGGTTTCTCCACGATTACACGTTATAAAATGATAAGAAGGTTTTCATGTCTGTTTTCTCTTAACGATATAATTTTTAAATGAGACTGATTTTCTCTTTCCTGTAAAAGATTTTCTTTCTTATGAGGGTAGGAAGTTCTACACAGTTCTTTCCTTCTCCATGCGAAAAAAGAATGATGTTACATGACCTATCTTCTGTGTTTGAACGTTCACCTTCATATTCATGGCTCAGTGTAATTACATCGTTGGTAATGTTCAAAACATCAGGTATTTATTCGTTGTTGATGAAAAACTTTATCATCCCCATCACCATTATCATCATCGTTGCCGTTTTCTTCATTAGGCACACTAGTTGGAGCAGAATTAGCTATGGGTAAAATTGCACCAACGGCACCATCCCTTGATAAGGGGTTGGGTAAAGAGGAAGAGGTTGGCTTGTTTCGGTAGATCCGCTTTCGTTTTGCAGGAGGAGGAAACATCGTTTTTGACGATCTAAAAAGAGAGAAAAAGATTTTGTATATAGTTATCTGAAAGAAGTTGGCTCATTCATTATACAAAATGAAAGCATGAGTGAAAGAAGTATAAAAAAAATATAATTTGTAGAGAAAAGTTTTTG
Source organism: Ceratothoa steindachneri (assembly GCA_963969495.1). NCBI lineage: Eukaryota > Metazoa > Arthropoda > Malacostraca > Isopoda > Cymothoidae > Ceratothoa > Ceratothoa steindachneri. The sequence goes on from OZ018319.1 coordinate 124,020,085, forward strand.
TATATTGTTATCTGAAAGAAGTTGCCTAATTCAGTATACAAAATCATAGCATGAGTGAAGAAAGTGTGAAATTGTTTAAATTTATATCCCCATGGCTTCAAGCATCATTGGGGCGATGTCTAGCTGAAATACCTAATTCCTATTTTGTATAATCTGGAATTGAGAAAGGATATTTACTCAACGCATAGCAAAAATATTATAAAGAATTTAAAAATGCAGTAATGTTTCACGAAGGTGTGTATGATGCGTCATCTTTGGATTGAAGAAGTCATACTTTTCTTATTTTAGATGACTTAATGCAGAAGAGAGATACAAATATATCAAAGATATCTATAGTGACTTCTCACCATAAGAATATCTCAATATGCCTAGTAGCCCAAAATCTATTTTATAAAAATTCTTATTTGCGCGATATTGCCTTAAATTGTCACAATCTAGTCTTATTTAACCAGAGGAGAGACATCTAGGTAAATATATTGGCTGGACAAATATTGCCTGGGGAACGCAACAGCTTCATGAGAATATATAAAGAAGCCGTCTCAAATCCCTATGGTTACTTGCTCTGCGACTTTAGTTCCGAGAAACACTGTACGATTTACATTACAGACAGGATTATTTCCGAACGAAATCGAAAGCGTATTTCTCTTAGAATGAGGCATATAATGAAATATACGCGTATCTATTCCATTCGTTCCCCACATTCTTCAAAAAGATGAAAATCAATCTTAGGAAGCATTGAGAGTGATTTGGTCAAATGTGTCTTAATCTAATAAAAGTTAATATTCCGATGACATCATCACAGAAACAAAAGATATCCCCATTCAAACGGTTGATACGTATTTTAGCTCAGAAGCCAGCTCATATACGTCTGAAGAAAAACTAATATATCAGCGTGGAGGATTGTTTCTAACAATCCTATTCTCTGTTCTAGCACCTAGCCTTTCCAACCTTGTAAAGCGAAAAAATATTGTTTATTCCGAAAAAGAGAGATAGGTACTCTCAAACTTAATTCTACCACAAGAAAGACATTTATCTTTGGAGAGAGAGAGTTGAATACTATATTAAATAATTCACACATCCAACCAGATAGACGTGTTTTCCTTCACCAAAATACGTTGAAACACTATTTAAAACAGTATGATAATGTTCTGAACACATCTACCGTTAAAGTTAATGAGAGTAACAAGGATCAAATAAACGGCTGTACAGATAAAGTAGTGGAAACACTGGAGCTTATTGTTCGTAAAAGAGGTAGATTAATTTATCATACCCCAAAGATACACATAGATTCAGTTGAGGTAATGATAGGGTGATTACCATCGATGGAAAAGACTTTCACAAGCTAACATTATCGAAATAATCAATAATTTAGCTAGTACATTGGAAAGATCACCACCTACCATCTGGGATGAAGTAAAAGTTAAATTAATATCTTCTCATTTCCCTAAAACTAGCATAAAAAACTCGCAACGTCGGGAAGAGTTAGAAAATATTTATCAAACATCAATTTCCTCTACATTTAGCTCAGTGATTTGCTCAAACACACGTCGTACTTCGGTTTATCGTCAACAGCACAAACTAAGCAACTGGTTAAATTACACAGGGGAACAATTTTAATCACATTTTCTGATGACTTAGATTTATCTGCCAATTTAAATTCGTTTTTTTTTCAGGCTGATCTTAAATATATAATCCATTTTACCTATGTACATGCTATAGTGATTCTGTAATTTATATTTTCTCGTTTCCCCGAAAACTGCCCTCCGGACGGAATGAGAGGGTGCTTGTAGAAAGCAAATACTTCAAAGTACATAATAGTAAGATAATAATAAGTGTTATTGGGCAAAATATTGATATTATTGATTCCTTTTTCAGGTCTCATGTTCGAGTGATGGATTTGTCAAGAGGAAATTGCGTTAATAATCCAGACACCTTCTGCTACATATGGAGCTGTTACATGCTAGTTCGTTAAAGGCGCAATCTATCAAACTTTGTGATCCGCATTTATAAGGCATATTTTGATGTTCCTCTTGGTGACCAAGATAAGAAGTAGGCCTCACATGCTGTTTGCCATAATTGTGTGGAACATCTTCGTGAGAAGTGATCTTCCTTTTGGAATCTCTATGGTGTGGCGAGAGCCAAAGGATAAATTGTCGGACTGTTACTGCTGTCTGGTAAATACTAAAGGGATTGGCAAGAAAAATCGGCACAATATCGTCTACCCCAACATTCATTTGGCGATCTGGCCAGTACCTCATTCTGATTCTTTACTAGTTCCGATTTTCAGTGGATATACTTCCTTCGAAATTGAAAATGATGTACCTAATATGGACGTCCCTGTAATGGATTTTAATGACTTGATACATGATTTGGCGCTCTCCAAGGAAGAGTACATTTGTTGAGTATTTCTCTGAGGACAAGCAATTTGTATACTGCCAGAGTGTTCCTGGTCTGTTTACCGAGTTAGGACTTGGCATCTATAGCCCTGCTGAGTGGAAACCGTTTTTGGATAGCTCCACACGTAGCCTCAAATGTGTCCTTTTGCATACTGGCAATGGCTTTAATGCAGTTTCTCTCGGTCACTCTGTCCATCTGCGAGAAACTCATGATGACATAAGAATGGTCATTGATTAACTTAAGTACCATGAACACAATTGGATCATATGTGTAGACCTTAAGATGGTCAACTTCCTCCTTGGCTAGCAGAAGGGATATACAAAGTTTCCATGTTATATCTGTATGTGAGACAGTCGAGCCCGTGACAAACACTGGTCCCAAAAAGATTGACCAGTTCGAAAAACTTTGGAAGCAGGAATACCAAAAATTGTTAAAGAGCAAATTGTAAGTCGAGAAAAGATCGTTTGCCCTCCACTTCATCTCATACTGGGGTTGATTGAAGCAGTTTGTCAAGGTGTTGAGCAGTGACAATGATTGTTTTTATTACATAGTATTGGTGTTTCCTGCTTTGTCATACGAAAAAATAAAAGCAGGAGTATTTTATGGTCCCCAAACTCAAAGATTTCTGAGTGATTCTAGATTCGTGAACAACATGACTGAAAAAGAGAAGGCAGCCTGGCTCTCATTTTCTGCCGTTGTTGTAACTCCTTGGGAAACAAAAAAGCGCATAACCACGAGGATCTGGTTATTCATATGCTTTTAGCATATCGTGATCTGAGATGCAAAATGAGTGTGAAGCTGCATTTTCTAAATAGTCACCTCGACCGATTCCCAGAGAATCTGGGAGCTGTGAGCGACGAACAAGCGGAACGCTTCCATCAGGATTTGATGACGATGGAAAAGCGCTGCCAAGGTCATTGTAATAGACACATGATGGCGGACTACTGCTGGACGATTAGAAGAGATCAGCCAGAGAAGACTTAGAAGAGAAAGAGTTTCAATCGCAAATATTTGCCCGATTGAAATCAAGAAGAGGTCCTCCAGCCTGATGTACGGTCATTCATAAATTAGCATCTATTTGATTTCAGTATTTGTAATCCTAATGTGTAATTAAAGTTTCTTCTCATATATAATAAAATGTTTGTACAAAAAAATCTGCTTTACTATAAATAACACAAAAGAATGATTCAAAATTACTTCAGGGCATGATGATTGGCGTGATAAAATTAAAATTATTGTCTAATATTAATTATTGATTTTACGAAAAATCTATAGCATTTAGAGAGGATCTGATTTCAGATTTGAATTCAGTATGCTCGAATTAGGTAGGAAAATGTACTTTTGGCAATTCACCAAATACATTGTTCCGCAGTTTTATTAATCAATTTTACTGATGGAAGATGGCAACTAGAAGGACTAATCAAAGGATTGTAAAAGGTTAAGTGGCAACTCCACACGAGACAATACATGAATATTCAAATCGCGTCAAAGAAACCCTATTCCATCGGACTTTGTATTAGTGTGTGTACTAGAACAAAATCCGGTTATGTTAGAGTGATCTTTGAAAATACCTACAGAAGGACTCGCTATAACGATAAACTATTTCTTAGTAAGGATCAGTTTTGGCGGCTTGTGTTTGTGGCACTGAACAGGTTAAAACAAGAATAATTCCCCTATGTAGATCGAGTGGTGAAGGACTACGATGTAAAACAGCTAAAGTGTGTAGTGAGGGCAAATATAAACAGTTTATTTCCAAGTATACATTTCGGTATTTACTGATAAAGTGATAAAGGGTTCATTCCTACACGATTTAAAAACGCGCTGTACGATGAGTATGAAGTTAATACTTTGCTAAAACTTGAAGACGAGTTTCATCAAAGTTTTCGTCAGATGAAGTGTTTACAAAATGCGGTTGATGCTTGTTATCTTGCATTTAACGATGGAGTCGATGAATGTCGAAAACTTCGACCTACCATTACAGAAGACGAGTATATAAATAAATGTATTGTTTGATGAGTTGCATTGTTTTCTCAACAAGAGAGGGACCACTATCGAACGTGTGAAAGAATTTGTCCTCAGGGATCTTTATGATTACGTTACCACTACGCGTATAAAATTTAATAGAATATCTATCTATCAATCAATATCACCATGGAAGTCCAAAGGATGGTGTCACCAGTCTGCGTCGTCAAAACTTGCAAGAAGAAAGTTTATGTTTACCCCAGATAAAAATGTTTTTAGATTAGAGCATGATTCTTTAACAAATAAGTTTATCTAAATTCTAGATCATATAAAAAACCCTCCTGATATTAATTTTCAAGAATATAAAGTTGGATTAAAAATACACATTCATAATTTTTAGCCGTTGAACCCAGTTCTTTTGATTCAGAGAATCAGGAAATGTGTACAGAATAATAAGGTTGTGGACATCCATGAAATTATAATTAAAATTGTGTATTTTAACTTAGATTTAAAATAAAATTAGATTTTTAAGATGAGATGTCTTTTATTGAATAGTTATATGAGTGCAAATGAATCAGATATTCAGTTAAAAATGAACTGTCGATTGTTACACTTAAATACATTCCCGAGTCTGCCAACATCTGTTGGTGTGGTAAATCGGCAATTCCAATTTGTAAAAAAGATCGCTAAAAGATCTTATATGGAAAAAAATACGTAAAAGCACAAAGTTCGAACGAAATTTTACAATTAGAACTAATTATGGAGTAGTTTTAACTATGGTGTACGTTACATACTCTGTAATTGACGTATATTCTAGATATTTCTGGCTAATTCTGCTAATGGAGATGACGGATCAGATAGTGCCAAATGCTATACGAAATCTCATGGAAGAAACCGGATGGATTCCAGGTGAAATATGTTCTGATGATGAGGAGAGTTGAAAGGAAATAAGATGAAAGGCTTATTGAGCAAATATAATATCGGTATATATCATGTTGACTCACTAAAAAGAGAAGAATAAACGAACAATAAATGAAAGACTTTTCAGATATTTTACCTTCAATAATACATGGAAATACATCGACGTGTAAGATGATTTTTCAAAAACTTATAATAATTCCAAATATAGAATGATTGGGAACACATGATGTTGACATACCGAATCATAGAGCTGAAGTTAAAGAATAGAGGTTTCTATATAATAATAATAATAATAATAATCATATAATAATAATAATTTATAATCTTCCCTTCAGGGCTTTTAGTCCCCACAGAGCGCAGGTTGTGTAGTGGGTGTAGACAAAGTTTAGAGGGGAGAGAAGGCAATTCTGAAGAGATGAGTCTTCAGGAGACGTTTAAAAGTAGCAAGGGAGGGAAAGGATCGGACTTCGGCAGGAAGAGCATTCCAGAGTCCAGGAGCACAAACTGAGAAGAAACGGTCACCCATCGAGCAGAGGACAGAGCGAGGAGTGTTCAGGAGGGGAGCAAAGTTCGTCCGGAGTGCCCGAGGAGTTTGACGACGGAAGAGGGCAGACGAGAGATAAGGTGGAGCCTCGAGGTTTAGGGCCTTGTAGGTGATGAGAAGAATTATATAGTGGCTACGGAAGCGAATAGGTAACCAGTGTAGCTCCTGTAACAGAGGTATCGAAGGAGAAAACCAGGGGCGGCGAAGGAGGAGCCGGGCAGCATAGTTTTGAACTATTTGTAGGGGCGAAGTGACGAAGAAGGGAGATTCACTAGAAGAGAATTGCAGTAGTCTAAGCGTGAGGTGACGAAGGCATAAATAGCAGTCTCAAGGCTTAGTCGATCAAAATGGGATCGAACACGTGAAAAGTTGTGGAGGAAACCGAGGGAAGACTTACAGATACGATGGATGTGCGGTTTAAAGGAAAGTTGCTTATCGAAAATAACACCAAGATTACTGAGGGTAACAGAGAAGGCGACATTGGTTTCCCCAAGGTTAAGAAAGGGGAAGAGAGCTTTAAATTTCTCCACTATCGAAGCGGTACCAACAAGGAGAACTTCAGTTTTATCGTGGTTGAGTTTAAGAAAGTTGGCAGACAGCCATATATTTATGGAGGTGTAAGCTGAAAGGAGCTTATGAGGGTGCGATTCCCTCCCTTGTTTATTTCTATCAAATATCTATTCACATTAAATTATCTCATGAGTCAGTTCAATCATTTTTCACCAAGCATCAAGGGGAAAAAATTAATTGGCTATGAAAGATTTAGCATAAAATGTGAACTATGACATCTATATTTTAATCCAATGACTTAACCTATTCAAATAAGTTGAAGCCAGAAATTATCATCTCAAGATTTTCTGTTTCAATTGGACAAATCGCAACGAAAAATGTCTACTGACTATGTGTTAATGCTCACTTCACGTTCATTACTCAATGTGAAAAGGAAAGAAAATCTTTCATCTCTTCTGTCAGAAAATTTTTCCAGTATGATGAAAAAATCTCTCAGACATGGTATCTCCAAATTAATAATTGTATAGCGGTTAATATAGATTTTCCTGATCTTATATCTCATAATCTCATCCGAGATCATGTTACATTTACTCTAAACTTGTAGACTATCAATTAGTAGGTGGGACCCAGTCAAGGCTGCTGAGAATTTTTCACCTTTCCTTCAATGATGTTTCATTCAGTATAACTTTTGATAATCCACACTATCTGAATCTAAGCTCTGGGGTCTTGAGATCAATTTATATCTATATAGGAATGGTTGTAGGTGAAATTTTTCCATTCTTTCTTGGTTATTTGATGATAAAACTATACATTAGGAGAATAAATTAAAAAATAATTAAAAATGCTGAATGGCCCACGCGGGTTTAAAGGCTTAAGAGCTCAGATAGAACATGGCCTTGGATCCTTATTCTCCTCCCTATTCCGAAATGCGGTGCCCTATCTAAAGAGTGATGCTCGCTATCTAGGAAAGAAGGTAATTTCCGCCGGTTTCGATACTGTTCAGGATATTATGCATGGAAAGACCGCAAATCAAGCTTTGGAAGATCAGCTGGGAAGAACGAAAAATTCTATTACTAAAGATACTAAACGATATATTAGAAGAAAATTAAAATCTGAGAGTGATAATGAGAGTAAATCCGAAAAAAATGGGTGTAATAAATAAGCGAAGATGGATAAAAAAGTTGAAGAAGAGAAAAATTGGAATAGAGATGATGAAGAAGATTGGGATATTTTTTCTCCTAATATAAACAAGCACACATTTCATAAATGTTTCATAACGTCATCATCGGTTGTAAATCATACATGTGTAAAAATGGATGCTCTTCGTCCAGCAAGTTATATATGTTCGAAGACAGAACTCGATTTGTTTAAAGTTCCACCCACCCAAACTTCTATCGTTGAGAGAAATTATTTGTCTTATTCTCCACATAGCAATATCTCCTCTGATTTCACCCCGGTTGAATATTATATATCTGGTAGCGGAAAGTATTATATAGACCCGAGTGAGGTTTATCTTTATATTAAAGCAAGAATTGTAAAGGCAAATGGAAGCGAACTTAAAGATGGGGAGAATATTTTTCCGGAGAATAATATTTTTCACTTTTTGTTCAGCAATGTTGATATTTATCTAAATGAAACATCTGTAAATTCTATTATAAATAATTACCCCTATCGTGCATATTTAGACACCCTATTAAACTATACTGAAGAACAAAAATCTACCTTTCTTTCCACTGCAGGATATTACTCTACGAAAGAACGCATAGAAAAGAACTATATAAGATCGAAGAAAAAACTAATTAATGTATATAGAAAACTACACGCAGATTTCTTCTTGCAACATAAGCAGTTGATGAATGGAGTCTTACTAAGGATAAAGTTATCCAGAGCACCACATTCATTTACGCTATTTAGAAACCAGACCCGGTAGAAGCTAAATTAGAATTATTAGAGTTTCCTTTACCTGAGAAATGTCCGCCTTTTAGCATCAACTCACCTGTAGATGGAAAATAGCTTGCTTACATGAAACGCTATGTACCCTTTAACACAAGTTCCTATGCGAAATTTTACAATTGTAAGTGGAATATCAATGAAGAGTATGGGTAATATCTTCATGGGAAGAATATCTACGAGGATGGTATTACTGTGATGCATCACCTTTTGAATTTAAACCTTATAATGTGAATCGCATTACTATCTATATAAGCGAGAATGAAGTTGAAAGACCATTTGAATTAGACTATTCGGACGATGCAGATCCATTTGCTTCAAGGGCTTTTTACTCGTTATAAAACGGAATAGTGTATTAGAGGTGGGCAGAGTATTGAACTTACGTATGAACAATTTCAAAAGAGTAAAAATATTTATTGTATTAATCTCTTATTGAGAATGATAAGACTAGATACATATAGGTTTATTCTTAATAAAATAAATGCAATAGAAATAGAAGGGCAATTTTATCGAAATAAAACTACTAAACGAGGTTATCATGGCTGTTTAGCGAGAGACACTCACTTATGTCTACCTTTATTACTGTCAGCAGCCTACCGGTTGTCCCAGAAAAAAGTTAGCCGTAATTTAAATAGTATAACTCAAAACTTATTTGAGATCCTTTCGTTCTGCAAAAAGTGTTTTATTTTCCAACTATATATCTGTCAATTCTGGAAATTTCATTAAATTCCCTTTTGTGATCTTGATACACTAATGGGTTTAGTGGAGGCTATCAAGAATATGTTTGCGCAAGGAAGTAAAATAATGAAACGAAGCCTAGGAAGGCTAAGCCACCGTGCACTTTCAAGAGAAGTCTAGGGAGCCTAGATAGCCTAGGTCACTGTGCGATTCCTTAAGCAAAGCCTAGACCATTTTCAGTGGTTTATCAGCCACGCTGTGGTATGGTCTCGTCATTACTGCTTACTAAGCAAATCAAAGCGTTTCTGTGAAAAAGTTTACTTCCAAAAGAACGCGTAATTGTAGTCACAAACTTTATTAAGAGTAGCAGTATTAAACAAGTACAAGATTCATTTGAAGAAAGTTCTTTAGGTAGGCACCCACCACGCAAGCCCACAATTTTGAAAAAATGTTCGCAAATACCAACAAGAAGGAACATTCTTAAATCTAAATAAAGGTCGTTCGGATCGTATGAGAACCATAAGAACAACAGAAAATATCGAAAATGTTCAGATGACACTTCTTTAAAATCCACATGTATCAGTCAGTAAGAATGGGTTACAATTGTCAAAGTCATCATTTAACGGCATTATTAAACATGAAATAAATGGCATCCCCATAAGATGCATACAAGAGACCAGCTTCTTGAAAGTGATTTTCCTCGTCGTAGACAATTTGTCGAATGGTTTCTCTATAAACCTGCTCGTTTCTTGAAAAACATTGTGATTGGTGACGAGGCAGCCTTTTTCATGAATGGAAAGGTAAATAGCCATAACATTTGGCAATATCCGCCGCTGAACCACCTCCCAGCATTCAACTTTGACACACGTATGTGTCAGCAGAAAGTGTCTCTGTGGATCGGAATATGCGGGAATGGCTATCTTGTCGTTCCATTGTTTTACGAAAATAACTTGAATGGTGGTGCCTACCTGAGCATGATCAACGAAAGGATCTTTCCGGAACTCCTCCAGATTTACGGCAATAAATTCAATAGACTTTGGTGGATTCAGGACAGAGCACCAGCTCATAGACAGCTTGCTGTAAGAACAAAACTAAGAGAAACGTTTGACAACTGCATTGTCGCGCTAAATCATGCAATTGAATGGCCCCCAACATCCCCTGATTTAACACCATACGATTATTTCTTATGGCGATATCTAAAGAATAGAGTGTATTCTAATCCACTCCAAAGCATCAAACAGTTAAGAGATAGTATCACACTTGAAGTCAATAGACTTAAGGAAAATCACAAGCCAATCAAAAATTTGTTCAATCAATGCGATCAAAGGCGCAACTGTGCTTGGGAAAAAATGGAGGACTTGTGGAAGGAAACGGTGCTTAGAAAATTAAAAATGAATTTGTATTACCCATATGAAGAGGTGTTTTGGTTAAAAATGGATTTAAATATATTTGTTGATTTTAGACTTCTAAGTTTCATTATTTTACTTCCTTGCGCAAACATAATTTTGATATCCACTACTAAATCCATTAGTGTATCAATATCGTAAAAGGGAATTTGATGAAATTTCCAGAATCAACAGATAAATAGTTGGTAAATTTGTTTTGTTTTGCAAGACTAAAAATTCTACAATACGTTTTGAGTTATACTAATTCAAATTACGGTTAACATTTTTCTGGGACACTTTGTATATCATTAATCTGGACAGCAGCAGAAGACCTGGATCGCATTGGGTAGCTTTGTTTGATGAAAAGAAATTTATCTATTATTGTGATAGCCTATATCTAGGGTTCCAAAACGATGTTTATATTCGTAAAAACTTATGTAAAAATGAATAAAATTATTATCGTCAATCTATTCAGTTACTTTTCAACTCTTGCGCGTTGTTTTGTGTCTATTTCATTCACCTGATGACAATTGGTAGATCATATAAAACTTTTATTGAACAATTTGATTTTTATAATGATGAAAGAAACGAAGAAATCGTTTTAATAAGTACTTGTAGTAGAATGTAAAGAAAATCGATATTGTACACTCAATAAATATTAATTGTTAGTTGGAAAATATATAATTGTGTAGCCTATCTACAAAATTGTATATATTATATGCGATTATCTAACCTTGTTACTATCAATTAAATATGTTATTTTTAGATTAATTGACCTGTAAAATAAATCATTATAAAAACCCTGACTTTAAAAAAAGTTAAAGAAAGAAAATGACTTACTCTGTGAACAAAGTTGTCAAATGCGAAACAGTGAAATGTTAAAGAAAATCGCAGATTTCGCCAAATGAACTCCGTTAATATTATGTTAATGGCTTCATATTCTTATGTTTACTTAAAAACTTTAAGTTCGGTCAGCTGAACAAAGAGAAAAAAGAGTTTTTTCTTCCCAATAAAGCTATGAATTTTGAGGATTAATGAGGATGGTTTCAAATAGGTTTTTATATCTCTACAGTTGTGTGTGGAGTTTGGTTGGAACATTTGGCGGCAAACAAATAAGGGAGGGAATGTTAGGGTCCATTAGAAACAGATGAGACGGATGTAGAGGAACTGGTTTTGGAAGTTTTCGGCGACAAACATGAAGCGATCTTTGTCTCAAAATAATTTTTCAAGTATTTTCACTCGAAAAAAAACTATAGATGACAGATATGTTAAATATGGTCTAGACATCTGTAATCTTTTTGTTTCATCTTCCAATACCTACTAATGTGGATTGTGTCGCAGACGGTAGTAACCATCGCTCGAAAAAAAGGTTACTAAAATGTTTAAACAAAGATATCCATCTCATCGCCTAATTAAACTCTCTTAATTATTTTCAAGTATATACTAAATGTGGAATGAAACGAAACAATACCTGCGGGGGGGGGGGGAGACATTTGCCGACAAAGCAGTAAGGGGATGGGTAGACTCCGGGTGCAAGGTCATGTGTGCGCTCATGAGTTTATGTGTGTGTACTTGTTTGAATATGCTCATGAGTTTGTGCGTGTGTGTACACTCGAATCCAGCCTACAATGCTACTATTACCCTCTTCTCTACTCAACCTCTCCTGATCTCAGAAAGACCTCCATTCAGGATCTTCTCTTGTCTTGCATGTTCTTCTTAGTCATTTCTGTTCTATGTGTGACCGTACCTTTCAAATCTGCCCCTCAAAAACCTGGAATGAACACTTTGGCACCTATGAGTTTCCTTCTGTCTCAAGGTGCCAAGTAAGTGTCATGCTCATTCATGTGTTATGTGGATAAATCGATTTTGAAACATGTGTATGGCTCATATATAGAGCATTCTTTCAATGTTATAATATGTAGACAGGCTCTCTGCCATGGGCTACGGGTGTAAAGAGCTCCATACACATGCATTATTAATAGTAATATTTGAGGAAAAATGGCTATGGATTGTGAGCAAAAAACTGTAATGCTGTTTCTATAACATAAAAAAACTATAGATTTAATTGATTTGCACATTTTTATGGACTCTTTATCTCTCCTCTCAATGTGTCCAATCTTCTTTATTAATAACTTTTTTGTACCCGACTTTATATTTGCCTCCTTTTCTGTATCTGTCTCCCCTACTCACGCCAGCCCGATCTTTATCCTTCTTCGATGCCGCAAGAAGCGACTCCCTAGAGTCAATCTCTCCTTTGTTTTGTTTCTATTATGTGCTTAGATGTCAAGACGCGAGGATTGTCCTTATAACGTTCCATTCTCAGGCCTTTGTTGTCTCAGCGGTCGCTCCATAAAACCCAATTTCGCGCCATTATAAGTCAATATTCTCGAGCGATAGAAAAGTCCTCCCAATCAACCTATATCTTAACACCATTACTTTATTCCTTCACCATCATATATTTGGGAGATGGCGTGTATGTGTGTAAGACAGATTTACCTTCGTGTGAATTTGTCTACAATGTGTGTATGTGCGTGTGTGCGTAAGAATGGTTGAAATTTGAGCTAGTTTGTCTATATTATGTATATGTGTAAAATGTTTTACCTTTGTGTGAGAGCGTGTCTATGACATTTATAGGTAAATATGGTTTATGTTCGAGGGAATTTGTATGTATGTGTAGTGGATCTTTATGAAAGTGCTCGTGTGTGTAATTGGGAATGATATTTAGTGTTATGAGTGAATGATATTGTAAGTGTAGTGGAATTTTGGTGTGTATAAAAATGCAGTTATGCATTTTTATACATTTTTATGCATTTTTATTACATGTGTATATGCGTCGAATGCTCTTTTTCTTTACATCCGTTAAACAGCACGTCCTCATTCATGCGTTATGGGGTTAAATGGATTTAGAAACATGAGTATGGCTGTTTTTCTGTCGTTCTGACTGGTATACACAAATATATTCGACTAATTGTTCCCCAGAGATGATTTTGTGTATAATTATGCGCAGTTAATACATGCATGCATTCATATTATTAGATCAATTGCTCCTTGAGAAGTATTGAGACCAACTTAACAGAAGAGCATATTTAATTAGGTCGTGAAACAGTGCAAATCGAAGGCAACATTAGTGAGTAGAATATTCTGCAGTACTGTTATGGAGTGTGAATATACAAACTCCTTTGGAAGATTCCGGACGTGTAAAAAGAAGAGGTAGGAAGAGTCAAGACAGTTTAAGTCGTTTAAACCAAGTGACAACAGTGCTCCTGGCGTTGTTATCGCATAAAGTCAGTAAGCAGAGGACTTTTCTACGTACTGTGCCCTGGATACTGTGGCCACCGAGATGTTCTTCGGTTCGCGATAGCAGTCATTTTGACCTTTGAAGCAATTTCGAAGGCCTTTCTCTTAGCCAAATGGTTGACAACTTGAGGTCTAACTAAACGAGGTCTATTTTCAAGGTCCACCCCATATATCAGCCTCTTAGCGATTTTGTGGATGCTAATCTGGCTGACGTTGAACTCTTTGACGATGTTTGATATACTGTGGCTCGCACACAGGTGAGGAGAGATCTCTATTCTTTTTACTTCCATCACGTCATACCTGCACACAATGGAATAAAGTTGTTAATTAAACATGCTGAAAAAATAGAACTTTCAAGTTGTTTGACGAAACTTATTCTATAACACACGTAAACCTCTCGAAAGCTAAAAACATCTGAATGTTACAGAACCTTTGCAAAACCCGGTATATATCCCGACGAGGAAAAGAGGAAATTTTTGTATTGTAGAGCGAAGAACCAAAACTGATGCATATGGAACAACGAATTTCCTATTGACTGGACTCCCTAATTAATTTAAGATGATTTATGTACCGAAGATCTCTGAGCCTCACTGAATGCCTCAAAACACCTCTGGGCGTATCTAAATTTCCCCACAATTTATTATTAACAATCAAATAGTTCTAGCGGCAATTTGCCATCCTGGCCACCGTGCTGACGGGACTTAGCACCCCATCCGACCCCAGCTTAGCCTCTTCTCCTTCCTTCAGACAGCCTGTATCTCTCCCCTACTTTCTCACTTCTCTTACAACCTCTCCCACAACTTTCTCTGGTTAGCCTCTAATTTCACAGGGTAGAAGCTGAACTTCTTCTCAGCCAACTATTCCGGATCGGGGCTGAGGGGGAAGGGACAATGTTACCTAACCCCTTAGCTCCGGTTTAGGATGATGGGTTTTTAACAACCTGCTTCATCCTCACACATACCTTCCTCACATCCCTTTTCCTTTTCTCTTCACACTCTATCAATTTTACGCCGCGTCCATGGTGGAGCCGCCATGCTGAGGGAGTGCCAGGCCATCAGGCGGGAGGGGTGGCCTTGAATGGCGGTACCTGGCTCTGCCAGGCCTGTACGCACCCCCTGAAGGGCGGGCTACTGCGAGGGGTGATGAACGTGTGCATCTCGTGAGAAAATTAGGGTCCCCATACTCAATGATGGAAATTAAAAATAAAAACCTTCCCCTTTCCCTCTTACAACCAACAAAGCCGCCTTTGGGCAGCTCCACAGAAAAAGGGAGGTTCCCCACCCTGTGCTCTTGCAAGGGACCCTACAAATTTCTTTAACCGGAGAGGAGGCTTACTCCTCTCCTTCACCTAAGAGTGTAGGGGACTCCCCCTCACCGCTTTGTCTGGAGGTGCCTTCGGGCATCTTCCTCTTTCCAGCAGCAGTCCCCACTTTACTTTTCAAGAGGACTGCCAAGAAAGCCAACAGGCAGCCCATAGCCGACCGCTCCCCATTGAAGTGGCTCGGTAAGGCAAACCTCCTTAGGGGGGAGAGGAAAGCCAAGCCCCTTCGATTGCTTCCCTCGAAAGACTTGCTGGCTAGAATACTAAACCTAGCAGGGGTCAAGGCTTGTGCCTCCCAAGACAAGACTATTGACACTGCTGCCAATAGGACCTCTGAGGTGCTAGGGGGATGGCTAAATGTAGGCCCCACCCGAGATAGACATGGTCCTTGAGGCAACTCAGCCTCAGATGATAGGGCCTTCCATGGGAGCGAATCCGGGCTCGGCACCAAGCACTGAACTCGGGTCCGCTCCTATGCCATGTCCTCCTCAAACGGCTAGAGTTTCTAATGCAATACAAGGAGGAGAGGGATCTCTTCCTCCGACCTGTGCTCCTACGACTGCCAGGACGTTCTCTATCTCGGAGAAAGACCTTGACGAGGCCGGTCCATCTGGCCTGGGGGCTCCTGCCGGCGGAGGGGAGAAGAGGGTTCATTCCCCGCCATCCGCTCCTAAAAAAGAAAAAAAACAACAAATAAGACTAAAAAGAATCGGTGCTCCTCTCATTCCGGAAGGTCTGCGGGGACGAATGGGTCTGCTGCCATTTCGGTAAGCGACTAAGCCAAGATCTGCACATGTTCCTATGGACCTACTCCCCAATGCCGCGAAGGCTTCAGGTTTCTTTCTGTCGTCTCCGAATTGGGCACACTCGCGGGACGCACCGCCATTTGATGGAGCGCTCGCCAGCGCCTTACTGTAGAGACTGCGTTGTCCCCCAGACTGTTCGGTACATTCTTGTCGAATGTTCCAGTCTGGGAGATCTCTGCGCACGTTACTTGTCCCGGTCCTGGGATGGGCAAGGTAGCTACCGCCTGTCCCTCGTACTCGGGACGAGTTCGTGCATATTGACTGGTGGACTTATAGACTCTTTGGTCGAAGCCGGCCTTCTCCTCTTTATTTACCTAGGTTTATTTTTTGTTATTGTTGTTTTCTTTGTAGGTGGCACGCTCCTGCGCTGGGGGAAGGGGGACCTCCCTCGACGCGGGAGCTTGCTTCCTAATTGTTGCCATTTTTCCTTTTCATTGTCGTTGTGTTTTCATGTGTTTTGAAGTAGCCTAGTGCTAGGCTGTCGTGATTGCGGCGAATCATGCCCAAGTGGGCAGTCGTCAGATAGGCTCCTAAAATTAAAAATTAATCTAGCGTCGAAATATATTTTTAGGCATATGAATGAATGAAAACACCTATGTAGTTGGCAATGGCCTTAAACATCGTACATTCGAGTCCACAGTTACTAATCTAGCTTACTACTGCACATCATTTCATCACTGATCTAGTTATTCTTCTTGCACTTATAATACGGCACCTTATTTTCAATAGGTAAGTAGGATCCGGTCTACAATATTTAGCACCCTTCACATATGCAAAATCGACTCCATATTTGTGGAATACAGGCGTGGTGTACACGCTGATAAGTAAGGAAAACCAAAGCTTCGAGAGGGAACGACCTTTTTATTGACAAGTACAGAATTAGGTTTGGACCCTCACGCTTCATTTCATAACTTTATGGATGAAAAGCCCTCAAGGGCCTATCAAAGGTCATCCGCATCCTTCAAAACCCTCTCATAAACTGCATTCATAGGATTGTGTCAGAACATGCATCTACAATATACAATTTAAACCATCCAGAGGAATACATCCAAAACAAAAAGCATCGCCATCAAGGCTCGTCAAAATTATAATTACCCATAATATACAATAATAAAACCTGCTTCCACAGCACAGGAATGAGTCCAGCATACCCCTCCCTCCCAAAAAAAGAGTTAACCCTCCTATATTTGAGAGTAAAAACGTCGCTCTCTCTCTCTCTCTCAAAGCTTTTTTTTTCATTAAAATTGAGTCCCAAATGAGATCAGTGACAGCCCTAAAATAGAATTTGGGGGAATTTATTCATATATTCGAATAATGGGTATTTAGATGCAAAATGAGGGACAACCCAGAATGCATAAATATTCCTCCACAGAAGAATATTTTGGTTCACTGATGCTTCAGTGGTCAGGCTAAATGCAGTTTCGAGAAAAAGAATCTTTCTTTGGGATCATTATCAGCAAAAGAACATAATGCTTCATGGATTGATTAATCTAGCATTGATCTCATTAATAGAATAAGTATAGGCATTTTTGATGCAATTATACCCAGTCTATTGTTTTCTTTTGGGGAATGATATATATATATATATATATATATATATATATATATATATATATATATATATATATATATATATATATATATATATGAGTGTGTGTGTGTGTGTGTGTGTAGTGGAACTTACGCTATCCATTCTCAAAATTAGTAAGGTTGGTACTTTGCTATCAACGCCTTTTGATAATAATTGGCTTGTTCTTAACTGTTTAGAAATCCTTCAAATACTGCTTCTCTTTATTAAATTTGAGATCAGATTTACACGAATATTTGATTTGGACGGCTAATTACATTTCATAATTGTCTTTTACACAGCCCCTCCTCTAAAAAAAAATTGCCAATAGGACTCTTATTGTGTGGCAGCTAGCATTTTGATTCCTAAGCTATTTGTGGCTGGCCCCAATAATACCATTTACTTGAGCATAAGCATACCAAATGTATGTAGATGGTGCGTCGCTTCCGTGATTCTATTTCATTATGATGAATATTAAAGGAAAACCACAAATACTATGTTGGAAGACAAACTACAATGCCTTGCCCTACGATCGGAACTATGTGTAATGCTTTAATGTAAACATATAATAATTACAATGGGGAAAGTAGGGCAGTAGAGCAACGATTTCCTTGGCAATTTTGATTTTCATTTTTCGGGAGAGTGAATATTTTCTTTTGGATCATAACGACGATCTCTCGGACACAGTTTATCTTTTATTCTTTGGTCATTGCTCTTCTTTTTCATATAAATAATTATGCCTTAGTGGGCATACAGCCACTTCGTTCTTTCTCAAGATCGACCCCATTAACCATAAAATTCAAATTCAAAGAAGGCAAGAAAATAAATATTTAACCATTAAAATAAAATTTTCTTAATAAACGACACATAGGCTATAAGGAACGATGTTCGGTGCACCGTGGGCGCATTAGAGGTCATGTCCGGCAAATGGCATATATTGCATCTCCTTTGAGAAGTTATGAACGTTTTTGCTGTGTATTCTTAAGTGTTTAGATATAGCGTTAACAAGACTAGAGCCCTTAACTTTAAACGAGCATTCCAGGCTGGTTTAAAGCGGCTCCATCCCCTGTAATTTGGGCACATTGGTATCCATTCGTATATTAGGTCTTCCATATGCCTTTATATCTTTATTCATGTAAGCAGCCATCTTTCCTGAGATTTTGAAGTATAAATATACTGTAATTATATGGATGGTGTTTTTTTTCTTCTATGGTGGAGGTATGATGATTACGGGGGGTTTGGTGGACCTTGTTTAGTTTGTGCATTAAGTAATTTTATGTTGTTTTACGGCTATATTATTATTTGCGTTTTAACAACCAACATAATACATGCGCATTCATATGGAGATTCAGCCCAAGTGTCATTGCTGCGTTTTATTCTGTGTAAATTTGTGTGTATGGTGATGTGAGTCAAAGAACAATTGGTGTTCATTAAACTGATAACATATTGTGTTTCTAAAGAAGATATGTTCTAGTTTTAGGAAATTTTGAAACGTATGTTTCGATGTAACGACAAAATAATGATTTTACATGTCTACACCAAACGAAATGCACCATATTTTTCTTTACACGCATAACTAAAACATTTACCCAAGTTGCAGATGTCTTGAGATGCGATATGTGTTATAATTTTTTGTTTTGATAAAACTTAACCATATTTATTGACTCACAAAAGGGGCAAAGATATTCTATAAATTCGGAGTTAAAAATAAAATTCCTAATGTAAATATTAACCAAAAAGAAGGAAAAAGACGGGTTTTTAATCATACATGAACTACTACTTATTTCACACACTACTTTAGAGAGGAACATACTAGACCACCAAGTGCAGAAGATAAAAAGCAAAAGCTACCCGATAAGGAAACAACCACATTACAAATTTCGATTATTGTATAATATATAGTCTATAAAAGTGAAACCAGGACAGATCAACATGGTGAGGGAAAAGAACTCTGATGATACAAACTCTACTGATACTCAGCAGAGACAAGTATTAACTTCTTCTCTGTTACTCCCCCTCACACCCCGCTACAGTAAATCCAAAAGAACAGCAAATATTTTCTGGGTCGGAAATAAAACAATGCTGCACCTGATATCTGAACAGTACATGTCTTTCCTGCTCCAAGTACCGCAGGTGGATCAGCAGCTAATTATCTTCCACACACTTTCACTTCTAAAATCTTTACCACTTTCTCTACATATTTCTTCTTACAAACTTTCTGACTGCAATTCCTTCGTTGGTTTTCGCTTCATAGTTTTAAGTAACTAACTCCCACTAATTTATCGCAAACACCCTGAAATTTTCCAGCTTCGTACACTTCTAAAGTCAACGCAACGCACTCTTGCCTCGAGCGACGTTCTCCCAAAGGGAGTCTCCACAATTACACCTATTCAGTTTACCGACCTAAGTTAAATGAAGCTCGCCATTCACATAACTAGTTTCAACATGCAAATTTGAAATTAACCTTTCACTCATTGTTGTTACTTAAAAAACAAAAAACAATGACGGCACTCCCCATCAATGTTGCAAGGAGATATCTGTACAGAAATTGGGGACGATAGAAGTGTGGAAGATATAAGACAGCAGGTCCATATCCGAGCTTCGGGGCCAGAAGAACTCGCAACTCTCAATATGTCAGCTGCAATATGGTTACTCCTCCTACATCTCACACCCCCTTGCAAGGACCGTGGTACTAATGCAACCTAACTAAACCACAAGCAGGGTATAGAAGGAGTGTTTGCTCTTCTTATCTCACATTGAGCATTATCATATTCATCCCTTACACTTGGGCAAATATTTGTTTATTATGTAAGTTGATTCCACTGAATACTTATTCATAACTCACCATAATAAGGTCAAAAAGAGAGAAAAACTACCTCACATTGAAGAAAATTGTGTTCATTTAATACCAATTCTTTTGAAAGGCGATCCACCAAAAGGAAGCTGGAACTCCCTACCAGAAGGGTTCAACTTTTTAGTTTAATACCCCATTGTGTTAAATGTAAACTGTTTAAGGATTTGATGAAGTTCACTTCTGTAGCACGACTTTTTTCACGCATTCCTCTCCACCCAAACCTTTGTCGGTTGTCTCTATCACGGGAACTTACTTCACCCTTCTTCAGCTTTCCCTGATAGCGTTAGGCGATGCCCTCAGCCTGACCACATTTGGACCACTATTTAGTCGTGAAATTGGAAAAAAATGCAATTATTATTATTTATTTTCGACCACTTTTCCTAAAAATTGGGTAAAGGGGCCATCACTTCTATTAACTAAAAAATTACCCGCCCCCTCCCATCCCTAAATACCCTATTAAGCACAAAGCATCCCATCATATTTTCCCAATGGGGGTCCTCTGTGATGTTGCATCTGGTCCATTCACGATTCATACATGGAGGAATAGCCCCAGGCACGCTTCTAAACAAATACCTTCCACACCCTCCTGTCATACACAACAGCATCCACTTGTTCCTGCCATCTATTTCTCTATTAAACACTCCACGTAACAACATTCTTTTCCGCAATCTTCCAACTCTTCGCGCCCCCTGCCACCCGCTATCGTATATTCAAGTCGCATGTCTATTTCCATCTTTTCTTTTAAATGCCTTTCTTTTCCAATCTTTCCTCACCCGTTCTACCCTTCTCATTCCAAACATTCCTCTCAAATTTCACATTTTGTCCTGCTTTCACTCGAGATTTTTCCTTTTCCTTCCATACCATAGTTTCAGTCCCATATACTGTACATATGCATTTGGCATCAGCATATTCTCTCGCAGCTATCAAGCTCGTTATTATTATTATTGTTGATTCGGATATATTCCAGCATCTATTTCACTGTGACTTAGCACAAATAAGGCTAGAATTCAGTCAGAATTGAGTCTGGCGAAGCAAAAGTTCAAAAGTGATTCCTTGAACATATGCCCCAAAATGTAAATAATACTAAACTATCAAACTGAAAGAGTTTATTTTATTTCTATTTGTTGATCCTGCAGGAAAATTTTATCTGGTCATAATAATGGTTTTGTTTTAGAGACAGTCTTTAATATCGTAGTTTGCTATATAAGAGCGTCACAAACTTAGATGTTTATTAAAGCACGCCTGTAGAATTCCCTTACAAGTGGACAAGTTGGTAAGGCCAGAGCCAGATTAAGGACGTACCAGCTAATGAAATTCCGATCATAATTTGTGAAGGAAATGCCAATGTAGCGGAAACTATCCTTTCAAAATATGGCTCTTTATTACAACGAAGATGGAACCCGAAATTCCTTAATCAATTTGACTCTGTCGTAAGCTTCTGAAGAAAAATAAGTAGCACTGTCATATATGTACCCGCACAACATCATTCCTAGTGCGGAACAATTCACCTAAGATACTAAATAAGTTGCAAGAAATAGAATTTACTTAAAAGATACTGATATAATATCGAGAAGATAATATGCAGATTCAAGGAAACCCCTAACACTTACCTCTCCACCCGATTCTGTGGGCACAGTAGGCAAAAGAATACCTTAGTTCTGAGGCAAGGGACCACACCATGAATTTAGAGGCAAAAGTTATACTTAGAAAATAGAGTAAGAGGCTAGAAAATAAAGTTTAAAGTTCATGAATGACTAAAAACTGGATTACGTTGATCAGAGAGAAAAAAAATAGGCAAATTCGTTGTCTTAGGAATCACTTCATTTACGTTATAAGAAACGATTGTTTTGTTGCAGGAAACAATATATTTCTATAGGTACAAATTCTTCTCTGCCCTAGGAAAAAATACCATTGTATTAGAGGAACCGATCCTTATATGAAATAGGAACGGGCTCTTTTGTTCTAAGAAATAAATTTTCTGTTATTGGCAGAATTATTTTATCTCGTAGAAACAAACTCGCTTAACTTATGGAATCAAATTCGTTTATGATCTCAGAATTAGTTCTCTTATAGGAATTCTTTTATGCCATAAAACAAATCCGTTTATATTATATTATCAAATTTGTATATTATTGTACGTACATTTTTATTATAGAAAGAGATTCTGTGATAGGAAAAAATTATTTTTATGTTAATCAATGGTTGTAACAATATGTAATACCTATAGAGAAAATTTAAATAAACGCATTAACGGTTGGAAACCAATATTTATTTTTCCCTTGGGTGATCTTCAACATGTGTGCCCCTGCCAAAGTGAAGGACTAGTGCATAAATTTCCGGAAATTTAAAAAAAGTACATACTAAAATCTGATATACTTATAACCTTAAAATTAGAATTTCATAGGAAATTATTATAAAGGTGCGCCAGCGCCTATCAAACAACGAATAAAATTCCCTAAAAGCTGAAAGCCTAATCCCAAATGGGTCAATTTGGAAGTGTAATTAAGTAGGCTTATATACCTATTTGTGTTAGTTGATTCTTGATATAATAACCATTAATTATTGTAAGCCAGATCGCCTCATTTCACACAATGTACACCTTACGTGTACACATTATCTTACACCTCTCCTGTCATATACGAGTTTACACGCATCTGTTGGCATCTTGTAACTGAGAATGATGGTATGCAATTATTTCATGAATTTTAATGGGAAATTGTTGTTGTCTTAACGAGTGCGCTAAAGGTGAAAGGAATTGGTTACAGGGTGAATTTTCAAAGATCTGGAGACTATCTTGAATTACCTAGATTATAAAGATTAGCAATTATTAGGTGTATAATTAGTTTTGTTAATATTTTTAAGTAGATACGACTAATTGAGG
The DNA here is from genome assembly GCA_963969495.1 of Ceratothoa steindachneri. Taxonomy (NCBI): domain Eukaryota; kingdom Metazoa; phylum Arthropoda; class Malacostraca; order Isopoda; family Cymothoidae; genus Ceratothoa; species Ceratothoa steindachneri. Next base: position 124,043,158 of record OZ018319.1, read on the forward strand.
GGATATGATTTAACGAACCTTTATCTAATATATATATATATATATATATATATATATATATATATATATATATATATATATATATATATATATATATATATATATACATATATATATATATGTGTGTGTGTGTGTGCTAGTATGTAGGATATGGGTTTAAATCACAAATTCAAAATTACTTGTATGATAGTTTTATTTTCCTATTAACTAGAATTAATTCTATATTAATATCGGTACTAAACATCTTTAGCCTTTTTTGAATACTAAATCTACCTTCCTTTAATAGACGGCAGAAAGTGCTCAATCCTTTTCTTGTGTCCATAAATAGTCAAGAATTAATACTTCAAATCTTATTATCTCTTGCCCTGATCCCAGGAGTAAATCAAAGAACCTTGAGATTACAGATTTCACTAAAGCAACGTTGATTTGTAAGTGATTATTACCTGTAAAAGCATCAAGTTAAGCCCATTATAACTGCTTGTCTTCAACCGGGAGAATGTTAAAGACATTGATAATAAGCATGGTATTACAACTTAGCATTTAAATTGAAGACTGCCAAACGATCGATCAACCAAAATATATGAAATCATAAAAGAGGCCTTAAGGCTCTTCTTAAATAAGAGCCACTTTTACATCCCAACCCTTTTGAAAACTGGACGAACAATTTTAAAACCATTACACAATTTCATAGTCTGGCCTTATTGGTAGATGTAGTTATTATATAAATTAATAGTTACACTCACTGTGTTTACTTACACAATACAAGGTCGGTTTCTCCAGTTGAAGGCATTCATTACCCAATAAACTCTTTTTAAATGCTGTGTGAAGAAACATGTCGGTCAATTCGAAGCAGGATTTTCCGAAATATATTAGTTTCTTTAACACAATAGATGGCAACTGGGAACTACAAAAGAAGAGAAGAATAGGTCGTAAGAACGGCTTGATAACCTATCGTTATAAACTGACAGATGCTATAAGAACTCAACTATATTTGGGAATGAATGAATGTTTGTATATACCTGAGCATTTCTCATTGTCCCTATGCTTAAGGGGTTTTCTGAATATATAACAATTTTAAAAAGATCTTTTTCATTTTAATTAGTTTTGTACCTTTTAAGTCAATTTAACTTTTGTTTCAAGTTAACGTATTGATGATAGTTCTTTTATTCGAGACGTTTCGTATAACAAATTGCCTGCAAAAATAGATTTAAGATAAGGAGAGGCTTGTGTGTTTTTCCCAATATTTTTGCATACATAAGACATAAATTGGATTTCAAATATTAAAACAAATTTATGTAAACATAAATAAATGAGAACATTTATTACAAGCTAGAGATCTGCAATAACGTAGTATATTTTTAAAATGTAATGGTTAGGGTGTGTATAAACTTTACGATGTGACAAAAATGTGGATGATGAGAGAAGATAAGTTTAGTCTATTATTAACCTTTTTTCGCATTATTCTTTTATTCTAAAAGTAATTGTGCCCTGGTCAAAAATTAAAGGCTGATTTTACCATTTTATTAAATTTAAAATTTTTATGCAGCCTTACCCAAATTTTCACTAACAGATACCAAGTAAAAAGTGAAAATGATTTGGTTATTAAATAAAATAAGATGCACCATTAATGACAATTTATTACGATAAATTCAGAATTCGGATCTCAATTAAATGAGGTAAGACTGAATTTAGCAAATGGACTTAATAAAATATATTCTTAGAATTTATAAGTAATGTATATCTAAGAATATATGCGTACACGTATTTTATTGGTTAGTCCATATGTGGTTTACATATTATTAATATTTTTTTATTGTTTTGAGTTTTGTCTAAATATGTTACAAAATTTAGGATCTTTTTGAGTTCGTGTACTTTTTCTGATCTTTTTCTACATTCCGCTAATAATGGAGTTTCTTACGGTAATTCAAAATTTGTCTTTCTTTTTTTAGAAATTATTTGTTTTAAAGTTAGGCTAAGTTAGTGGTGAAATTCACAAAAAGATCGGATAAAGTTCTCGTAGGCTTAGTTTTCTTTCAGAGAGAACATGCATTGTTTGTTTAGCAACCAAGTTCAGTGCAATCTCGACTACATTAGGTCATTGTCTTGCCAGCTGTTATAATAAGAAATCTGTCGCTGCCCGCGAGCTGATCGTAAAGTTGCGCCACCAAAATGTTCTTTCAATTTGAGCCATTGCAGAGAGGGGAAAGCGCTCTAAAAGGGTTATCCATAATATTCTATCAACCTATGACAAAACAAGTTTATGTAAGGCTGGTGAATCAATCGGCAGACAAAGGAAGATCTAATAAAAGAAAATCAAGCCAGTATACCCGAATTATGAAGAAGGAGCGAGTCAAAACTGTCGCAAAATATCGAGAGATTAGTGAGATTTAGCCATCGATGTTCTCAGGAATGCTATGTTACATCGGCTGTAGGAAGACAATCTTCACGTTCGCTATCAGTCCGAAGAGTAAGATTGCTTGTAAGGTATTCGCTACTAAGCACATTGCAAGAACTGATGAACAATGGAGCCAAGTTCACTTCCGTGACGAATCTAAGCTCAATTTGTTCGGATCCGATCACAGAAAGATCGTCTGTCAATTGCATAAAAATGAGTGTAATGTTTGAAGGAGTAAGTGAAATGGTCTGGTGCATTATTTCACAGAGAAACTTGGCCAATTGTGCGCTTAAAGGGATAAATAAAGTTTAGGAGAACTTGTTGTGGCAGGATGATTTGCCCTATCAGCGAGCCTCCTAGGTCCAACCTTCAATTTTTATACAGGATAACGCCCTCTGCCACATGAGCAAGTCGTTGAATGACATTAAACGCCGAGGACATCATTGTCATGAAATGGCATGGATAGAATTCATACCTGAATCCCATTGAAAATATTTGTAAGACACTAAGAGGGAATCTCTAAAGCGAGGAATGCGAAGAGAGCTCAAGAACTTTGAATTTTTTTGCAAGATGACTGGAGAAAGATTATGGAGCATGAGTGGCAACATTTGGTGCCTTTCTGTAGCAAGAGTTGTTAAAGCAGCACCGGAAGTAAAGAATACAATAAATAATGATTATTTTTAACTTGTGAAAATGATTTCCACTTATAATTTACTCTTATATTCTAATATAAATTTGTTTCCTCTGTTGTTACGATCATTATGGACATTCAATTTTTCTAGTAAATTGCTCATATGCTGATAACTTTCGTTTTGTGTATCCAAATCTTCTAAAAATTTACTTATACGTCGCTAATACCTGTAGGCTACCGTATACTAATTAGGAAAACCTTGAGCTTTCACCTGTAAAAGTTATGGAAGATGTCTTATAAATGTTGATCTTTGTGGACAACACTGTATTATATTCTAAAGAATATATTCCATCAGATTTATGCTTCTTTGAAATACTTCTATCCTTTAGATAACCTAAAATTCTTACACTTACTTTTTCTCTATATAATATATACACATGTGCAATTTTGTCCATTGTATGTACCTAAATATCTGTTTACCTCTCTCTCCCACCTCTTGCTTCCTTTTACGCGTTGATACATTTATACAAGAGAACTCAACGATATTGATAGCGCGTGCCAGAAGAACTTACAGATCTGTTTCATTCTACGTTACTCAAATCCTAATTCTTGAATCACTTATTCGAAAAAAATCAGCCAAAAATCCGTCAAAGGGAAACTCTCGCCATTAAGATGTTTTTCGCGATAGCCTAAATGAATGCAAAGGAAGGTTATAAAGAAAAGGAGAGGAGGGAAGCCCTAGGAAGATGTCACGTCACTCAATTATTTAAAAGTTTGTTTTAAAATTTTTACACCTGTTCTGTTTTACAGCTTATTAAGATCTATTATTATTCCAACCCTGATTAGGTGGGCGTGGGTAGATCTTTATGGGTTAAAGTTGTATGGGAAAGAGTTTCTTTATAAACCTCCTGACGCTAAAATATGAAAGAGAGAACATGGTGGGGGTGGAAGCAATGGATGGCGTATGGTGGAAAAGGAAGATATGTTGCTAGAATGAGGGTCGCTATTTTGAAATAATGCTATAGCTTGTGTCTACCACCTGCGTGGAAAACAAAATACAACTATTAAGTTTCATATAATTAATCTAAAAATAATACTACTAATAAGAAAAAATAATAATCCTTGTTCACAGAAACAAGCATCATCATTCATTACATCAGGTATTTATTAAATTTCATTATACATATATATATATATATATATATATATATATATATATATATATATATATTTTTATATATATATATATATATATATATATATATATATATATATATATATATATATCTATATATATATATAAATATCATAGGTGGGCGCGATAACCGATAAATCGATATCGATGAATCCAAAATTATAATACAATATTGATAATTATTGACTATATATAGCCTTATTTTATAATACAATAGTAAAAATATTTGAATCCTGTTTCTAAGTTTCTTACCTGGTGAGGCTCTACTTCATCTTCGCATAGGTTTTGAGGATCCTCCTCCCAGCTCGGACCTACCTATTTCTGCCTCCGAGGCACGCGCGGCTCGCCCCTGTGCTAAACTGGAACCAAAAACTAAACTGAAATTATCGATTATCCCTAGTTTGGAAGCAAAAGTATCGGCGATACCGATTAATCGATAATGCGGAAAAAATATCGAATAACCCGATATCGTTATCGCGATAACGCCCACCTATGATATGTATATATATATATATATATATATATATATATATATATATATATATATATATATATATATATATATATAAATATATATATATATATATATATATATATATATATATATATATATATATATATATATATATATATATATATACTTGCTTTACTTTCCTAGGAGAAGAATCTTCCATTAGGCTGGTCGATGGCAGGAGGGTAGTAATAGTAGAATAGTAGAACTGGATTAGGGTATGAATACATGTGAGTTCAGTGTACGTACGCACACGTTTTAACGTAGATACTTACTCATATTACGTACAAAGAGCAACCATTAGGAGGTGATCATGGGCATTAAAGGATTATCGATAAACCTAATGATATGACCTCTTTCTTTAAGGTTGACACCGCATGAGATACTGAAGTAGACATACGAAAAGGATCCTTATGTACAATTGTAATAAGGTTTATAAAAGATTGTAGTTTATTTAATATAAGTCCTCTGAGGCGAGGTTAAATGCGCACCATATTCATCCTCTCCTACCCCTTTCTGCTTTATCCTTTCTCTCCCTTCCTATTTCTTTCTTTTTTATCCTCTACTTCATTCCTTTCATCGTCTATTTAATTCGATTCCTTAATTCTTTTTAACAGACGATACTTTTTGGTTATTCAATTCGTCACAACCCTCTCCCTCATCCCTAATTTTCTTTTATCTCTCTTTCCATTTTATTCTTGTCTTAATTGTTTTCTTTATCTAATTTTAATCATTCCTATGTTCTTATTCTTTTCTTGCAGACAGACTGTAATTCTTAAGTAACCTTCCTTCCTCACATCCCAGATTTCTCCACTCCGTCTATAGCTCTCCTATTTTATTCTTCATTCTTTTTTTTCCGTCCTATTCTATTCTCGATACCTTCCTCATATTTCTGCCCAATCCTTCTTGAGTGCCTCCCACCTCCTTCCTCCCCTTGATTCTCTCTTTCTCTATTACACTTTATACGACTATTCTTCATCATCATTCTCTTTTTCCTCTAGTTTCTTCCTTTTATTTATTTCTTTATTCTTACTCGTCCTTCCCGACTAAATCTGGGTATATTTGACATACATTCGCGGACGCATCCAAACACGAGCACTTTTACAAGTTGACTTCATCACGACTTCGCTACTATATTCTTTCTTCTGTTTATTTACTTCTTTCTCCTGTATCTTTCTTCTATTTTCATCTATCTCACAGAAATTATTCACTATAATCTTTTGAGAATAATAATAGTATTATTTTTTAATAATATAGTAAATATATATATTTACAATATAGTGACCTGATACATGTTTTCAATCTCTTCAGAGCTGTTGTTTTTATTCTTCTTGCACTTCTTCTCAATCTCTCACCCTCGATTTCTTCCTTCATTAGTACCCGAAGGAGCTGAGGCGTCCTCCAATCCTGAGCAGAAATACGGAAGGATCCGCTCACTGGGTTGACTTGAACTCTTTAGCGGGGTCTTGAGAAGCCGTCATGCTCCTTTCTGATCCTTCACATAACTTTTTTCTACGACTATTCCCTCAACCCTTTATCTACCCGTATGCAGGTGGGTATTGTAGCACTGACTGCGACCTCTGCTACAACTAAAACCTTGAGGACCAGCGCGGCTTCACAGCTTGATGACCTGTTGGGGAGGTACACCCTGTATACTGTTACATCTGGTATCCAAAAGAAGTGCACGTCTTCACTACCCAACTCGGTTGACTAGAACTCGCTGACGAGATCTGGGGAATCTGTTACGTTTTCCCCTTTTCGCCCTTCGAACCCATTTGCTCTGTCTACGACTATCCCTACAAATTTTTGTCTATTTATAAGAAACTGGATGATGTAGCTCGGAGCGAAACCTCTTGCTACAACTGAAATTTGGAGGAAAACACGACCTCATGTTACCACTGAGCCGCATAATGTTGCACTTTATACCTAGAGGAGCAGCACGTGTTTGCGGCCAAAATGCCCGCAAGGATGAACCTGGCAACAAAAGAAACATCTCTGGCTCTTGATGTGGAGAAGCCTATGCGCTACACAGCTCGCTTTATGCACCCTCTTGCCTCCTATCATCCCTTTCTCTACCCGTTTGATTGGCCCCATCATCTACTGCCCTAGCTTGATTTTATCCCTTGTGTCATGCTACAGTGGAAGTGGGGCGTGGTGAGCACGAAGTTCTCAAAAGACTGTCACATAACCGAAGCCAGCTTTCCAATGCGCATATCACACCATCGGTAGGATTGGTTCTGGGGTTCCCAAGGAGTAGCAGTAATGGCGTATACTGCCCTTCCCATCGGTATATGACGGAGAACATATGAAGCCCCATTTGACTGATCCCTTTTAGCGCTCAGAGTCGTGATGCCGCGGGCAGGGTAGTGAATTATATCCCAAAGGCAATGAAATACTACATTCCCATTAGTAAATCCCTAACTGACCGTAATGGAGTGGCTCACCTCTCAACACTCCCTACCGGTAAATAGGCATCCACTTTACCACTTATGGAGCCACTTGGACAGCTTCCTCGCTTTTAGGGAGGTAACCCCCGTGCTTTCCCAGGGACATCTCCAAATATCTTCTAGCAGCGATGGTTTAACCCTCTCCCCTCTCAGGCGACTCTAGTATAGCGCGGGTTACTCCTTTACTTTCTCCTGAGTGGTTACCATTCACTTTATGGAGACTGTGTTTCTCTCTCTCTCCTATGACTACGCGTTCGCATGTCCTTCTTTCCCCCCGTTTTTAGAATTGCCTCCGGGTGATTCTTATATAGCGGCGGATCCCCCTTTCTTTCTCAGCACCAAACCCTAAAAAACACGGCGAATCAAAGGAGGCGCCACCTCGATTTCCAGCCTGACCCGATGGGGGCAGATGAACTGTTCTAGCAGCGATGGTTTAACCCTCTCCCCTCTCAGGCGACTCTAGTATAGCGCGGGTTACTCCTTTACTTTCTCCTGAGTGGTTACCATTCACTTTATGGAGACTGTGTTTCTCTCTCTCTCCTATGACTACGCGTTCGCATGTCCTTCTTTCCCCCCGTTTTTAGAATTGCCTCCGGGTGATTCTTATATAGCGGCGGATCCCCCTTTCTTTCTCAGCACCAAACCCTAAAAAACACGGCGAATCAAAGGAGGCGCCACCTCGATTTCCAGCCTGACCCGATGGGGGCAGATGAACTGTTCTAGCAGCGATGGTTTAACCCTCTCCCCTCTCAGGCGACTCTAGTATAGCGCGGGTTACTCCTTTACTTTCTCCTGAGTGGTTACCATTCACTTTATGGAGACTGTGTTTCTCTCTCTCTCCTATGACTACGCGTTCGCATGTCCTTCTTTCCCCCCGTTTTTAGAATTGCCTCCGGGTGATTCTTATATAGCGGCGGATCCCCCTTTCTTTCTCAGCACCAAACCCTAAAAAACACGGCGAATCAAAGGAGGCGCCACCTCGATTTCCAGCCTGACCCGATGGGGGCAGATGAACTGTTGTTTTAACCCCATCAAAGGGGTAAAGGCCTTGCCCAAAACAATTCATAGACATGCCCGTTCCCAACCTTTACCTAATCGAGGTCGGCATGAGGGCCACAATGAAGATCACAAATGGGCATAGGCCCTTTGGTTTTCCACTCGAGATCCCAACACCTTAGGCGATAGCCACTTGGAGTACCCTCATACAGTGGAACTGTTCACAGAATGACACTGACACAGATAACATGGTCTTCCAATGGGGCGAATAAAGACTCGATGTAAGATAACCCCGAAACAAGATCCGTCTTTTTGCAAGATTCTGGTGATGTAAAACAAACTCCTGAATACTCTACAGGATAGTAAGCACCTCATACCCCACCAGGTGCTCCGTAGTCAGCCATGAACATCCCAATTTCGGCGAAGGTCATGATAGAAGCTCGTTCGGCAGGCCTTGCAGAGACTTCCGTTTTTTCAAAAAAGCGGGTTCATTTCCTAGTTTTAACTCCCAAAAAGAAAAGAAAAATCAAGATGACTATGGGTTACTCTCCTATCGCGATGATTATAGGGATAGACGACTCCGCTGCTGTTTCGATAACTGACTAGGCCAAGACCAGCAGGTCTGGTTTCAAGATGCCTTCTGGCTGGGAGACCCAGAACATGACCAGGAAGAATAACGTTGTAGTGTAGTGAGCATAGCTTTGATGACGTCGGGGTTCTTCACAAAGAGGCTATATGCCATTTTAGAGTCATCAGACTTCAAACATTTCTTATTTACTCGCTCCAGTAATGGCAGCTTGTAGCTAAAAAAAGGTGCATTTAAAGTCGAACTTTCGTTGAGATAAAAAGGGAAGGGCTTGAGACCCATCCCAACTTTTTTTCTCATGCTTGATCGTGACATGCTCCCTGATTCGGTGCGTACTGATTAGTACAGCTACTACGTCAAATAATTCGTGCCATTACCACGGAATTGTTACTGCTGCTACCAGTACGACCACACGCATAGCTCATGGCTGTGTGAAATACTCAGAGATATTACACGATAATTCTTAATTTTTATGATTAAGTGACTTAATTGTGGATAGTCAAAACACAGCTTCCTCAAACAATGTGACGTGAATCTCCTTTAGAAGGATTCATTGGGATTCAAGCTGTCGACCGGCTCTCTTCTCGCGCGGCTAAGCAGTTATTTCGATTGCACAGTATGCAACCTGGGATATCCAACGCCTCCGAAATTAAACGGGCACCTGTTGCTTCAGGACCCTCTAAGCCTACGAGGGCGGTAATTTCCGTGCCGATTCGGAGCCCTTATGTGAGGTTTTACCCAAGCCGGGCGTCTATCGTAGGGCTCTTGTAACCATGGACTCACGAGTTGCCTGAAAGAAAACCAGCCCTCCCGACTTCCTTCCATAACTATTTCCAATAAGGCAATAAGGCAGCGCGCCTCCATTAAATTTGTTAGACTCACAAGAGGAAAATCTCCGAAACTGGACGTGAGACCATCTTTGGGAATTCCTAAGCCAGTCCACCGAAAGGATTAAAGAAACAAGCAAGCTTCGACTCCTACGCTCCTGCTTTTCAGACCGCCCAGGGCCACTCTTTTAAGAGAAATCCCCCCAAAAAGGGACCCCGGCTCCTAAACCGCAACGCTTGTAAAGATTTTGATTCTGAGAGGGTAAAAATGTTGTTCAACGAGTTCAACCTCTTCCAGTAAGACTACATAAGCGACAGCGCATTATACTGCCAACAACTCCCTGAGTTCTGCCTTCGCGAACCATAACGACTTTCGTAGTAGGTTCTTCACGTCAAAGAGGGCCCCAGAAATTCTTCGAGCTTGGTATGGAAGACAGATTGCTTTAATAGAATTGCCCTGGGCCCTGGACCAAATGAGCCTTAGCTCCCAAAGCACGTATCATCCCGTTCCCCGTTATCTATCTTTTTGCAGTAAAACATGCTAGATGCGTGCCCTTTGCCGCCACTCACTGGGTATGAGGGTTTTGAGACCCCACTGGAACGTGATAGAGGTTGGGCATGAGGATGCGTGATTTATTCCGGCATTATGTCTCTGTTCTTCTACTCGCTATAGATACCTATTTTCATGAAGTGGCATTGCAGCTAAATCGAAATAAGAGATATACTGTTATTTCAGTGTACATTCCAGTGTCAGTCGACTTCGAAGGGGGGAATTTCCCTTCGCTGTGGCACGGTTCCCGAAGACATTTCTCTCCTTGAATAATTTAAACAACAACAGTACTTACTGTTCTAGGAAGACTACATGATCAATATATATATATATATATATATATATATATATATATAATATATATATATATATATATATATATATATATATATATATATATATATAGAGAGAGAGAGAGAGAGAGAGAGAGAGAAAGATATTACATCGAGATCCTTACTAGGCTACCAGAAGGATTATGAAAAATAGTATATGATAAGAAAAGGCAAAGTAAAACCGAAGGAAGGAGATTTTCTACCAAAGCAGATTGCAAGTTTATTAGTTATTATTTTACAGCGCACTTTTTTTATCTGCCGTTAAAAAAGTCTGAGTTAGGATTTTTCATCATTCATTCATCAAAGTGTCTTTAAATTAACCTATACTAGCTGCGTTAACCACAGCATCTGGTAGATTATTCCAGATTCTTATTCTGTTGAAGAAGAAGAAGAATTTCGTTTTGTCTGCCCGAAAGTGACTCCCCTCAAGCTTAAGGTTGTGAGCACGCGTTGATTCATTTGATATAAATATTAGAAACTTTGATTTGTTTATATTTCCAAAACCATGAACGATCTTAAATAACTCCATCATGTCCCTGCGTATGCGTCTCTGTCTAAGAGAGAATAGATTTAGAGCTTCAAGACCCTCCTCGTACTTCTTTGCTATCAGATTGGTAATTCGAGGCTGGACTCGCTCTCATCCTTCTGTGTCGCACTCTAGATGTGGCGACCGAAACTGCACGCAATATTCCAAATGTGGCCTCACATGTGCATTATAGAGTGTTAGAATACACCTTTTAAACTTGTTTTGAAATGTACGACATATGAGAGCAAGTATCCTGTTTGTCTTTTTATCTTCCTCTATGCATTGTTTACTTGATTTAAGGTCGTCGAAAGTTTAACACCGAGATCTTTTTCCACATTGATGTTTGGTATGTCGGTATTGCCCATTTTATAGTTGGTTCTCACGTTGCTTTTACTAATGTACTCGTAGATGAAGCTACACTTGGTGACGTTAAAATTCATTTGCCATTTGCTCGCCCATTCAACCAGTTTGTTTATGTCTTATTGAATCAGTGCCGATCATTGGATATTTTTGCACTGCCGCGGACTTCGTTATCATCAGCAAACATCGATAACTTTTTTATTGTTCCGATGTCTATGTCGTTAATATATATCAGGAAGAGTACTGGTCCAAGCACTGATCCTCGAGGCACGCCGCTCGATTGCGGAATAAAGCTGGAGGAGCTGCCACAAATTATTACTCTTTGACTTCTTTTATTAAGCCAGTTTTCTATCCATTTAACAACTCTCCCTCCTATACAATGAGCTTTAATTTTAGCAATCAATCGTTTGTGTGGCACCTTGTCAAATGCCTTGTAAAAATCGAAATACACAATATCGGTAGCTCGGTCTTCATCATATACATTGAATATATCGAGGAAGATATCAAGTAAGTTTGCCAAACATGATCGTTTTCGACGAAATCCATGCTGAAAATCGTTTATAAGGCTAATCGTTTCTAGGTGATCCACAATTTTTCCTCTCATTATTCTTTTACTGAGGTTAAACTATTAAGGCAGTAGTTTTCGGCACGGGATTGGTTTCCCTTTTTGAATATTGGTGTAACATTCTCTTTTTTCTAATCTTTTAGGACAACATTCATTCCTAAACTTTTAATGAATATATGGGTCAGGGGAATCGTGATTGCTTCGCGGATTTCATATAAAATGCGAAAGTGAATACCGTCTGGACCAGAAAAACTATTTACGTTAATTGCTTTCAGGTCTCCTGTGACTTCGTTTTCAGAAATACAAAAGGCATTCATAGGTTGTTAATTGTAGTCGAACAAATCCACTGGAACAGGAATGTTGGTCCCATCTTCAGTAGTAGACACAGAAGCGAAAATTTTATTGAGAATTAGGTCCATCTCACCATCATCATTAATACTGTCCTTATGTTCCGAGATTCTTCCAAAAAAATTCTAGAGGATTTTATCAGCTTCGTTGTTTCTTTACTTAACTGCTTAAAGTTAATTTCGTCTAGAGTTAATTTTGTTTTCCGAAACCTAATGTATGCTTACTTATTTTATTCAAAAGCATTCTGAATTTCTTTGTTGAACCATCATGGCTTTGCAGTTGAGGCTTTTTGCTTCCTTGTTTGTGGAATGTATCTCGAGCAGTTTGAGTTAATTATAGACAAGAAAATATTTCAACAATTTTGGAGATTGTCGTTAGTAGTTAGGGGTGACCAATCCTGATTTTGTAATTCGTTAACCATTAGTTCCCGATTGGCGTTTGCGAATCTGATATTAGGGGAGCATTAGCATCATTTTGTAGTAATTAGCATTTACTTTGAAGCTTACTATAAATTCCAACAATCTGTGGTCACTGCTTGGCAAAAAGTAACTAACATGAATGTCGATTACTATGTTAAATTCGGAGATTAAGACTAACTCCAAAATATTCAGGTCTGGTGTAGGCATGTCTACTACTCGGTGAAGGGGACCACTCAGAAGGCCTGTGAAAAGCGGTTCACGCCAGTTTTGCAGGGTAAGTTAAAATATCCTAACATTAATGAGTTGTGCCTACAAGCTAACTATTCCTATATACATCTGAGATTTGGACAAAATACTGCATTAATGGTTTCGGGGATTTCAAAAACTCTTTGCAGTGGGGAAATGATAATTTCACATATAAAAGAGAGAGAGAGAGAGAGAGAGAGAGAGAGAGAGAGAGAGAGAGATGGGGGGAGCGGCGTGGATGGATGGAGGAAGAGGGAGGGAGTGTGAGAGACTGTTTAAGATTGACTGGGAGAGAGAGAATAAGAGACCTAGATAAAGATTGCGTGAGAGAGAGAGATCTGTTCTCACGTTTCTTTTTTGACCAATAAATATCATTCGCTTTTATAGGCTCATCCTACAACTTAATGTGTGATCTCAAAGTTTCTCTCCTGGAGACCCTAGTTAATCTATGTTCTGAACCGCGTTACGCTACGACATATGGCAACCACCCACAAATTCTTATATTACGAACAATACCTTGTCTGACCCTGTCGTTTCTGTTTTGTATATTCGTTGTCTCGTGTTAAAATTTTAACTTTTATCTCTTTTAATTTTGTTCAGAAGGCATATTGAGTAATTATAAGCTCTTAAGCGTTTATTCATGCAATGTATATAAAATTCTACTTTATTTAAATCTTTACTAATGCTTTATTTTCTTAAATGCCAAAGTGAATCATGAGTAGAAAGCAAATAACTAAATCTCACTGTGAAATATATTGAATTGGAAATAAAATAAATTAGTCTTGATTTGCAACAATGTTTGCTAGTGATTGAACTTATTGACTTATTCTGACAACGAAATTATTTATCCTCAGGTAATCACTGTCTTTTTGTTATCGTCCAGTGGCTGGCTTTTCACTATTTTTCTCATTGGATCGTATCGCAAAATAAGCAATATATCTCTCATCACCTTAGGGCTTAGGCCCTGCTTCTTTGCTATTACTTATCTCAGGCCAAGATGGGTTTTTATTTTAATGTGACCTACGGCTAATACAGAAATGACGTGTGTTAGAACATACCTGTTAATGCCGCAGGAATTTGGGTTCGGATTTAAACCCTTGAAGAACTCTCAATAAAATATCTAATTTGCTTTCTAAACTAACCCTCAATAATGAATTCCTCGACAGTTAATAAATATTCTCTTATTTTCTTATATTAAATCAATCACTCACCACAATTTTATATTTCAACCCGTTCAATTTGGCATCCAGGAATGAGCACACACAAATCAGATAGTTAGACCTCAACCATTAAAACGTACACATACATCTACATTACCAAAATAATCCCATTAAATAAAGCGAAAATTTCAAGGAGTAATGTATTGGTGGAAAAATTAAAATTCATTGTATGGAAGTGGGATTATGTTTAATATAAAGGCTTAATAAATACATGTTTGACGTTAATGTCCTAATAATCTGCTTCTTGGTGCATTTTAAACCAGCCAATTATAAACAGGTTGTAAATGTTATAAATAACAGATTATATCAATACATACATTATATCTACACAATTCTTAGCAATCTTTGTTAACCCCGGTAACCTGGTACTTCACTTACGCTTAGTGAGTTTAAGGCACTAGTTAAGCCGAATTAAAATGCTCATTAAAATGCTTATTAAAATGCTCTTGTAAGGTATTTTGAAGGTACAGGTTTATTTATATAGATTCTGTGTAAAGGCACTAATAAATATACGTATGAAAATTTAGTTTCTATGGCTATACTCGAAAGAGTGCATTGTAGCTGAAAAGATACACAATGGGTCTTCTGAGGGTTGTAGAAAACGAATATTACAAGTAAATGGGATAGCCAAGGAAAATCATAATTACACTGATTTAATCTTCCACCTATGTGATATTAGTCACGTATACAGAAATTAATTTGCTTCATTTTTAATGACATGACAGCACTTTAAATTTTTACTCCGGAGTCAGAAGATGGATTCCATCAAAATTGAAGAAAGAACAAACATCAAATTTCTGATTAAACATATTTGGCGGTAGGATGATATTATTGATGCATTAATGAAAGTTTATGGAGACAGTTTCTTCTCCCTCTACGAAAGCCTACTGTGTTTTAAATGGATAAATAGCTTTGTGGGTGAAGACAGGGGATTAAAGAAGACACTCCCAGTCGCAAACTGTTGACATCAGTAAGGGAAGATTTCATTAATCGTATTCGAGCACTAATTGAAGAGTAGTGTCGATTAACAGTGGAAAGATTAGCAGCTAAATTGAACATCCCCTAATGTTCAGTTCATTCCATTGTTACCGGCGCATTGAAGTTCAATACCTTTTCTGCTCAATGAGTGCCAAAGTTCTTGTTCGGCAATCAGCTATACAAAAGTGAACAAGTGAAATGAAGATCCAGAGGATATTTGCAAAGAAATGAAACTAGGGTGAAACTTGGATTTATTAATATGATCCGGAAGACAAAGAGCAATCTACACAATGGTTACCAAGAGGTAGAAGAGAACCCATCAAAGCAAAATCCTAACGATCAAGAGGAATAAAATTGTTCACTGTTTTTTGCGAAACCGAAAATATATATGTGTTGACTTTCTCGAATGGCCAAGAACCATCTATGGTACCTATTAATAAAGTATTTTGAGAAAAATTCACAAGGATATAGCGGAGAAGCGCCCAGTCAAACTTGACAGAAAACTCCTCTCTCTGCTTCTTTGACAAACTCGGCAACAATTTCGTTGGAATTTGATCATCAGACTTTCTTTTTCCAAGCCTTTAAAAAAAGCAAGAAAGGCCCTCGTATTTCTTCTGCTGCCTATACTAAAAGAGGTTTTAACTAATTTTAATTCTCACAGTCTTAAGATTTAAATAAATGGTTTCAATGAAAGGTATCATCGCTTGCAAAAGTGTTTTGACCTTAATAGAGCTTATGTTGAAAAATCAAATTTATATTTTTTCTTTTAATTTTATTCCATTTTTCTACGAACTTTTTAAACACCTGTGGTATGTGTTGTGTAGAAGTAATGTGTCAAAAAAAACTAATAATGGAGATAAAGGAGAAATATATTTGTCAAAAAAACTGTGAACTAAGATATGGCGAGTACAAATGTGTTTCGTATTAATACGTCATAGGATTCAAAATCGAAGTAGTAATATGGTTAAGACCTCTCAAACTCTATTAATTTCCTAATGTTCTGAAACAGTAAAGTTCCTATGTAGCAATCTTCAAATGCATGTTGATGAGCAGATTATCAGGATGACGTTGATTGGTAAGCCAGAGAATACCAAAGGACAGTCCTTGTTGAAAGGAAAGATGGAGGATGAGCGGTGTTATTGTGTTTGCCCCTGATCATCAAGCAGTGAATACTTTGTGGCCAATAAGAACATGGAAACCTCATCGTTACGTTCCTGGGTAGAGAAAGGAGGAAGTTGGAGGTAGCTACAATGTTGTGATTTGTGTGATGGTATAGGTGGCGAAATCCACCTACGAGTATGCCTCAGACTCATCACACAGCCTGATGGTGGTAGCACCACCCAGCAAGCACCAAACTTAGGGTGGTAACTCCTTACAGGTAACAAATATTTTGTGTGTATTCCTCTAGGAGTTAATTTTGGTACCCAGGCGCGGAACTTTAATTCCTTATTCATTAGGGTAGGAAGAGAGCTCAAAGATAAAAAACGAACAAGTTGAGAAAATCGTCGATGACATCAATATAGTATTAAACAAGTAAAATTTCCTGGTTTAGAAAACACAGAGACAAACAGAAATTATTTCTTATTTTGGAACACCTTTGACCTTAATTAGGTAAAAAGTGACGGATATATATATATATATATATATATATATATAAGGGTCAGTAAGATCAAGTGTATTTAAATATTTATTATAGGAGTTTAACAAAACGTTGAGAGTATTTATCATACGCATATTTAGATATATCTATCTTTCGTGAAACCTTCAAGCGAATGAATTAAATATTTCGTAAGTTATGAGGAAATACACAAACTATCTTCCAAATTGCAGCTGCCAAAAGTTAAGGGTCACTTAGAAACAATGAACTACTAACCGAGACGTTTGTGTTTAGAGATTATTGATAAGCTAACAACAGCTACTTCTTATAATCATACATTATTGGAACATTCATCGGTCAAAATGCCGGCTTGTGAGAGACGACCGGTGTCCTGTGATCAAATTTTCACGAAAGATAGATATTAGATATATCTAAATATGTGTTAAAATATATAGTCTCAACGTTTTGTTAAACTTCTGTAATAAATAATTAAATGATATATATATATATATATATATATATATATATATATATATATATATATATATATATATATATTAATAAAGGAAACGCCAGAAAATGCAAGAAATAGATTTTGAGTTTATAAATGATGGCTTAATGCATCAAAGGTAGATAAAACTACACACCACCAGAATATCCTAGACTATTTTTCGCAAATGTAGAGAAATAAGTAGAAAGTGACCATATACATTGGCTAAACAATTGTGACAGTTAT
Organism: Ceratothoa steindachneri; assembly: GCA_963969495.1. Lineage (NCBI taxonomy): Eukaryota > Metazoa > Arthropoda > Malacostraca > Isopoda > Cymothoidae > Ceratothoa > Ceratothoa steindachneri. The sequence goes on from OZ018319.1 coordinate 124,060,623, forward strand.
TACAACATAATACGAATCAATCTAATGATTACTAAATAATGTTCACAAAATCTCACTTCGCTTCCAGAAATTTAACCTTGTAATTTTGATATTTTTCCTTCAATTTAAAACTTTTAAATTAAGATTAAATTTTATACTTTGAAAACGCTTGTATAATATATACCTAATGATATTCATTGTTCAATTTTGATTATAAATAACGAAAAAGTTTGATAGAAACGTGTATGACGTAATAGATCGAACCAGATGCCATGAATAAATAGTGAGATTAAAAATACAAAAGAGAACGGAACCGATTCTATACATTGTCAAAAAACAACAATAGGGTTGATAATTGAACACGATAACATTTATTATCGTCGATTTGTGAAACACCAAATAAGAACACACAAAAGGAACTCTGTAAAGGAGCCTAGCGTCATTATCAAAGTTATTTTATGGATAGGCAAATAATTGTGAGCCACTTATACTCATTGGGGTAATTCATGACGGCGAGGGGCTCCTTAGTGACAATCAGCACAATGTAATGAAGAAATTAAATGAACATATTTGCAACTTTTCTTACCATCGAATATATAACTTTAATACAATATAGTACATACTAAATTTAAAGAAAACACTACTTTATCAAAAATTAAAATAAAAAGTCAAATTGGTTTAGAATATTAAAAAATTAAAACCTCCAAAGCGCCTAGGCCCCACAAAATATTCTCTAACCAAGTTAAAGAATTAAGAGTACTAATAAAACATATTTGTACGATTTTACATATTCAATTGGTTAGGAAATAGTTCTTAAAGAGTTAAAATGCATAAAGGGGGGCAAAAAAGGAAAAAGGATAATCCTGTAAATTTCGGCCCATCTTCCTTAATTCGCTCGTGGACGCTCATGCTTAACTAATTTGCTTCATTTATTTCACCGAATGATCACAACGTATGACCAAGTTAAAGCTATATGTAGTAGATTATCTTGATAAGACGGTCGTTGAAATCACTACAATAATTACGTTTAGGAATAAATAGATAAATAGGACTATTAAATATAACTTTACAAAAAAAGATTCGTTAAAATAAATCTTTATCCACTTCGTATCTTCTTCTTACCTGTCTTTCACGTCTGACTTTAGCCCTTTTCTTATTTCTTGATCTAACCTCAAGACAATTTTAGAGTCATGGCTGCTTTTTAAATCTAGAAATTTGTAAAAAAAATTTAGTACTTACAACAACGTTAAAATTAACTTTGGATTCAGATATTACGGCCGTTCCTCTTCTTGTTCTGTTAAAGGCACAACCTACCAAATAATAGTCCATATTATTGTCCAAATAGTCATCAGGTTAAAATATTTGATCGCTTACTGTTAAAGTGTGTTCTTTACTATTGTTATCAAAATATCTATATATTAACAAACATTGTAATAATTATTTATTTAAATGGTTAAATTATTAAATTCAGTTAATTTCTAAATTTATTACAATCCACTCATGTAAGTGATTTAAAGCTAAATTTATCATTTTTGTTAATTCTGCTAATGAGTTGTCATATATTCCCAGAAACCAGAAGATGACCGAAAAAGCTCTTCTAGAAAATTATATATATATATATATATATATATAAGTGTGTGTGTGTGTGTGTGTGTGTGTGTGTTAATGCAACTAAAATTTACTCTATGTATTTATTTACCCATGAACTCACTAGTAAACGCTTTAAGCTGCAATAAATAAATGTGGATACCAACTTTAACGCTAATTTAAACTCTATTATTCGAGAGAAAGTGTCATATTTACGTTTTAATTCACTGCGGGATAAAGTTGTTTAAAACCGGATAAAAATAGCACGAAATTCCCAAACACTTATTTTGCCTAATGCAAATATATTAGCCATAAAGATGAGCAAGCTATAGACGCCTTCGTAGTCAACAGGTAGCCAAGTAGCCGAATGACAAAGAAGTCGGCGATGCCATAGCGATTCTTCTGTGAGCAGGAGTAGCGAAGTAGCTAATTCATATCCAAAGTACCGTAAATAAATGTATTGTAATAGAGTTAGAATAAATTTATAAATGAAGAATGAAGCAAATTTCTGGTAGAGTAACAAATTATGTATTTAAAAAACGAGCTTAAATAAAGGAAAATAATCAAAAAGAAACGAAATTAATTCTAGCGGGTATAAAGTAATCAATATATATATACGAGGGGGAGTCAAAAAGTTCTCAGACAAATGGCATAAAATTTATATTTGTAATAATACTGTAATCATTTTTCTACATAAGCTCCATTAACATCTATACACTTTCTTAATCTATGAATCCAACGGTAAAGACCATCTTTGTAGAATTCACGGGGTTGTCTCTGGCACCAAGTAATGACCTGCTTTTTTGCTTCATCTAATGATTGAAACCGGGTTCCTTTTAGGTGTCCCTTTAAATTTGGTTAGGTTAGGTAACCTAACCTAACCTAACCTAACCTAACCTAACCTAACCTAACCTAACCTAACCTAACCTAACCAAATTTAAAGGGACACCTAAAAGGAACCCGGTTTCAATCATTAGATGAAGCAAAAAAGCAGGTCATTACTTGGTGCCAGAGACAACCCCGTGAATTCTACAAAGATGGTCTTTACCGTTGGATTCATAGATTAAGAAAGTGTATAGATGTTAATGGAGCTTATGTAGAAAAATGATTACAGTATTATTACAAATAAAAATTTTATGCCATTTGTCTGAGAACTTTTTGACTCACCTACGTATATATATATATATATATATATATATATATATATATATATATATATATATTTATTACCTATTTGCGTTGATAACATTAATCATAAAATACTAGGTTAATAGAGTTCAAGTAAGAGCTGATAAGTGAAACGAATAGTTAAGTCTCTCCGGGACCCAAAGATATGAAAAGATCGACTTGAAATCATAACAAAAATGTAGAGAAACTAAATAGGTTCTTTAGCGCTCACTTCAACAGAAGAATCAGGGCCAGATAGTGCTTGTTTTATTGACCACGCCAAACAGAAAGTAAGCTCCGAGTCGACCAAATCAAAGGATGCCAAGCAAAGTATTACGGCTTTGAAATTAAACAATATTTAATCAACGTCAACTGAGTCACTGGTGATATTTATTGGTTCGAATAATGAAAATCTTCATATATATATATATATATATATATATATATATATATATATATATATATATATATATATATATATCAGACAATGGCTTCTCCATTCCCCCCTAAGGGTGGATCTTGCGAATCGCTACTAAGATTAAAACTTAAAATCTAAAAAAAAGCAGGCATGGTCAAATTTTTATAAATTTTCTAAACTTCACCATTTTTAATTCGTTGGGTTTTGAAAAATTCACAAATTTCGATACTTATATTTATTTCTGTTCTGAACTTTACCATTTTGTTTTTTGATATTATCAAAGAATGATTAGAAATAGCTTTGATATATTATAAACATTTTTATGTAAGAGTAAATTTAAATTGTAAAATAAATGTATGTCTTACCACAATTATGTGTTTAGGATATAGAGATCGATTCTTTACAAAATAGATTTATGTTGAGTCTGAATTTTCCGAGAGTAATTTCTATCCGGTGAGTCACCGGCTTAACAATATGGTGTAATGAAGTCTTCTTCGAAAAGCGACAATTTAACCTTTAGTTTCCAGATTTTCAAGTCCACTTTTCATCATTTGGCTGTTTACCACTTCTGAAATAAGTGGCAAAAGGCCTTTCCGTGAACGTCATACGTATGTACATATTCTCATGTGAGCATGTACGTTATGCTAGCCATTTTATCGAATCTTGTGGTATACACAATAAAGTTTATACATTTTATTGTACACGTTTGTTTGGATTAAATGCTTGTACGTTACATATATTACTTAAATGTGAGCGTTTTAAACACTTCAAACTTTTAAGCACGTAGACTTGAACACTTTGCACCTTAAATTAATATGTGTTTAGTACAAAAATATTAAAGAAAAAATAACTATTAAGTTTTTTTTCTTCCATTACATATATGGATGCACAGTATGCACATATATGTTTTACTTTTTGTACTTATTTACAAATCGAATAGAAGGTGAAAATAGGCTGCATAAAGCATGCAATCCATTGGATGTTTAAATGTTATGTAGCCGCAAATAAATTAAAAAAACAACAAATCTTAATAGTTACTCTATGAGCACAAAATGATCAACTTAATAAACCTATAACAATTCAGGAACTTTATATCACACATATACACATAATCCGTCACACAGAATCCCAAAAGGTTGCGCACAAACAAGGACGGAGGGAAACTGGTAAAATGAACGTTACTTCGGAATTCATAATGAAAGGACGCGAATGTCGTCTCATTCTGACTAACAGCTCCCCACTGGCCTCAATTCAGACCAAGTCGAGTGAAATGAGTCCTAATAGGCAACTAATAACTTCCTATTTGAAGTCGGGACTTCATAAATCTAATAGCGACAATGCGTAAGTCAACCATTCGCTGCCCTGACAACTCTATCATTTACTTCTAAGTCACCGACTTTGAATGGAGAGGCGGCAACCTGACCACTTTCTAAACACACCGACACACTCGCATATGCACACACATAGACATATTATAGGGGCAGAGAGAAAAAATGATATGGTGATAAAAAAGTAATATATACATATATATATATATATATATATATATATATATATATATATATATATATATATATATATATATAGAGAGAGAGAGAGAGAGAGAGAGAGAGAGAGAGAGAGAGAGAGAGAAAGAGATATATAGATAGATAGATAGATATGCAGAGTGCGTTAGTATTTTGAGGCCATTAGTTTGAATAGCTCTAACTTTCTGTTTTAATTTCGTTTTAGCTTAATATTTAATGACATTGAAGTGCCCACCCAAACGAAAAGGCACGCTGTAATCACTGCCCTAAAATATTAGCATAATGATATAAGAGATCGTTCGTTTTCTGAAAGTCGCCCAATCCTTCACGCCAAAGTCAGAAAGAGACAAGGAAGCTACTGATAGTGATCCAACATTAGGAGCAAAACACAAAACACCTGGTAAAAGGTCCAATACAATCAGAAACCAAGAATTTGTGTAGGATTTTAGGGGGGATTTTTTTGACGGAAAGTCGATCAGAATACTTGCAAAGGACCTCAATGTTTCAAAATGTACCATCAGTAGAGGTGTGCATAAAGATATCCGTTACGAGTTGTATGGGATGCCGCGAGGTAAGTTCATATCAGGTAAGACGAAAAAGAATCGTTTGACCTCCTGCTCTTCCGTCATACCAGGGTGGTGAGGTTGTCGAACTATGCTACAAAGAGTGGGTGGCAGTGTTGACGCAACGGACATGATCGCTCTCTTACAGGTAGCCAACTATAAGGCAATGAGAGGAAATAAACATCCGTAGTTCCTTCCACTTAGCTCTGAGTCCACAGCAATTCCATTAATGTAAATTGCCCTCCGGAGCTACGTGAAAAGGAATGTCGTATCTATATTAAATGAGAGCCTACTTTGGACTGTCACAGGAATAGCATAAATGTGCCTTTTGAGTGTTTAAAGAGCAATCACGATTGGATGATTCTATTCATTGCTCGGCTTCATGAAATATCCTTGGGTCAAAGGAAATGTCTCTTTATTGGCTCTCTTGATCTTACAGAATTACATTGTTAAATGAACCCGTTTTTTGAAACTACCTGATAAGATAGGTATTTCCCCCAAATTTACTCACGGTTCTAAAACATTTTCACGAAGGAATGCAAGCCAAATTCCTTGTACTCATTCATCCTCAGATCCATTCCAGGTAAAGGTCGGTACTAAAAAGGGCTGGAATTGGGTATTTGTTGCTGTCCTTTATTTTGTTTTTCTTGCCCTGAACAATCCCACTCATGCTACCTTTTGTATAGATGTCGGGATAACCATCCATTGCGGATTGCACTGTAATCTAATTAACCTCTGCTATCTCTAAGCTCAAACCAGAATTTCCTCATCACGACAATTAAGCTACCTATGCTGCCGTGGGCAGTACAAACCTAGAAGTCACTAGGCAAGTTAATTATTACCAGAAATTTTAAGCGCATTTTGACAGTAACGGATAGGTTAGTAGTACTTGTTAAACAGAAGACTGCTATCCTAACTAGGCTAACCTAGTCTTCTTGCATAACAATACTTTTTTTCAAAGAATTTTGTTTCGTTTCTTTTCCAAACCTATATAATGGGGAAAGGCTGTAGAACAAAATGGAAACTATATAAGTGACTAAATTTACAATTATTTCCAATGCGGCGCGAACCTTGCTTGGGACCTAATATTTATATACGTATGTATTGCAGAAAATCCCACAGTTTCTCATATCCATACGTATGTATATTTATAAATGTGGATCAATTACTCTGGGGCTCTTAATCCCTTCAAAATGTTATAAAATTGGTTTAATCCTTGATAAGTACTTAATCGTTAACATCTATTTTTCGAGTCGTGTTTATTAATTAAACACACAAATGGCTTAGATATATAGATATTAGGTAGTTAGGTACTATGTAGCTAGGTGGTATTAAGTAGGTAGTTATAGGGTAAGTAGTTAGTCGGTGGTATATAATATGTATGTACTTTAGGTAGGTAGTTAGATACTAGGTATGTAGGAAGATAGATGTACCATAAAAATCGTAAAATAAATACCGCGATGATTTTAATATTGAGAGAGGAATTTGCTTGTGAAGGGAAGAGTGTAAACGGCCCGCTGGAAAGGTTTGACTGTACTCCAGGTAAGACCTTCCCCCTTGTAAACAAAAAATACAAAGGACAATAAATACTCATCAGGCTCACAAACATTGACCACATTTGATGGCGACACTTGTTACAAGGATCAAAATGGTCGAAATATTATAGATTTCCCAATGAAATTACTGATATAAAAGAGGAAATCGCAAAGAAGACTCAGATGTTCTCGGCTCTATTACGATTTGACTAAGCACGAGCCCAAAATGGCTTCATCACACATAATATCTCTTGTTGACAAGCGAACTATCATAAACTACAAGTCAACTAAAAGCAGAAAATCATTTAGACCTTCCTGCCTACCCATCCCTCCATAACCCTTTATTTACAAGTCACAGGAATGGTCTACAAAGGAGATTTTGGTAGGGTCTGAATATCGAGATTAAAATTATTTCCTTTACAAGGCAGTTTCGAGGGTACGTACCCAAAGACGCCTATTTTCATTTTATCCTAAGATGACTTAATCCTATTATGTTATTGACATGGACTCGAACTTTTCCTCACTCCCACACATTCGCCCACCCACATTCACCCCAATCCTTAGATTCTTTTACACCGAATCATACCCTCCCGATAGAAAGATAAGTACCTAAATATAAAGCCACATAGATTCCTAAATAGACAGGCATGTAGGTAAATCTGTTTATATACAAAAAAATGCTTACACATGTACACACACGCTTACATTGGCAAGCCAATATCACCTGCCTCTCTTTCCATAACCCCCATTTTAGAGTTCTTTCCAGACCACACATGTGAACCATTCCTCCAATATCTAATCGCTCACTTTCTGACACTATCTATTCACTTTTGAGGGTACTCTACTGACCTTCCAAAAGTGGAAATGAAATTAAAAGGATCCTACCTATTTTATAGATCGTCCCTTGGCCATCAGGTCTCACTTTTATCTATCTATTTCTCTATCTATCTTCTTTGTACTTCTTAAATTAACAGAATGAGATGATAATTGAAGAAATAAATATCAATTATATGGAATAGGTTGGAAGATCAAATTTAGAGGATATTTTGCTGGAATTCTTCATCTCCAAATTTGAAGTAAGTAATAATTTATTAGTTATTTTTATTATTAAATAAATAATGAGTGCTTTAATTGAAAAATAAATTAATTTCTTATTAGAATAGAACGACTATGAAACTATTTATAGAAGGGTATATTTAATCTATTATGAATATAAGTAGATATCTTTTTATCAGCCAATTTTCTTCATCTGCCTATCTCATCAAGTTTGGAGTCAGAGCTCTGCAAAAAGATTAAATTAATCACAGTTCAGCACTCGTCTTCTACGTTATTGTTGTCATTGTAAACATTTCTTTTTATTGGTGTCATACAAAAATGAATACATTTGAGGAATTTTTGTATTATGAAAAATATAAAAAAGAGCTAATTGGAAACGGCAACTCATACCACAGATTAGAAGCACTTTAGATAAAGCATAGAAATTCATTGACTTGCTACACGGAAATATTTTTATAGGAAAAGAGAATAGGAATGGATAAAGAAATGAACAAAAGAAGAAGTGAGGTAGATAGAAATAAGGTAACTACTACAAAAAAAATTGTTAAGTTTCCATTTTGCATTAATTAAAATGATAACGTGAAAATGTCTTGTTTAACGGGCAACAACTATTTCAACCTTGACCCATCGTTCTTAGCACCCTTAGCAGATTCGAAACTTATGGTCTGTTTGTTACTGACAAAGTGGAATGCTTCTTTTATCTTACTAACCTCTTTATGTCCTTTCTATGGTCTCTCAATGTCTCCTTAACATAGTAACCAAAGTTCAGTACAAGTGTTGCCATTTAGAGACATTCGACACAAGATAGTTAAAGCTTCTCAGATACTGTTTCTACCTCGTACATGATCACTCGCTCGCCTCTCTCTCTCTCTCTCTCTGTCTCTCTCTCTCTCTCTCTCTTGTTTTCACCACTACAGCATTTAAAGCAAACATTCTTCTTATCTCAACATTCCTCAACTTTCTTGAACATTCTGCAAGATTCTCTACCTATGGAAGGACCGATGAAACCCAATTTTATCTTATCTAAGATATCTCCAATCAATTTGTTCACGGGTTTAGCATTTGTAAAAGGCGAATGGCAAAGCTAAAATAATCAACACAGATTTATAGAATGACCATATCGATGGAGCGATCAATTCAACTTACTAAGTCTATTATTTTCATTGTTTTCCTTATATTTTCTTAAGCTAGGAAAAAAAATAAAGAGAAAAGGGGATAAATTTAGAGTCAGTTTTGATATTTAAACAAAGGAAGCGTCCAGAATAACAGGCAATAACCATTGATTGATGATTGAGGAATAAGGGAAAATTGGAATTATTAGAACCGAGGTAGAAGGAAAGGGAAAGAAACAAAAACTAAGTAAATTATTGACAGCAGGCCGTTGGTTTTCTAATATTCAGACCTAATTTTCTAGATTAAGAATTATAATTATAATATATTAAATAGTATTTTAGAGACCCATAATTGCGAACACTTGGTATGGGTAATTGCGAAGTTTAATTTAATTAAACGTGCTATACAAATAATTTTATACCGAAAGGTGTACCTTGACGGGTATCTTTTTAAAAGTCTCGATTCACGCGAATGATTTTATACATACGTTTTTCAGTGTTCCCACAGGGCACTAACACTTAAGGTTTTATGAAGTGAGTTACAGCAATACTTGAGACGTTTAAAGAAATTCCTACCTTTCAAGAGATCTGTAATTACAAATTTGATCGTATTTAGGGGGTTTATGCATCGAAATAATTTACCCCGAAGTTCCATCAGGGTGAGTATTTTTTATTATTAATACCCAGAAGCTTTTCGGTATTTTCCCACGCCGTAAGTTCTTAAGATTGATTTAGGCCAATATTTTTCTCTCTTTTTTTATCCTGCCATTTTTGCCATCTTTGTAAAGCCACCCATTTGGCGTAGCAAAACCAGAGTAAGTGAGGAGAGTTGTGTGCTCTCACGTTTTTTTACTACTCCGAGGTATTTATTCAAGTTTTATATCTTTCAAAGTTCTTTTGACTGAGATGCCCTCCTTGGTTTATGTTTTATTATTTCAATAATAAATATAATCACAAATGGATAAGACGTTGGATTATCTCGTCAGGGCACCGGGTTGGAGTCCAAGCGGAAACAGGCAGAAACGATTGAATCCCAGTAAACGCTTGAAGTCCATTGCTCGGTTGAAGCCGATGAAGCCCACTGAATGATTGGAGCCCAGTGAAAGATCGAAGCACAATTGAGAAATGAAACTCAGTGAAAGGTTGAAAAAGAAGTCAAATTAATCCCAGTGAATAGCAGACGCACAGTGAAGGATTGAAGCCCAGTTGATAATTAAAACTCAGTGGAGAATTGAAGGTTAGTGAGTAATTGAAGCCAAATGAAGGAGTGCAAACCAATAAATGGTTGAAGCCAAATGGGTTTCAATTGATAATTGAAACTCAGTGAAGCATTGAAGTCAAGTGAACGATTGAAGCCCAGTGGAGGAGCGAAGTCGAGTAAATGATTAAATCCAAATGAACGATTGAAGCCCAGTAAGGGAGTGAAGCCTAATGAATGATTGACACCTAGGGAAAGATTGAAGCCAAGCTGATGACTGTAGTCTAGTGGAAGATTAAAGCCCAATGAAAGAGTGAAGCCCAATTGATAATTAAAATCCAGTGAAGTATTGAAGTCAAGTGAACGATTGAAGCCCAGTGAAGGATAGAAACCCAGTGAAGGATCGAATACCAGTTAAAAATTTAAGCTTAGTGAAGGATTGAATCACAATGAAGGATTAAAGCGAAATTGAGAATTCAAACCCACTGATGTATTTAAGCCCAGTGAAGGAGTGAAGCCCAGTAAAGGCGTGAAGTCCATTAAGGAAAGTAAGTCCAGTAAACCATTGAAGGCCAGTGAAGAAGTGAATCTCAGTGAAGGGATGAAACTCAGTGAATGATTCGAGCCCAGTGAAAGATCAAGCCCAGTAAATAATTAAATCACGGTGAAGGATTGAAGCCCTGTGAATGAGAGATTCACCGTGAACGAGTGAAGCCCAATGAATGATTGGACCCCAGTGAAGGAGTAACCTCCGGTGAACGATTAAAGCCCATTGAACTATTGAAGCCGAGTGAAGTGAAGCCGAGTGAATGATTGGAGCCCAATGAATCATTGAAACCAAAGTGAGAGTTGAAACCCAGGGAAGTTTCGAGGTCTAGTAAACGAATTAAGGACAGTGAATGAGTGAAGCACATGAATGATTGGATCCCAGTGAATGATTTAAGCCAGTTAAGAATTGAAGCCATATGACCGATTGAAGCCTAGTGAAGAAGTGAATCACAGTAGAAGAGCGAAGGCCAGTGAACGATTGAAGCTAGGTGAACAATTGAACCCAGTAAATGAGTGAAGCCCAGTGAATGATTGGATCCCAGTGAACGATTGAAGCCTAGTGTGTGAGGATTTTTTCCCTTTCGGGTGGCGACCTATAGTTACTGTGATGGCCCCCTACATCAGGTCTTTTCCATTTATCTTGTACCACTTCAGTAGAAGTTTATTTGTGCTCCTTAATTAGACGGTGTGGGAGAGAAGGAGCTGAGTGGCGAAGTATTTCTGAAATGTTCTGAATATAATCAGAGGACGGGGATCCTGAGGCACTCCATCAATTACATCCAAGATTATGAATACTTTTGGAACTACAAAGGCCATTATATAAGAGCTAATTCCGAGCTACTCGCTTGCCCTAACACGTAGGTCAGCGCTCTTGGAATGTATTCTTCAGCCAGTACAAGATATGGACATTTCTCTACGAGACTTTAGCCAGTTAATATGTCCGTCACTTGCCCTCGCCTCCTAATTTTCCTAACTAAATCTAATTTATTAGCCTGCTTCGTTCTCATTTAAAGTCAACTATTTTTGCAGTGCCCAAATAACATGGCTATAAATCATAAACTGAGTGTGGATGAGGAATAAGTCCGAGACCTCAGGCCGTTTAATATCAAAACCTAACACTTTCAGGTTTCATTCTTTTCATCTTGGCTGCGTAGTGACTAAGAGTGAAAAGCGATATTTAAAAAAAAAATGACATTGAATAATTCAGGTATTAAATTAACAATATTGATATTTTAGAATATTTGAAACTTTTTATTTCTATTTTCTGCAAACTTCATGCATTTAAACAAGATATATGTATATAAATAGTCCAAATAAATTTATAATCATCAAAACTTTCGTCGAGTTGGTAATGCTTACTATAGTAGAGTGAGTCACAAATAAATTAACGACAAATTCATAAAAAAATGTAATAAATTGGTTCAAATCAACGCATTTCTACTCCAATTCGCAAGCAAATTATGTCTATAACGTGGCATTTTGAAGCATTTATAGCGCAAAATTTGGAAAAAAAGAGTGATTCAAAAAATTCCTTAAATTGTGGTATGATAAAATTTGCTTTACTTGAGCTTTTCAGTCTTGATAGATTAAATTCCTATTTAAGTTTACGTTTTTTTAATTACATTTGATATTATTACTTTTTATGTATACCAGTATTATTCAGCGATCGGAATTAATACCGGTAATGAAGTTATCGATATTGTTACATCCTTAGTAGTGGATGACCAACACAATCCTCGTGCGAGAGCTCACTAGATCAAATTTATGTGGGGCCAACGTAACTGTACCATCTATAAAGTTGACAGAAATTATGTAATTGACAGTGTAGACTGATCAAACCAACGAGCTATTTTTAATTATTGGGGAATGAATAGGAAAAGTTTAGAACATAAGAAAAGAAGGAGCCTGCAAAAGGCTAATCAATAACCTATACGAGACAGCTCCTTTTCTTATTACCCAGTTTAGTCCCACCTTGCAATCCTTATCAATCAATCTATCCAGTTTATTCTTAAAACCTTCTAGGGAGGAATCTTCTACCACATGACTACTCACCCTATTCCATCCATCTACCCCTTTATTTGTAAAGCAATTTCTAACAATCTCTTTGCTAAATCTTTACTTTTCCAGCTCAAACTTATTGCTACGTGTCCTCTCCTGTTCACTAAAAAAATGAACCTTACCTATGTCTTCCCTATTATAACCGTTTACTCACTTGAAGACTTTAATCAAGCCTCGAACTCTTTTTTCTTTCTAGCCTATGTATATTTACTCTCCTGAGCCTTTCAACATTAGGTAAGCTCGTTAACCCATTTATCATCTTAGTCATCCTTCTTTTACAGACTCAAGCAAACCAATTCAATCCTATAATCAGAAGACCAAGATTGCATCACATAGTCATTATGAGGCCTAACTAATGCCAGGTACAGTTTCAGAGTGAAATCAGCAGTGGACTAAAGTTCTCCAAGCAGGGAATCCAGGTGGAAAAGAGAGCCCAGCGAATGCTGGGGTACATAAAGAGACATTTCTGCTTCCGAAATTAGCAGATTATTCTCACATTGCACAACTCTCTAGTCCGGCAACACCTTGAATACGCCGTATAATTCTGGTCCCAAACCCTGAGGTAGGACATTGAATGGTTGGAAAGGGTACAGGCCAAACCCACAAAATTTATCCCTTTCCTTAGACATAAGCAGCCGCTACGAGAACTGGGGATATTCTCCCTGGAGACGAGCCGGTTAAGAGGCTAGCTGATTAAAACTTTAATACGAGGAGTTGAAAACGTAGATCACAGGGGCTGTTCATGCTGAACAGCTTCCTGTTCAGCATGTAACCACGGTCACAAACTGGAATTAATATAATTCTATACTATCATTTGCGGCAACTTCTTCTCGTACAAAATCTGCGGGACGTGGAACCGTCTACCGCCAGAAGTCGTGAACAGTTCTTCAGTCGAACACTTCAAATCTCGACTTGACGAGATAATCCACACCTTGACCTAGGTCTTACCACCTTGATATAGATTATAGATTAGAGGCAAGTTGATAGGTTTCAACTTTTCTATAAAAAATTCCTGATTGTGTTCTTTTTCCACAGCACACTCAGGTATCTTTTCCGCTTTCCGGGAGAGGTGGGCGGGGAGAGCCTTCATCTATGCTATGCTTTATCTTATGCATAGGTTGGAGCGTTCCCAAAATAGTACCTCCACAGTATGGTGAACAATGTCATTTGAGATACTACTTTTCCTTATGACAACAAGGAAACAACAAGGAAACAACAAGGAAAGAAGGTACCCTAGGAGACCTTACGGTCCATTCAAAGAGGGTACCATTGGACTTGCAATCGAGTAGGCACAAGGCTGCTCAATTGTTTTGCGTCCCTAAACGGCCACTTTTCAAGACCTTGTCTAGTCTTACCTTAAACTGGTCAACAGATTCACTGTTGACAACTTCCACTGGAAGTGCGTTCCACTTACCGCAGATACTGTAGGTGAAAAAATTTCCACACAGATTGTGGTTGTAACGCTTCAGTTCAAGTTTGAATCCGTGATTGCGCGTTCTGTTCTCACTCAGTGTGAAAATATCCCGGTAGTCAACATTGTCGAACCCTCGAAGTATTTTGAAAACTTCGATGAGCTGACCACGCAGTCTACGGGTTTCCAGCGAGAACAGATCTAATTCCCTTAGTCTATCCTCATAACTTTTATGTCGGATAGAGGGAATCAGCTTGGTTGCCCTGGCTTGTACGCGTTCCAATCTCGCGATGTCCTTTCGCAATGAAGGACTCCAAAATTGTACGGCATACTCCAGGTGCGGTCGGACAAGTGAGTTGTACAGGCACAGTACAATCTCCTGGTTCCGATAACCAAACTGGCGCTTAATATAGCCTAGCATCCTTTGGGCCTTTTTCTCCGCCTCAATGCACTGTTTCGAGAACTTGAGGTCACTAGTGATTGTTACACCCAAGTCCTTCTCAGTGTCGGTGGATTCCATAGCAGTGCCCTTAAGGATATACTGAGATTGGGGGTTTCTGTGGCCGATATGCATCACTTTGCATTTGCCCACGTTAAAAGGCATTTGCCGCGTGTCCGACCACTCCCCAATCTTCCCAAGATCTTCCTGCAGGCGGGCAGTATTTCCATCCTTTGCAACGTTCATACCAAGCTTGGTATCATCGGCAAATTTGGAAATCTTGGCAACCATGTCACCGTCCATGTCGTTGACGTAGATGATGAATAGTAGTGGTCCCAGGACAGAACCTTGAGACACTTCCCAAATAAACTCCTTTAGAAATCATCGTTACGAGAAAATATTTATTCTAACTCTCACACGTTCCTACAAAGAACATAGATTCTCGAATGTATGACAGCAAGGGCTGTTCGCTTCCTTGAGCAATTCCAGGCTCGTTCTAATATCTTTATGAAATAGAAGAGATTCAAATGATGGTGTTTTTCAAATCGTCAATTCAGTCCATTTATCTGAGCCCTGTCTTTGTTGTCTGTGATCCCTTAACAAGGAAGATCTCTTTCATTTCTAGTTTTTCTTTTCTTCAACTTTGAGCCTTTTCCTGGTTGATATCATAAGTAGAAACATAAAAAAAAATACTCCTAGTATATATCCAACAATCCATCAATCGCCTCATAGTTCAGCTGTCCAATATGTGAAGAAACTGGAGAAGTCCTTAAATACAACACATACTCATAATTTTGGGCACAGATACGACACATGTATTTTTATAGCGCACACAAACTGCGATTTCTTTTTACGCAAAATGGTCTGGTCTCACTTACATGCCTTAGATTCGCTTTAACTCTGTTCATGTGTACTATAGAAATGCATGTATGTCATTTGGGTAGGTATCTAAGGAGGTTTCAGATGCGATTGATAAGTGATGACTTTTCGGGAGCCAGGTAGATACAGCGGTGGATTTCTGACGTCGAGGTAACGGGTTTGATCCCAGTGCTGGATCTATCCCCGTTTGGGTAGTTAGTTCCTGTTAACGTCTTTAACACACACAATCAGTACACATCTTTCATTTTCGTTCTAGTCCTAAGAGCACAACGATGACAAGAGCACAACGTATTAAATCTCTTCTCCGCACCGAGCACTTAACATGGGCTACGCAGATACCCCTGCGCGGAACGGGTTGTCCCTCTTGAGGTCAAAAAGAGTTGCACTTGCGCTGATTGTGGTAAAGACCACCTGCCTACTAGACCAGACCCTGGGGACTTCGTCTGCAAGGAATTGTCAGTTTGATCTATATGTGTATTTCATTATCAGGCCAGATGATTAGTGTTTCTAAAGAGAAGCTTGCTACTCTGATTCGAAGTTAAGTGATTTATATATTTTTTTTGTTGGATTAAATGATTCATTGTTAAATTACCTATTTATATTTACTCATTGATCGATATATTAATTAAAAAATTTCTTAGGGCAATAAAATTTGGCTACGGAGATATTGAGAACAGTTTCCGAGCCAGGAATATTAGATACGTAGATACTGAGAGCAAGTTTCCTTTGCCTTTTGTATATATATATATATATATATATATATATATATATATATATATATATATTATATATATATATATATATATATATATATATATATATATATATATATATATATATATATATATATATATATATATATATATGAATAACGTTACAGCCACGAGGAAAATGAAACAACGGAGAACTGCGAGGCCTTTCGACTAATGGTCCTTTACTAAGCAGACTAAAAGACAGGGAAAAAGAGAAAGATATTTATACACCATATCCCATATTTTCATTAATCAGGTGTATAAATATCTTTCTCTTCTTCCCTGTCTTTTAGTCTGCTTAATAAAGGACCATTAGTCGAAAGGCCTCGCAGTTCTCCGTTGTTTCATTTCCCTCGTGGCTGTAACGTTATTCATAAATTCCTCACGTTCCTTATTTTCGTGATTCAGTTATACATATATATATATATATATATATATATATATATATATATATATATATATATATATATATATATATGGTGCGGTTAAGGTAATGGCATAATTAGACAACTGCTCTGCTTCAGGTCCAGCAGGTGATCCTATCCTCCTTGAACTGGAAGACAACACTTAGGGATGACCCATCCATCAGCCCAAAAAAGCTGATTTCAAAGACACGCCTTTATGTCGTCTCGTTTACCGTCACAGAAAACTGTTATTATTAATATATTAACAGCGTTGACTGAGCCAAAACGCTCGAAAGACGGTAAACGAGACGACATAAAGGCGTGTCCTTGAAATCAGCTTTTTGGGGCTGATGGAAGGGTCATCCCTAAGTGTTGTCTTCCAGTTCAAGGAGGATAGGATCACCTGCTGGACCTGAAGCAGAGCAGTTGTCTAATTATGCCATTACCTCAACCGCACCAATTTGTCTCGATATTTTTCCATCTTTCGAGCGTTTTGGCTCAGTCAACGCTGTTAATATATTAATAATAACAGTTTTCTGTGACGGTAAACGAGACGACATAAAGGCGTGTCCTTGAAATCAGCTTTTTGGGGCTGATGGATGGGTCATCCCTAAGTGTTGTCTTCCTTTCAAGGAGGATAGGATCACCTGCTGGACCTGAAGCAGAGCAGTTGTCTAATTATGCCATTACCTTAACCGCACCAATTTGTCTTGGATATTTTTCCATCTTTCGAGCGTTTTGGCTCAGTCAACGCTGTTAATATATTAATAATAACAGTTTTCTGTGACGGTAAACGAGACGACATAAAGGCGTGTCTTTGAAATCAGCTTTTTTTGGGCTGATGGATGGGTCATCCCTAAGTGTTGTCTTCCAGTTCAAGGAGGATAGGATCACCTGCTGGACCTGAAGCAAAGCAGTTGTCTAATTATGCCATTACCTTAACCGCACCAATTTGTCTTGGATATTTTTCCATCTTTCGAGCGTTTTGGCTCAGTCAACGCTGTTAATATATTAATAATAACAGTTTTCTGTGACGGTAAACGAGACGACATAAAGGCGTGTCTTTGAAATCAGCTTTTTTGGGCTGATGGATGGGTCATCCCTAAGTGTTGTCTTCCAGTTCAAGGAGGATAGGATCACCTGCTGGACCTGAAGCAGAGCAGTTGTCTAATTATGCCATTACCTTAACCGCACCAATTTGTCTTGGATATTTTTTCATATATATATATATATATATATATATATATATATATATATATATATATATATATATATATATATATACCTGGTGTCACAGAAAAAAAGTTAACCTTACTTTGAATTAGTAAAGGGTCTTTTATCAAGGAGGCTCGAGCTTTGTCAGGCGATAGTGGCCATGCTGTTAAAACGACATCTGGCAACCTTACTGTGAACTGTTTAGTAGTACTTGGCAAGTCACAATGAAAGGTTCTAGCGTTGAACAGCATTTGCAAATCATCAAATATCATTATCAAAATCAGTGCTCCGTCCGACAAGGCCCATTTTTGGATGAATGGATTTTAAACAAGCATAATTGTCGGATTTGGGACGAAAACAATCCACCTGAGATACACCAGCACCAATTGCATCTCAAAAAAGTCACTGTTCGGTGTGGATTTTTGTCTAACGGAATCATCGGTCCGTATTTTTTTGAAACGAAGATAGGATTGCCATAACCGTCAACGGCGAGACCTACAGATTGATGATAAGCTACTTCTCGTGGCCTTAAAGTGGATTATATGCCTGATATAGATACTGACAACATGTGTTTCCAACAGGACGGCGCTACATGCCACACTTCGCACGCCACGATATACATTTTGCACCAGCAATTTCAGGAAAGGGTCATCTCTCACCGTGGCGACGTCAACTGGCCACCGAGAGCATGCGATTTAACGCCATTAGACTACATTCTTTGTGGCTACCTTAAATCGCAGGTCTATGCGAATAATCCGAAAACAATGATATCCTCAAAGGCAACATAACGAACACCATCCAGCACATTCAGCCAGATTTATGCGACAAAGTCATTGAAAATTGGGCCTCCCGAATACGTTCCACCAAGCGAAGCCGCGGCGGACATTTGAACGACGCCATATTCCACACTTAATGCCATAAAATTTACTTTCAAATTTGAAATAAATTGAGTGCATATATCACACACAACTTGTTTTATTTACATTTAAAAATCGAGCGACCTTACGATATTGATACATTAATGGGTTTAGTGGAGGCTATCAAGAATATGTTTGCGCAAGAAGGTAAAATAATGAAACTACGCCTAGGAAGGCTAGGTAGCCTAGGTCACTGTGCGATTCTTAAAGCAAAGCCTAGGCCATTTCAGAGTGTTTTTCAGCCACGCTGTGGTATGGTCTCGTCATTATTGCTTACTAAGTAAGCAAATCAAAGCGTTTCTGTGTAAAAGTTTACTTCCATAGAACTTTTTTAATCATGCAGTTAACAAAAGATCAACGCGTATTTGTATTCACAAACTTTATTAATACTGGCAGTATTAAACAAGTACAAGATTCATTTGAACAACGTTTTCCAGGTAAGCAGCCACCAAGCAAGCCCAGAATTTTGAAACTTGTTCACAAATACCAACATGAAGGAACATGCTTAAATCTAAATAAAGGTCGCTCGGGTCGTATGAGAACCATAAGAACAACAGAAAATATCGAAAATGTTCAGATGACACTTTTTCAAAATCCACATATATCAGTCAGAAAGAACAGCCTACAATTGTCAAAGTCATCATTAAACTGCATTATTAAAATGGCTTCCCTATAAGATACATGCAAGATAATTTGTCGAATGGCTTCTCTAAAAACCTGCTCGTTTCATGGAAAACATTGTGATTGGTGACGAGACAGCCATAACATTCGGCAATATGCGCCGCTGAACCACCCCCCAGCATTCAACTTTGACACACGTATTTGTAGGCAGAAAGTGTCTGTGGATCGGAATATGCGGGAATGGCTATCTTGTCGTGCCATAGTTTAATGAGAATAACTTGAACGGTGCTGCCTACCTGAGCATGATCACCGAAAGGATCTTCCCAGAACTCCGCCAGATTTACGGCAATAAATTCAATAGACTTTAGTGGATTCAGGACGGCGCACCAGCTCATAGACAGCTTGCTGTAAGAACAAAACTACAGAAACGTTTGACAACCGCATTATCGCGTTAAATCATGCAATTGAATGGCCCCCAAGATCCCCTGACTTAACACCGTGCGATTATTTCTTATGAGGATATCTAAAAAATAAAGTTATTCTACTCCACCACAAAGCATCAACCAGTTAAGAGATAGTATCACACTTGGAGTCAATAGACTTAAGGAAGGAAAATCACAAGTTAACCCTAAAAGTTGTTTAATCAATGCGATCAAAGGCGCAACTGTGTTTGGAAAGAAATGGAGGACATGTGGAAGGAAACGGTGCTTAGAAAATTATGAATTTGTATTACCCATATGAGGAGGTGTTTTAGTTAAAATTGGATTTAAATATGTATATTTGTTGATTTTAGACTTCGAAGTTTCATTATTTTACTTCCTTGAGCAAACATAATTTTGATCGCCTCCACTAAATCCATTAGTGTATCAATATCGTAAAAGGGAATTTAATGAATTTCCAGAATCGACAGATAAATAGTTGAAAAATTTGTTTTGCTTTGCAGGACTCAAATATCTCTAATAGGTTTTGAGTTATACTAGTTCAAAGTACGTTAAACCTTTTTCTGGGACACATTGTATATATATATATATATATATATATATATATATATATATATATATATATATATATATATATATATATATATATATATATATATATATATATATATATATATATATATATATATATATATATAATATATTATTTTTATTTACTTTGATCTCCTGTTTCTACATTCTTTCACTTTCATTAATATTTTTATCTTTATTCCTTCCTTTTACTTTTACTTTCTCTAGTACTTGAACATTAGTGAATAGTTACCAGATATTTCCTTGTAAATTAATATTGCCTTTATAAATTCGATTGAATCAGGGGGAAGTGAGGTTCGCGCGTTGATGCACGCCGATCCCGAAAATGATGGAAACGGGGATTGTTGAAATGGCAGTGTTAAGCACATACTTTTGAGTTCCTGTACTTGTTTTAGGAACTTATTGCTATAAAATTTTCCTGTTTTTTGCATCTTTTGCTTGCATTACCTCTGGCAATGGTTGGCTGTGACCTAAAGCAGGGGTTCCAAACCGGGGGCCAAGGTACATCTGAAGGTGGCCACAGGAAAATTTAAGCTTTAGAGGGGCCACAGATCCATGAAGGGGGCCACAGGACTCAACCTATTGAAACCTGAATTATAGTTAGGGCAGTACCTAATTTTAATTTATGCAGTTGAATTACATTTTAAAAATATTACTACATATATTTTTTCTCTTTTTAAATATTTTATTAGCATAAAAGGATTTACATTAATCTGTAAACAAATATGTTGCATCTTACAAGCTTATTCTGCGGCGCACTCCATTGTGCGCTTGATCGTTATGCGCCTGGCACCGTTATTGGCTCGATGAAAATACTTCAGGTAAAACTTTAAATCCTTACAGTCTGTTTATCAAGTGGTTCTACGTTAAAGTATGTAATTAGCTTTTATTTGTTTCCCCTAATACTACGTAGTTGTACTAATTTTACTAGTTTTAAAATTATAATAGATTGCCACAACCACAATAATATAAGACTTTTATAAGTAAATAACTGAGCATTTTTGTTTGTAAGTAAAGTGTGCCATTGCTAGGCCTACACAAAATTTTTTTTTTTTCACTTCGGTTTCACTTAGGGCTTATTTTCAAGATTAGCATCTAATCTTAGATTCTGATGATTGTACTTATCGTTTTGTATCTGCATTAATTGGAGTAATATATATGTATATATAATATAGTACTAAAATTAATGCAAATCTAACCCCCTGAGGGAGTACATTTCTGCTGTTTCGCATTTAGGTACAGGTACAGAGTACCAGAATGTACAATCAACAACGAAAATTTTGGACATGTCCAATTAATAGAAACGCTCATAAAAATACTTGCATTGTTTTGCGGTTCTTTTTTTGGTTCAAATATTTACCATCAAGGGCAAGTATTTAGCACAAAAAAAGAAAACAAAATTTTCAATGCAGCCTTTTTTATGAGCATTTCTATTTATTGGAAATGTCTGAAATTTTCGTGGCCGACTGTAATAGAAGTTGGTGTTAGGCACAGACTCGGTGCTCTGCACAGGAAATGGAGGTTGTTTCTGGGTCTTTTCTTAGAAATACTCTTCCTTTTTCACCGCTGAGATAAGCGCCTTTCATTCTGTTGCGGTGAGCTTCGGCTCTAAAATGTAATATATATATCATTAATATATTAAATTTCTTCTGCACAGATTACCCATGGCTACGGCGACGAAGAAAAAATGTCGACAATACTCCAATGGGTATTTAGCTTATGGTTTTTTACATTCACCAGACAATATAACACAACCATTGTGTCTTTTATGTATGGCTACACTTTCTTATGATAGTATGCGACCAAGTAAGCTTAAAATACATTTGGAGAATAAACACAAGGACAAAAAAGACAAAACATTAGATTACTTTAAAAAGCTGCGGGATGATTTCCAAGCAAGGAGCACTATTAAAGATATATTTAGCAAAACAGCAGTAAAACTAGACAAAGGTTTAACTGCATCTTATGAGAAATCCAAGGTTATTACGAAATCAGGATAACTTCATACTATTGGCAAAGAATTGATTTTGCCTTCAGTATCTGTGGTTATTTCAACTGTCATGCAACAAAATCCCCCCAAGATCACTGAAGTCATTCCGTTGAGCAACAATACTTTATCAAGACGTATTGACGAAATGGAAAAGGATGTAGAGGAAAAACTCGTTAAACATTTAAAAGTAAAGTCCTTTGCATTAAAAATTTATGAAACGTTATTACGTGATAACGAAGCCCTTCTCATGGCGTATGTTAGGTTTTTGGATAAAGATCGACTCAAAGAAGAAATGCTTTTTTTAACGCAGTCTTGTGACATATACTAAAGGTGAAACAATTTTCAAAGAAGTAGTGACCTATTTCAAAGAAAATGATATTGCACTTGGGAATATTATGGCTTGTGCAACTGATGGCGCCGCTGCTATGGTAGATAGATATAGGGGATTTATTGCACATTTAAAAGAGGCCCTACCTAAAGTTTTTTGCATAGACTGTTGTCCACCGTCAACATCTGATTTCAAAAAACCTAGGAGGACGCCTGAAAGATTCACTTGATAGTGTAATCAAGACAGTCATCCTTATCAAGTCAAATCCACTTCAAGAGCGTCTTTTCCAACAACTCTGTGCTACCAATGAAGAAGGGTTTAAGCGCTTACTTTTGGAAACCAAGGTGCGATAGCTTTCTAATGGCAATTGTCTGAATCGCTTCATTGCACTTTGGGATAGTGTTGTTTTTCTGAATGATAAGCAGCTCGGAGTAAGAATCATTGCTGCCAAATGTGACATATTCTACCTTACAGATATATTTGAAAAGCTAAATATCTTGAACAAACAGCTACAAGGTAAAAATACAAATATTTTAACTTCCAATGAGTCTATTTGTGCATTTATGGGGAAAATTAAGTTGTTCAAGACAATTATGGGGCGAAATGAGTTAATACAGTTTCCAACCCTCCGCACTATTGAGAGTGAGCTGAAAGAAGATGATATTTTAGTATACATTGATCATTTAGAAAAATTGCATAGTGATATGGAAGTTAGGTTAAGAGATCTTCTACAACTGGACATTTCAGGTTGGGTGGTAGACCTATTTGGAATTAATGCAGCTGATATTGATATCAGATTACAAGAAAGCCTCATTGAGTTACAGAGTGATCAAACTTCTCTGGCTAGATTTAAGCATGGTGTCGGGAATTATGGACAAGTAATGAAATTGCTATGAAATACCCTTTGCTTTGGGACGAAGTCAAATTGTATTTTATTGCTTTTCCTACTTCTTATCTGGTTGAGTCGGGTTTTAGTAAAGTGTCACACCTCCTATCAAAAGCTCGCAGCCGCTTAGAAATACATAGTAAGAAGAGGTGATCTTCGTCTGTCTCTAACAACTATAGATCCTGATATTGAAAAACTTGTGAAACTGCATGAAGCACAAGGATCGCATTGAATGTATAAGAGTTGATGATATATTTATTTCATTTTGCTAAAGGATTTTATTTTTTGTAAGACTAATTATTTATTTTAAAAGAGTATTACATTTTTGTTAACCACTATTTAATTTTTGCTATGTTTATAGTCCTATATATGTGACAAATGTAATTGTACCTGAATACAAATAGCTGTTTTAATTTCTTTTATCCTTTAAAGTAGAGTTAAACTGCATATTACCTACTGAAAATAATGATTATGGGCCACAGGAAAAAATAAGGTTCATAAGGAGGCCATAAGCCAAAATCGGTTGGGAACCATTGAACTAAAGCAGGAGAAAACCAGTGAGGGCATCATCTTCAGAAAGTGTGTAAGGAAAGATCCGTAAAATATGTGGTGAGGAGAGTTAGTGAAAATGTGTGCAAGATATATAGCTAGGAGGACACGCTTTTCTCAGAGAAATTATTGCCAATGTCGTATTTTACATTAAAATGAATTATGTCACCATAGAGCGGAAGGAACATATGCTCTCGTTGTGCAGGTGTAAGGATTAGCTACGAGCCCCAGCGTGTCCCTAAATACCTGAGTGATCTTCTTATCTTTAGGTCACGAGAGCAATTTACTTCTCCAAACTTTCACTTCTCCTAACTTCACCACTTTGCTTACGCACATTTTTTTTCGCAATATTTAGCCCACATGCCCTCGTTTGTTTTCACTTCATCATTTTTAGATTAATCATAAACCTTTGTTGCAGAGATCTCCTCTTTTTTCTCTCTTTCTTAATCCAAGGTTCGTTTCGGACCTTCTGCGGGGAGAAAATCTTTCAGGAATTTGATACATTGCTTCGCACGCGCGCGTGTGTGTATGATGTATGTATATGTACACCAATATGCATATGTCTACCTATCATTGACTAATTCGTACTAAAGTTATTTGTGAAAGAGTATCTTCGTATTCATGTGCATTTATCCTCGTACATATGTAGATGTGTGTGAATATATTGGGCAATTCCGAGTTGCGGTGGATGGAACGTAATCGATATAATCGAGCGGTCGCCGGGAACTGTGGGACTTAATTTTGGGCGGATGCAACTGGTGCTACGAGGAGCCAATTCCATGGAGATTGCTGCTTAGTCCTTCACCTCCCTGTAATGGACGTTCTGAGCACAAAATGAACGGCCCGACCAGGACGGTCTGCCACCATGCCTTAGAGAATTAGGGTGTAGAAAGAAAAGGTGCGGCAGAGATAGACAGGTAGGGGCAATGAATGTAACCACTGTAATCAAGTATAGATAGAGAAGTTGACATAAAGTGTGAAAGTAGACACTTAAAGAGCATCCCACCAATACACCTGGGGGAAAAGGGGCATTACACCTGGACTTAGATGCATTTAGCACTATACCTGTACTAATATTAAGAACACCTTAGTCAGCCTACACACCTACCCTTTGCCGATTTATGTCGCGACAGAAAGGTCTGTGAGATGTAGTTAGCACCACACAATGAATAAACCACCTCTAATTAGGTGCTGAGATCTGAACTAATTGACAAAAAGTGAGTAATAAGACGCCTAAAAGGTGATCCCCGAAGCAATTGCTGTTATACATATACTCTTCAAGACATTAGAACATCTTTACTTGTAAAAATACCTACAGGCAACCAACCACACACTTTTCTCAGTATACTTATGGAGACGGATTAAAGACTTGGAAATATTAAGCAATGCGAATATATGCCCGTTGGAAAAAGAAAAGCTAAAATACTGCCGCGTATTTCTATCATAAATATAGGGTTTTATCAATGCTCACCACGGTGTTTTTTATTGAGTTATTTTCTTAGGTAATTGTTAAGATTTGTGGCGCACGATTTCTTTAGCGATTGTTGCTGTTTTGAGTCGCATCATATTGTATTAAATATCATCATTTTGAAGGGAATTTCGAAATGGGGGTCTTTTCTCCCCATCCCACCTTAAAAGGGGGGGGGTTGCAGTGCCCCTACGCTATTTTTAATAATTTAGTAGTATTCCCTAGTAGTAATCGCTAAAGAAATCGTGCGTCACTAATCTTAACAATTACCTTTTCTTAAACAAACAGAAACAATCTGAACTAATCATTACTCCAAATTTGAATTAAAAACTATATTAAATTAGTTATTTCTCTGTTGGGGCTTATTTTTATTTATTTATTTTTTTAAGTTTCCTTTACTCTTAAAGAAACAATTTGTACGAACTTTCTTTAAATTTTGTTTAAAATATAATTATATTTTTTGTAGGGCCTTAGTTAAAACTTATATAATGACACTTTTAATTTTAGTATTGTAAGTGGATCAAAGAAGCTGCCTATTGATGTTGATGTGCGCCGATAAAATAGAAACTCTAAATGGGTATACTTGAAGTTCAAATCAATTTTATAGCTAGTAATTTTAGTCAACCACACTTCTCCCACTGTAACAAATCACCACATGAGGTGGATCTATTTAATTCACGCAGTATTTTACTCCAACATGTCTGTAGTGAAGAACCTAATTAATTTGTCATCATTTGGAAACAAAGAATTTATTATCATTTTGAGATATTGACATTGCGTTAACCCAGTAAATATGATTATTGATATGAATTAATTAAGCGCCTATGATTAAAGTTTATATATACATAGTAAGATTATTAAATTTTATTCATCCTTGTTTTTTATAGATTTGTTGCAATCAGTTAGCAAAGCTTTTTCTTACTCAATTAGCGCTAGGTGAAGTGCCATGACCTTCAATAGCGCTATACAAAAAATTCATATTCAAAGCATTATTGTTGTTGTTTTCCTCTATTAATTCATTTTTAGGTAATCGTTTGGTATTTATTTTCTTAGGGTCTAGGTCGGAATTGCGTGCTATTCATATTTTAGCGAAATCTTTATATGTCCTATATGGTGTGTATACCAATTCTTGGTCGGTCCTGTGGTTCTGAAATTATAAGGTTATAAGTTAGGTTAGCTTATTATTGATCTTATTTGAGGTAGGCGGAAATTATGTAATCATAAGTTAACGTAAGGTACGGAGGGTATTGTTGATTATCGTAGATTAACCGCTGCTACAATTTCAGTGACCTTTATACATATATATAGATATATATACATATATATATCCGATAAACTGTCAGATAAATAATTCAAAATTACTGTGTAAAAACTTTGCTTTGAAATCTAATCACAAATAAAATTTTAACATCCATTAATATGACGCATCTTTATCGATAAATTAAATCGTCTATTTAACGTTTTCATTAAGGATAAACATAATTTTAAAAACCTCAAAATAACCAATGAGCACAAGAGATTTGGAATATATTCTCATAATTTTTAGCCCAATGCAATTCAGCGTTGTTTTCCTTTGATTAGTTGGCTCCGCCCAATAGGCGGGGCTTTATTAGACTCCTCCCATTTGTTATTTTCATAAATGAACGCTAGGCGTCACTACTGAGCAAACACAGTATCATCTGTAAAGATTTATTTAAGTATATAATTTAGTTATAATACATTTGCATTTTTCTTAAGACCAAGGATAATAGTGGTCATAATGAAACCTATATTTGTTGTCTTTCTAATGCGTTGTGAATGTAAGAGGTTCTTAAAATCATTATTAAAAGATAAAAGTTGGGGTAAATATTATATACAATTTTCATGCAAGCCAATCATCGCTTAGATAAGCAGCTGTTGAAGTTCGGGCTAACCAATCGTGGCTTAGGGGCGCTTATGACGACATGGGCGGTAAGTCTTGTCGAATGAACCATATAGTCAACTGGGTGTAAGTGTCAACATTACTCTTGTGGTGCTCTTGCTCTTTCTATTTAAAGTGGCTCTGTGGTCGAATTATTTATATAATTTTTTTTTAGGAGACTTAAGGTAAACATTCTTTTTTTCCCTTTAATATTCTCGAGGTAATGACTTTGCCATCTGAAAGAATTTGATGGTGTTGAGGTTAGGCACCTCAAAACCATCTGTGGTGCGTTCATCCCTATGATACCCACACCCCAAGCGACCGTGTCCCCTACCCAATCAAAGCCGAAACTCGGGTTTTCAATCGATAGCTTGGTGGGTAGAGTACCTTCGGACAAACAAAAACGGTCACCAGAATCTTCCCCAGGGTCATCTCCACTCAGAAGAAGCCCTATTCCAATAAGGTCACCAGAACCGTCCAATAGTGACCTTTGGAAGCCTCCTGCCCTCAGGTTTCCAGAGCCGATTCACCCCTTCCAGACTGCACCATCTCTGCCGCATCATTCAATGGGGGCGATAGGAACTGGCCTTGGGGTACCCCACGGATTTCCTCTGGCGGCCTTATTTCCCCCGACACAGACTTTTTCGAATCCTATAAATCCAATGCTTTGGGGTCAAGTATCTTCCTTAGGTACGCATGTGCCATCATCTACTGTATCGAGGGAATACCCATTGTACCCCTGGCTGCTCTCACGGCACAACAGGTTGTTTGGGCACAGATTCCCCGGTAAGTGGTTGCCACTTCATTTATATTAATTATAAAAAAACCTGGCTTTGAACCTGAATTTATGTAGATAATCGAGAATTAGAACCGAATCCTTTTTTTAGGGATCGAATAGTTCCCAAATATATTATACCATTTTTTTAAAATAACAAATTGGTGTGTTCTAAATGCAACCATTTAATTGACTGGTACAAAAACGAGAAAAGCTCTCTTTGTTTATGTGGGATACCCTCAGATTTGGTAAAAGAGCATTTAATACCAGAGTACTAGACCATAAATACCTTGAAATCCCATCGTTAGCCTCCAGCATTAGGGCTGAAACTCATAACTACGACTCGCTGCACTTGGACCAGATTTGTACCCGGAGGCATTGCAAAGTCTCTTGGCCGAAACATTTAGGTTTGCTATCGTTTCCATTTATTTCACCTTTTTTCGCAATAACTCTTGTTTCCTTTATATTCACACTTTTCCTCTTCATTTTGAGGTTAGTTGTGGACAGTCTTCCGATAGAATACCTTCGGCAGCCTCTCCATTCTCTATCGTTTAAATGCTGCTATTTTTCATGGATTTCCATTTTTACGTTAATAGGACGTATCCTTAAAAAACATTGACCCAACTCAAATAAGATGCTTTTTCTTCTTCTTTTCTGCCTCCTTTTCTCCTTCCTCTTTTTTTCTTTTTGTCTTTTTTCGTCTCCCCTTTATTATTTTTGCCTTTTCCCATTCTCTTCTTAATCCTCTTGTTCGTTTTACTCTTTTCTCAACCCCTTCTTCGTCTTAGCAGTAAAAATAATAGTGTAATAGTTCAAGTGGCGATGCTATGCCTTATCCTAGTGGAAACACCACTCTTTACGTTGAGCAAAGCTAAGTCAAATGGAAAATGTTTCGTTGCCGGATGCGATTCTGTATTCGGTTCAACTCTGGCGAGAGCTGTCCTGTGTTACATTGACCCCTGGATCTACCCAACCCCCTCCTTTGTCCTCACTGAAACAGTCATCGCGTGGTGATAATTGGTAGTAAAATCATTATAGATCACTGTGGTTAAGCCATTTCTTTCTTCCCATGACCCACCAGCGGGAAAAAAACTCGTAAGTTACTTCAAAGGTTATAATACTATGGACTCGTAGTTCTTTCTTAATTGACCTGTTGACAAGTTGATCTATCGATTTGACCTTTCGACTAGTTGATTTAGTGCTCCGAGCTTCCAACTAAGCCTTCTCACTATGTCTAGAACCATTTTATCTAGTCGTCTACTACTTCATTTTTTCGCTTTGTGAATTATTGTTATTTATTTAAATACTAAACTGCGAAACCAACGAGAGCGGGATGTTTCTTATTGAGACTTCTTTCTTTCCTCGTCATTTGTCTCTTTCTTGTAATTCGCCATTGAGATGCGAGGGAAAGATGAGAAAGGAATAACAATTTGATTAAGAAGTGATTGTTTGGCATTTGTGGCGCGCATAAGGGACCAGTGCTTTTCTTTCTTCGGAGCAACAGCGTTTCAGAAACCACCTTATTCGATTTTATGTATTGGATTTGGCTTACGATCCTATGGGAGTCTGCTGTCATTCGGTACTCAGGGGCATTTGGTTCGTTGCGAAGGTTTTGAATTTTGGGCGTTATCTGAAGATATCCCAACTCAGGCTCATTTCAGGTAGAGTATCTTCAGTTGCCTTAAACTGCAGTGGGTGAACTTGGGGTAGGATATCATTAGTTTATCTGAATTTTTTAAATGTGAGAATCTTGTGGTGTAGTGCAAAAGTACTTTAGTCCCAATGTGATTAATCCCCAGACACGTTCAGAGTGGATTAATTTGTATACAAAAACCTATTTCCCGTTCACCAAACGGTGCATGTATGCTGAGGATCGTTTCAGTTGTATGGTAAGGAGATAATCTCCCATACTGGTCCCAAACAACAAAAAGGGTGGCAAAGGGTACTATGGGCTTCTGTGTTTGGGATCACATTCTGAAGATATCATGCTATCCGACCTCAATGCCTGGAAGAAAATCAACGGTTATAATGTCATGGCCAAAGTTTTGAGACATATCTTTATATTTTTTTCATTTGTTTTTCAAATTTAAAAGATAAGAATAAATATTATATTAAAATTATTGCGATTTATTAAAAAGTTAGCACTATAAAAATAATAGAAAAAACTGCATTTTTTCGTAAAATCCAGAATCACGCTCTAGTGCTGGTCTCGTAGGAGGTGAATTTCAGTCTTTGGAGCTTTGCTATTTGATCAAAAGGGGAACTGCTGACAAATATCAATTAAATGAATGATTTTATGTAATTCTAATCTATTTCATAATCTTGTTTTGTAAAAATAAAGGTTTGAATCTTTTTCAATTCCAGAAATGGTTCTTTCCATGGAAAAGCGTGCAACCATTGTTGCATGCAAGGATATATCTGCTAAGGGTATTCCTTCAAGGAATATCATCTTTAAGATCATTAATTACTTATGGAAGCCCAAGAGATTTAAATGAACGCTAAAATGACCTCTTGGTAAACTTGCTCAGGATTGAAAAAAGTTATGTGTGAATGCATGAGCACGCACTGCCGGGTGAAGGCTTTTCGACATGTTTCAAATAGAGAAGTGCTGCGAAAAAACTCATCTCACCAAGAAAAACCTTATGGATAAGTTCCACTTTTTTATGAAATATAAAGAATATATTGTTGAAGAATGCTGGAAAAGGATATTCTCTAAATAAGAGGGTGAAAATAACAAAGAACTTTTGGAACTTTGGCACAGGAATTTGCCAGATTCGAACACAATAGAGAATTTGTGGGCGATAATCAAACTGGCGGTTGAATAAGAGAAATCATCCAATTATGTACAGTTGTGTTTGCTTATTGAACAAAAAATAAAGCAACATCAGTCAAGATATCTTAACATATTTGCTCTCTAGCATGCTAAAACGAATTGAAACAATCCTGAAGAATGATGGACATCATTGTAAATACTGACTGCGCGCATCAAATGAGTGCGTTTATTAACAAAATGGGTTTGGGCTCTTAATTTATTTCTTTTTAACATTCAAATTATGATTTGAACATACTAAAACAAAATGCAAGGCTTAATTAGTTCTAATATTTTTGATATTACAAAATCTAGTAGTCTCATAACAATTGATCATAACTGTATATCTTCCACACATTTTCATATCTCTAAGCTTCATCAATTTCTTTACATATCCCTTACACACTTTCTGAAGGCTTTAACCTCCTTGGTTTTTGCTTAAAATAAAAATAAATAAACTATAGATAAATAAAGACCCAACTTAATATAATTGGCAGTTCTTGTATTTCCTTGTAGGTTCCTGTCTGTGTCCTGGAACTTGTTTAATTCCATTTTGTTCCTTATTGCCAGTAGGGCACCGAAAAGTTCAGGATATTAGGTAGGAATTCCGAGTCTTTACTTTTCGTTGCCGTTTCCTATGGCACTTTTTATCCAAGCAGGAGGTGGAAGAAGCGGTTGTATTTTATAGGTATTTTTCGTGAATTGCGATTTAGCACATGCTTGTTCGAGGAAGGTTGATGGATTTGATTCCAATTACGAGTATAAAGATTATTGCTTATCATCTTTTTTTTAATTAGTATCAAATTATTCACATATTTTAAAATTTCTGTCAATTTCATGTAAATTGATTTAAACACCAACGGAGCCTTATAAATAATATATAAATGTGCTGCCTTTTGCGGTAAAGTGTTCTATCCTAAATGGTGCAGTTGTATCAAGGGTGGTTTGCCTCAGCCATTCTCAAGCTTTACTCAAGGTTATGTGTAGGTGTGAAAGTTTATTATGTGTATTTGACAAACATTTTCTCTTGTCTTATTTCGGCATTATACTTCATTCATGTGAGTTCCTGTGACATTTCATATGTACTTATTCATAAACGTCTGAACTTATAACATTTCTACCACTTCTGTACGTATGTACTTTATCGCATCCACGATGTCATCCATTCATACCATATATCCCTATCTATTTGATACTTTCTGTCCTCGCTAGAGGGCACCACTTTTCCACTCTCTTCGAGAATGCAGATGCCCCCCTCAATTGTAAAAGCCCCCAATTTCCTGATTCCAATCAGTACTCCATCTTCCAATATCTCTATCCCTCCTTCGTAATTGATAATCGAAAATAATTTGGCTGATATGAAAAAGTCTCAATTTTGAGATTATTTCTGCCGATTTTTTTGCATAATGTGACACGCCAACCAGCCAGCCATCTCCGTCTGAAATGATAGAGGAGGCCGACCAATTTGCTTCTTCCATATATCAGATATCCTAAAATAAAGTTATTTAGTTAAAGGCTAAATTGATTTCAATTATTAAGGATGAAGAATATATAGTAGCATTTTATTGACTGGTAATTTCTATGGGATATATATATATATATATATATATATATATATATATATATATATATATATATATATATATATATATAAAGTTTTTGTAATACATGTTAAAAAGTATAATCGTGAAATATGAAGCTTAAATTTGAAACGAAGCAAATATAATGGGAATCCGTAGAGAGAAACCAACGAGAGAAGGTATATGAAATAGGAACAAAATTGACAATGAAAATAAGGAAAAAAGAAAGTGAACATTCTTGTTAAAGTGTGACTATATTTAATGGAACAAATAAGTCATTATTATTCAAAGAAGTTTGAAGTTTTTTTAGGTAAACGATCTGAGCAGGTTTCGTTTTGTTTCTGTTCACTAACCTTTCTTCATTCAGGAGGATCCTCGACCCGATAATTGAATAGACATAAAGGTCAGTATGACAATCGCTGGTGAGCCCGAGGGTACCAGGGTTTGGTCCTCTATTGGGGAGAAGTGCCAGGAAATATTAAGTTTTGACACCAAATAGCGTTCAGGTGGAACCTTCTTCGCCAGGGGGCAGAGGGACCCGTTACGCGTCAGAGGTATGTGGATATAGATACCCATCGCAGGATTCCTTGGAACAGAGAGTATGTGTATGTTGTGCCTCAAAGATGGGAAAGGAAAGAAAGCAGTGTTATAATTGGCTATGTGTATGATGAGAAGTGTAATATCTATCCAACCGAATACAGGGGTGAGCACAGCGCGTCCACCAATCGGTAGCAAGATCTCTACGCGTGCTGACGTTTGTGTCCGCTCATGCTGGAATTGGGGATCGAACCCGGTACCGCGACGTTGGGAGACCAACGCCGTATCCACTCGGCTAGCAAGAGCTCTATCTGAGCAGGTAAAGGTCCAAGATGTTGCTTACTGCATCTAGTAGCCTGAAGTTCTCGAGTGTTTCCCTAGAACCGTCAGGTTTACCAAGAAGGAATGAAGCGTGCGCCATGATGCTCCACATAGGGAGCAGTGCTACTGCAGGTACAAAGAAAACCGTATGTAATATTGGAGCGCTTAGCGGCTGGTCTTTGAACTTAATAAGTGATCACAGGCCTCAGTGGTTATTGAGAACATTACAGGGGAATAATTGAGGATAGGCCGATGCTAACAATTTTAACTATTCATTTTTATGTTTTTTTTTTAAGATTGTAAATTAAAACTTTTATTTATATATTTTAATCTGTATTTTTTATTTATTCTTTAGCACTGATGATGGGATTTGTTTTAATCCTGATTGAGAAATAAAAAAGAGTTTATACTTCGTCTGAGGTTGGCGTCCTTCCTAGAAGTTTATCTATAATTATGAACACATCCTCAAAGAATGACGGGGATACGGTTTAGCCGATTTAAAACGCAGCTCTTGATTTGACCGAAGTTAAACTACATCGGGTTAGGTTAGTCACAGGATGGGCTCTTGATTCGAGTCGACTTGGCTGTCGTTTGGATCCTGAGTTAAACTGTAGATTCAGATTGAGAGGTAAAAAAAGTATCTTAAATGAGGGTAGGTTGATGACAAACATACCCCTCGCAATTTGTTTCTTTCGAGTAATGACAAGGCTTTGCAAAATATGCGGTGGGGAAGATACCCATGGGCCACAAACACTAGGCATGAAAGAGTAAGGAGAAAAAGAGGCATGAGTGGGACACGAATAAACCGAGATAAGAAATAAGAGGGAATCTTGGATACCTAAAGTTAAGGATCTGGGAAGTTAAAACCTAAAATTTATGATGGCAGATAGCGAGTATTTTTTATCAACTACTTAACGAATTTACGCGATTATATTCGGGAGTCTAGTGCCATACTTTAAATAGGTTACCTGACTATATACAGATACATCAAAGCTTCCCGTAAAAATTACTTTTGTAATTTAAGTGACTCTCTTTGACGTCAACATGACGAGCCATTTAGTCCCGAGTATATACGGGTATACCGAAAGTTGATGTATTTTATATATTTTTCGAGATATTATGTTTGTTGACTCAGATTGGCTGTGGCCAATTTGATTCAATTTATAATCCAAACAAAAACTAGCAAATATTGCCAACTTTCCTAACAATAAAAGGTTGGTTAAGGGGTTAAAAGATCTTGAAAATGGTTGGTTAAGCCATCCTTTGCTTCTTTCATTACGGTGTGGTATCAGACCATGGTATTAAATTCATATAAAAATCATCATGACCTTAACGGATAAGTATACACTCATGGCAGTAACGGTGGCCGCGGATGTCTTACAACCTTAAAAAATGACCCGAAATCACGGTTGATCACGGATGATTTAAAGCAGTAACTAACCGCATAAATAAAACACAACCCGAACCAACTAATTCTGCCATAAATTTGGATGACACGACCATATCTCATCCTCGATTTTTATTCAGGTCGTAGCTCGATAGAAAGCCAACCGTCTTCGTCAGGTGAGTGTGGAGAAGAACCAGCTTCTGCTGAAGAGTGGTGTTTTGGTGCGATGGAAAGCAGTGTTAGAATTATTCATGATGTAAATGCCTGCAACTGCCTCCGCGCAAGCGCCGGATTCGGCACCAGAGTCGTGATAGGCAGGATCTCCCTACGAGTACAATGTCACTTTAATCCCCCTTCCCCCCCAAAAATGTAGGTATCTTTGGCATCTTTCCTCCCATTCAACATTATTTCCCAAAGCTTTGGCAACAAAGTCAAAGAAGATATTGCCTATAATTTAATATAAAAATAAAATATTAAAAATAAATTTATTGATAATAATAATGATCAATATATTGTTAGGTAGGTTAGGTTTTGGTAATTAAATATCCGGTGCCCTTCCAATAAGTGATCTACCAGCTTTTTTTTATTTATTAACTCTTGGCATTTACCTACTTTTTTGATTTGCCAAAGTTTTGGAGTTACCTACTTTTTTATTTACCAACTTTTTGGAGTTACCCACTTTTTTATTTACCAACTTTGGGGAGTTACCTACTTTTTATTTACTAACTTTTGGGAGTTACCTGCTTTTGGGGATTTACCTACTTTTTTGATTTGCTAACTTTTTGGAGTTACCTACTTTTTTATTTACCAACTTTTAGAGTTACCTACCTTTTGGGAGTTAACTTTTGGGAGTTACCAACTCTATTGAACTACACTATTATCGTAAGGGTGTTACATTGAAATAATAATGATTTATAAGTTTATTAGCAAAAACTGTATGTTAAAAAGAGAAAAATAAGAACACAATATAACGTAATCACGAGCCTTAGGTAGCGTTGGTGGTCGCAATCTAGGAAACGTTTTTCTCGAGGCTCGTGATCTAGGAAAGAAATTTCATGGGGTTCGTGAACTAGGATTATTTATTTTATTATTATTTAATTTTCGCTGTTTAAATTTTTTAAACATCAAATTTGTTAACTGAAGTAAGATAACTTAAAATTTTATACGTGGGCAGCACAAGTTTGAACTAAGACTCGATGTATTTATATAAATCTGAATTATTCAATATATTTTGTTGATCGCTAAACTTTGTCGCATACGCAAGCAAAAGAATCTTAATAGAGTTAATACAAAACATATTTAAAAGGCAGGCGTGAATGTAGACGCAAGATGCTAATTTACGTTAGGTTAGGTTAAGGTAGATTAAGCTAGGTATCTTAGAGTAGGTTAAATTAGGTTACGTTAGGTTAAGTTACGTTAGTTTAGGTTAGGTTAGGTTAGTTTAATTATTTATGCAATCATAGTTACCCTTTATACCTATTTGGTTAAATAATAGTAATGTTTCCTGTGTATACTTGTTTCGTGTTGCCTATTAATAAATTGAACCTTATTAGTTTTTTTGAGTGGACATTTTTTTTTTTTAAATCATTACTTTTCTATTTTTGAATCCAGGAATAGAGTGGTTTGTGAGTTCATAAACTATTAACCTAACCTAACCAGAACAAACATAATTAACCTCACGTAACCTAACCTAACGTAACTTAACCTAATTTAACCTAAACTAACGTACCTAGCTTAACCTAACTTAACCTGACCAAACCTAACATAACTTAACGTAATTTAACCTAACTTTACCTAACGTAACGTAACGTAACCTAACAAAGGTTAGGTTAGGTATTTTGATTTAACAGATTTTTAAAAATTATTTTCCGATAAATATTAACAATTGTGTTATATTGTGTTATTATCTTTTTAGTTTTTACATGCATATTTGTCTAACAAACTTAAAAATCATTCTTATCTCAATGTAACCCCCTTACGATAAAAGTGTAGCTAAAAAAAGTTGGTAGATCACATATTGGAAGAGTTCCAAATATCCAACCTTAATAAACTAGCCATTTTAACATCCTCTTAAGTCTTCGCAATGTAATATCCTCCTTCGTGTGGGGTAAGGATGTTAAAATGATTTCAAGCACCGAAACTATATTGGTTCGCTTGCCCGGAATCGAACCCCGAGGACTTACATACTTGTGGAAATGGACCGCGTTATTCATTATTGGAGCCTTTGTCACCCTGTATATGCATATTATCTGTTAAGGAGGACTCAAACCCCGCTAGAATCTTAGTTAAGTATTTGTCTTTACATAATTGGTAAGATCATTTAAACTAGTATTTATTCATAACACGAAAATTATTTAATCTCATTCCAAAAAATTGCGATCAATGATTCGATCTCATCACGAATCTGGCTGTTAAGATAAGTCCGTGGAGGTTAGATTAAGGGAGGTTACGGAATGTTAGGGGATGTTTGCTTAAGAGAGGAGAGGTTATGTATACGTTAAAGGATGTTAGAATGGTTTAGTCTCTTCAAATGAGAATTATGGACATAGAAACTTACCAATTGAAGAAATTGACAATATGCAAGCTCGTAACTCTCAAATGATTATTAAACAAATAAAGTGTTTCAACAGTTTGTTGCCAATCCTCATTTATTGTGCGATCTGCAATTGTTGTTGTGACGCCATCGTGTAACAAATTGAAAAATGTATTTGCTGCATTGCGCTCACGCCAAATACATCGATTCGGGTTGGTTAATACGAATTTAGCTTAATCCACATATTTATTTTATTGTCACGAGTCCATTCTGTTTAAGCCAATTAATATTTACGGGTCATCACTTAATAACGACTGTATCATATCTTCGTGAACTGATCCTCAATAGGACAATGCCAGACGGGATCGTACCCCCCTCCCCTCGCTAGATTCATACTATGAGTTAGAATTGTACAAACCCTAGACATAAACTGATCATGTTACTAAGATTTAATAAGTTCAGAGCCTCAGTTGTGAAACAGTACTCACTCAGAGCAATGTACATGTTTAGCTTAAATATATAACTTTTCTATTCAATATCGTTCCGAATAATTAAAAGACTAAAACTAAAAGAACTTATAGAAACATAGAGAGTACAAATCCAAGCCAATATAAAATGATATTTAAAGAGCACAACTGCTCTGTATCAAGGATGAGAAGTGGCAGAAAACGCCAAACAACAACTAGAGAAGACATCTTTCATTCGAGCTTCACTATAGAAGCGTGGTAAATCATCTTCCTAACGTACTAGGGACTTCAATCAAACTTCAAGTTAAAATAACTGCCAGAGTAGTTAGAATGACACTTGCAGGTCAAGAGATAAAATGATGCAAGACCAGAAAGAAGCCATGGATATCTGAGCTCAACAGAAAACACCGGCTTAATTGGGCCAAAGATTACAATAATTGAACACATAAACAATAGTCTAAATTTATCTGGTTAGATGAAAGACTGAACTGGCCCTCACATTACAATGTCTTCCTCAAATAAATCATGACACGAAAGAGTGTTTCAGGAACGGTGGAGAAATAATAATTTTTTTATTGAATGCAACAATAAACCAATGTGCCTAATATATTCTGGTACGGTTGCTTTTACTCAAAAATATAACGTGTCAAGCGCCATTATAATATTAAACATTCTGAATATGAGAAACCTATGAGAGAAGTTCGAGAGATAAAAAATTAATGCAGCAGACTAAAAGGATGAGAACATTTTTTTTCAAAAGACAGAAAACGTCGAATGATATTGTGCTTGCAAGTTATATTGTCTGAAAAAGTTGCCAAGCATCCTTAAATCTATTCACATAGCAAATTTGTCAAAGAGTTTTTAATCTCCATTGTTTGGGTTTTGTATCTAGAGAAGAAGAAAGAGTTTAATGATATCAGTTCGTCTCGAAGAACCTTTTACGGGACGAATTGAAGACAAATCAAAAGATAATAAAACAGCTTAGCAATTTTATGCTTCCAAATTTGAGATATTTCCGTTGGCCCTTGACAAAAGCACGGACATATCGGATACTGCTCAGCTGGCAATTTTTATTCGGGGAGTTGATAACACCTTTTCCGTAACGGAAGAAATACTTTCCTTTCGTAGTATCAAGGATACAACGACAAGTAATAATATTTTCAATGAACTGAAGTCATCCATGAAGAAATTTAACCTTTCTTTTGCTAAGCTCATAAGCATGTCGACAGATGGGGCTCCAGCGATGATCGGAAGCAAGGTAGAACTAATTTCTAAAATCAAATCTGAGTTAAATTCTCTCAACCTAGAAGAAAAAGATTTTATTTCATTTCACTGTTTGATACCCAGGAAAATTTATGTGCCAAATGTCTTAATCTTGCAAATGTAATGAAGGTAGTTGTGTTGTGCATTAATTTCATAAAATCAAAGGTGCTTAATCATTGCCAGTTTAACGTGTTTATTGAAGAACTTTAGAATTAATATGGAATGATTCAAGAATTTCTGTAGTAAAAACGTTTTTCAAATAATCTTTTAAAAGTTCCTGTTAAATTATCAGACTACAGTAGCCACTTTAAACTCGTTATTGGTATTATTGTTATATTTTCTATTCATGTATTGTATTGTTTACTTTTATATTTAATATCCTTAACTACGAATACTTATTAATAACTAATTTAACTTAACAAAGAATGGAATATCTTCACGTTAATTCTATCAATATAAAATGTAATATGGAGCAAATATTAGGTTATGTTATTTTGATACATCCAACAATATCCATATATTCCTTCTGAAATTACCTTATCTCTTGAAGAACCTCCTCCAGCGATTTTCGTGTGGCTTTCACTTCAACTCCGATGAGCTTTGTTAGGTTAAAATAGACTAGAGTACTTTAACCCCATCCATTACTGGCCAACCTAAGCTAAATAAACCTAAGAAACTCCTCTTTGTAGAAGAAAATGCAACTAAAGACCGGGTTGAAGGATCTACGAGAGATCCGAAATAACTTACAGGTAGTGATTCCGATTGACCTGGGAACAAATACGTTAAAGTGATCCATTGTTGGTAATTTTCCTTAAACTGGGGTCAATCTGTGTTTACCAATATAAAAAGGTGTCTTCAGAGAATCAGGAAAGTACTAGTGCTCCCTATGAGGATAGTCATTCGCATACCCCAAAATGAGTACTAGTTCTCTATATGGGAGTATTCATTCGCATACTCCCAAATAAAGTACTAGTGCTCACTATGGAAGCACTCATTCCCATAACCCCAAATGGAGTAATAGTGCTCCCTATGGAGGTACTCATTCCCATACCCCTAAGGTGAGTATTAGTGTTCCCTATGAGGGTACTCATTCGCATACCCCAAAATACAGTACTAGTGCTCCCTATGGGGAACTCATTCCCATACCCATAAAGTGAGTACTAGTGTTTTCTATGAGGGTACACATTTCTATACCCCTAAGGTGAGTTCTAGTGTTCCCTATTGGGGTACTCATTCCCATACCCCTAAGGTGAGTACTAGTGTTCCCTATGACGGCACTCATTCTCATACCCTTTAGGTGAGTACTAGTTTTTGCTATGAGAGTAGTCATTTGAATACTTCGAAATGGAGTACAAGTGTTCCGTATGAGGGTACTCCTACCTTCGTGACCCTGAACCACGAATTGATCTATGGCTTTGGTTGGAGGAAATAAACAGATGGTGGAATTTCCGACCATGTTTGGAGTATCACAAGCAACAATTCAAACTGTGTTCCTGGTTAGTTTGTACGTTTTCCTTAAAGTCTTGTCTAGTAATGCCCACACGGTTATTCGGTTCATGTCAGGGGGCTGACTGGTGCCAAATGTAGGTTGAATATCACTTTGGTCTTCGCATTCTTAACTCCCTTTTGCAGTATGAGAGGGAGCCCATCTTTCTTGAATAAATCACTTTCTTGTTCAGCTGCCCTTTTGAAAACATTGAAAGAAGCATTTCTTCAGAGTTTATATTGCCAACGTCCTGAACCAACTATGTAGCTCCATCATTACTCACCACAAAATAACAGAAAAGCCACAGTTTTACCATTGGTTGTAACCTGTTTATTTAATCGCCCAAGGGGGTACTCTCAAAATCCATACCCCTCCGCTCTGAAAACTAACCATACCTTGATTCGACAAACAATTAAGGGCATAGATAATTT
The DNA here is from genome assembly GCA_963969495.1 of Ceratothoa steindachneri. Lineage (NCBI taxonomy): Eukaryota > Metazoa > Arthropoda > Malacostraca > Isopoda > Cymothoidae > Ceratothoa > Ceratothoa steindachneri. The sequence continues at coordinate 124,101,750 of OZ018319.1, forward strand.
TACATCGGATTTAGGCAAGAGAAAAGACATGATACTTAATCATTCTTTTAGGTATCCATTTGGTGCCAAGATCTATGTAAATAGAAGAAATTGTGGTGAAAGGAGAAATTAAGGTGTGTGGTCAGGAGGTCAATAAGGCTAGAAGGATAAGGTTGATTTCATTTACATCGACTTCATTTCTATAGAATTAGAAGCATTAATTTAATTGAATCTGCAATTAGAATAGATCTAGACAGGCCATAAAATTATTGATTCTATTAACAATGGTATTATTAATTGTTTTTAATTTTACTTTACTAGCTCCCTTGCATCGCTAAATAGAACTGTCGAGGGTTAGTGAGTGGGTAATCCGAGTCCCACTTCCTTGGCATATATTATAATCCCGCACCAAGGTAAAGTGGGAGTGAAGTGTAGCCAATACACATACCGTAGCCACTTCCGGTAAATAAGAATAGCCCCGTCGCTTCCCTTTTGGTCAAAGTTAGGATAATGATCCCCTGAGTGTGTTCTCTTTCAGTAAAAGCCAGTTATGGGTAGACTTATCTAATAGTAAGAATTAAGCCGAGGGGGATTGCTTTTAAATTGACAAAGGATCGTCCAAAATAGTTAAAACACACAGATATAAAAATAATCTTTAATATACATGAATTATAATTATGAAATAGCATATATAGGTATAAATAGGATTAGTCTTTTCACTGAATAGGTAAGTCTATATAATGTCGTGGGGATTACACTTGAAATGTACGTACTAGGATGCTTGCGTCTTAATTGCACCTTGACAGAATGAATTGAATACTATTATGGAATTAAGCACTGAATTATTCACTTGAAATAATAGAGGTTATGAGCTCGGGATGGAAATTATAGTTAACGGTTAAACTGGTGTAGTTAGGGGAGGGGATAATTCACTTTAACGATACCTTGGAGTTCGTAAGTATTTGGAGGATGACGATGAATGTCTTCTTCTTCTGACGATGTTCGCACTTAGCCCGGTCGTCCGAGGTTACCGAATGTGGGGGCAATCCTAGACCGTTGTCCTGATGTAATGATCCTAGGCTGGATCGTCAAGGCGAGTCAAACGGTGACTCAAATCGGGATTCTTCTCCTCGAAGTGTCCGTTCCGATTATTGGCACCCGAAGTGGGAAGCCAAAATGATTACCTAGCTGCGTCTAGGGTAATCCGCAGATGGAGGTCCTGTGTAACCTCTGACTGTGAAGGAAGGGGGGTCTGCGAGAAGTTTGGCACCTACAAGTACTGTGATGGCAACAACCAACTTCCCGATGTTTCTTCCTTGCAACGGGCGAACTGTTTCCTTTGTGAGACTAACTCCAATTACAATGTAGGTCCAAGATCTTCTGCCTGACTCCAGGGAGAATTTTCTCTTTTATTTCCCTCAAGAGCTAAAATCGAGAGAGAGCACCGCATTCTCATAAATTTCTTATCGTCGCACAAGAGACCTTTTGTCTGCTGCCAGGACACGCGAAATATTTACGCCTTGCCGCCATCCGAGCTTTCCTCATCGGCGCGAAGAGGGGTGAAGGAGATTCAATGCTAAAAGGCGAATTTGGAATAAGGACGGAAGGGGGGACACGCAGCTGTGTCGGCGTATTTATGTATGCACTAATGCATATATGTACTTAGACTTCTACAAGAACTAAAAATAATTAAAAAGTTTGTAAGGAAACTCGTCCAAATAAATTGATGAGATTCAATCAGACTGTCAGTTACTCGAGAAAAATTGTGATATAAATGGTCTCTTCTTCTCGTATTAAGGCCGAAGTTAAACATTCCTCAAAAGAGGAAAATTTCGAATATTGGGCAAGTTTACACATTTATAACTATTTGTTTATACAATTGTATACTCTCAGTTTTAGAACTTTCTCCTCTCACACTTCTCCTCTTCTAATGAAATTTGTCTTTAGGTATTTTTTCCCCTCTGCTTAGTTATACCCTATTTAATTATTTCACTATAAATACTAACAAATAGGAAGTAAAAATGTTCGGATCAATTATAGAGAATCTCTCGCAAAGTTGAACATATCGAAAAAGCATCTGCTTAAAAGTTAAACAAATCCTCTTTTAGTTTTCACATTTATTTTAAAATAGAGGTTCTTATAAAATTTATTAAATTCGCTAAGTTAAGTTAAAATTTATAAAATGAAAATAAATATTTAAATTAAAACGGTATTGACTACGAATTATTTAGGAAAGGTGAGTGTTAAATTTTATATCGCTTCTGATGGCACTTTCGAGGGGTATGTGATAAGAATTTGATAGTGACTGGTACCTTTTGTCAAAGGATTCTGACACCATTTTTCTGGCAACATATTTGTGGCGACAAAGTACCACTATGATTTGACTTGAGGACGCTGATGAAATTACTTTCAGATCGAGTGGGTGGAAGGTATAGAAATAAACTATTGAATTTTTTTACTATAGATATAACAATATATATTATGAATTAACACTGAATTAATTAATAGCAAAAGATTAATTTCGATTGCCAATAATTATTCGTCAATATAAAATGGTAAATAAACTTACACTAACATGACCGCGAATTAATTACCGTGCAACTAAATATTGCCACTAAATTTATTTGTGTATTACCATATTGAAGTACTTATTTATTAGTTAACATAATTAGACTTTAAATTGATTTACGCTGAAAGTAATACGTTAGGGTTGGGAACGCACACATGATTGTTGTGCAAAGAAGCGCAAAAAGGAAACTACTTAGAGAGCTATGGGACGACGTTGAGACATAGCGAAGATATTGGCTCGGTCTTATGCTAAGGAGATTTCAGTGACTTTTTGGATGGGAAGATTGTAGAACTAAAGTGCTAGAAACCATGAAGCCATGCATGTGTAAGCAGAGTAGTGTCACCAACGTATGAGAACTCGCGAGAATAGGCCAAGGATTCAATGAGGTTCTTAATGTGCTGACCTCAAGGAGGAACGAAATAGCGAAATACTTTTACAGGGAGGGGCACCCCGCGGAAGGGGAAAGGGAGATGAGCGCAAGCGAGGTAAAGATGAGGTCGCTTCAAAGTTGAAGTAAAAAATCGGCTTGACCGACACCAGTAGGAAGCAGCCCCGTTTCAACATATATTCACTATATTCACAGCATGCCAGGCACTTTCACACGGTAAAACAAAATCAACAAACACAATGAGCGATTTATCTATCTATAGAGTTGAAACACGAAGTTTAGCGTATTTTTTACAAATGATTTAAAATTGGTTTACTTACCATTAATTAATTTCTTTCTTGTAGGTCCTTTAAGGATTTATTGAATTGTGTGAATCAAATTGTAAATTTATAAAAAACACACCCGTTTACAAATGTGAATGGAAAATGTGAAGCAATCGAGTACCTGTAAAGAAGCGTGAAAACAGCGAGCGATATTTTCAAAGTGTGGTACCCAACTGTGAGCTGATCTGGGGTTTTTTAGAGCTATCAAACGGGTTAAAGACAGAAGAAGTTGTCTTCCCAATTTAAGGCCCACCCAGCCCAGTTCAATGAGGACCCCAACCCTCATCAAGAACATGATGAAAAAGATCAGGCGAAATCCAAGGAGGGATGGCAGACATCTTGTTTGGTATGCCAAAGTAAGCCATGTGACCAAGCTATAAGATACCTAAATGACATCTGCTTTCCAACCTTACCAAAAAGTCGAGGTTCGGAAGAGTAAAGCTGCTCCTTCAATGGCTCCTTTGTTGAATAACAGCCTCCAGTTCTTTCTCAAAATGATCATGTTTGCTCAGGAAAATAAAAAGAGGTTTCTGATTGAGCAACGTACAGATTTCAGGAGACAGAAGAAAATTTGGGTGATGTTGTATGTGGGCGTATCATCAACTGGCCGAAAGACACCTCTCTTTTTTATTGAAGAGGGGGTAAAGATAAATCAACATGTTAATTTCACATGTTGAAATTAACATGTGAAAATGCAACCGGAGGAAATGCCAGTGTTACCCTTCAACATGATCGAGCAACCTCACACAGTAAAAATAAATTAAATTGTTGCTAGGTAAACTTTAAGGGGTTTCGGTCAAATGAGCTTTGGCTTCCTATTTCTCCATATTCTAATCCTAGGGAATTTCGAGTGTGGTCGATTTTCGCGCAGAAAGCCTGTACCAAATCTCATCAAAGTGTCGAGTTGCTGAAGTGCAAACTGGTCAAATGCTGGAAGAAATATTTGTTGAAACCATGCGAGCCACTTGCGCTGAGGTCAGAAATAGACTTTATCCTCACAGCGACGTGAAATGCAGTCCCAATAAATATTAGGTACATCATCTTGTAGCATATAATTTTCATTCATTTTAGTTCACGCCCTATCTAGTTTCGAATTGATATCTACCAAGTTCTGCTAACCAAAATGTCGCGTGCTCTCACTTATTATGATTTATGACCTTACGACCTTCAAAACTTTCATTAGTTCCCAGAATAACCTTGAGAGGATCTTGACAATTCCAGCATTTGAAAGAGAATGTAAAACAACATAAGGATTTCAAATTTCGTCAGAATTAGTCCAATAGTTATGATGGTATTGCCCAAATAGCCAAACCTCATAAATGAGCTGCATTTTTGTGTCAATGAATGAATCTAAATGTCATATGAAAGGAAATTAGGACAAATTGGCTATGTTTTGGCAAGATATTTGGAGTTTTTTATTCTGTAAGAACACATTTTTCATTTTCCTATAATGTTTTTAAAGAACCAAATACACTTTAAAAATAATAATATTCTTATTTTCAATCGATTCTAAATTAATGACAAGGGGAAATTAATTATACCTATCGCTCTTTTACTTTCACGAATTCTGAATTTACGATTCGAGTACCAAATTCTTAACACGGCATTAATGGCAAAACTCACGTTTGTAATCCGATTCCATTCGGGGGCTAAGGAGTTCTCCGCTCTATGCAGATTGGATCAAATCGTTCAGAACACCTGAAGGTTTTCAGACCAAGGTGAAATCTCATATCTTTAGCTGAGGCTTCTCGATGGGGGACGAGAATTATTCGCTTATGTGATCGGCAGAACACTGGATCAACGGAGAAGGAATTATAGGGATATTTATTATAAGGTAAATTCTCTAAGCTGCAACGTTTATTATGTGAGTGAGAATGCGTGTGAGAAGAAGATTGAGAGGCAAAGAAAAAGTAATAAAGTAAATATTGAGTTTAAAAATGTATGAGAAAAGGAGTAACAGAGGAGAGAAGCAGATAAAATCGAGAAATATTGTAATAAGAGATCGCGAAAACCGAACTTCGCAAATTTATGATATTGCGAATTGAAAAATGCGATTTTTCTTATTTAAAACGAAAACCAACGATCCGGTATATTAAAAAAGGTTTGTAAAGTGAGATCTCTAAACAAAGTAGTTAAGGTAGAAGAAGCGAAAATGTATAAAATATAACCGCGGATCTTCTTTCTGGCATTTGGCTTGGAGGGCATACAAACGTTAAAAAAATGTGAAAACATTATGAAAGTGCAAATACAATTCTTCTTATTTGCTTTTTCTTTTTCATCATCTTTTTATATTTCTTCTTCTTCTTCCCTTTTTCTCCTCATCCTTCCTCTCCTCCTTCTTATCCTCCTTCTTTTCCTCTTATCTTCCTTCTCCTCTTCCTCCTCCTCTTCCCCTCCTCTTCATAATCCTCTTTTTCTTCTTCCTCTTCATCTTCTTCTTCCTCCACGAAATAATAAACAAAAATTAACCAGGTCAAAAGCGTAAATGTTAAATTACCGAGTTGGTTAAGGCTGATTGACACACTGAAGAAAAAAAATGTGACTAAACAGAAATAAAAATACAAATTAAAATAGAAAATCGTGTCAATCAAATGTCCAGTGATGGTAATGTTGGAGTGAGGGTGCATTTAAAGCCATATTTTAAACTTCCTGATACGAGTTCGTAAAGCTGACAGTTACTCAGAAATGCGACCTCGCGCACCATTATCTGGTGACTTAAATGTCAAAGAAATATAGAAAAAACATGATATAAAAATGGAAACAAATGAATATAAAAGAGAACTAAAGAGAAACAAGATAATACATAAATTACAATCAAATTGGTTAACCTCCATTGGTTGGGTCGGTAGTGCTTACCTCGACTAAATGCGGATGAGAATATGAATTAAAGAAGAAAATGGAAAAGGAAAAATAAAAACTAACAAAGCGCTTAGTTAATACTAATCTTATATCTTAGAACTATCACGAGTCACCCTGATAAAGCTCTAATGCAGCCATCATCCAAAATTAAGCAATACCGATATCTTTAACCGTTGTCACCAGTAATCTGACACCACTGAACATATCTCCACAGCATGTTCAATACCCACACAGCTTAAACAAAATATGCCGCTATTACAGAGCACGCCCATACAACAAAAGTGATTGAGTTGAACTCCATAAAGATGTAGACTCATCCAAGATATTTGGTTCCTTCCTTATCCATTTGGGTCAATAAGTTAAGAAAGGCTGAATTTAATTATGGAATTTAAACCCTTTTATGTAATTAATGAAAAAAATGTGAGTTCACAACTCAGTAACGATTCAAAATACGTCATGGAGGTGTGCAAAATTGTTCATCTCGCCAGGCGGAGAAATTTTAGCAAATAAGCCAATAATAGATTGTGAATATATATGGACAAAAATTACACCTGGACGGAAGGGAAAAATGAGGTGTCTCTTTTTCCTCTCTCATGAGAATATTAGCGTTTTTATCGTTAAGTTTAAGTAATTATTATGATATAATCTTCTTACAACGATGACAAAAGGATACACTGCTTTCCTAACATCATTGTGGTTAAAACGAATTAAGTGGGGTTAGTCATTAAATGGAAATGTAATTTAAGTCTGTCAGCATTCTCATTGCTACCATAGCTACTAAATTTTGTAACAATTCGTAGTTCGATTTAAAACCGGTGTTTTCAGACTGCTTAATTTCAGTAACGTTCTACCTATAATAGTTATATTTTCTATTTTATTTGTAAACAAATGCAAAGTAAAATACAAATATGTTTTTTGTAAATCATTCCAACGTAATTATTTTTTTTCGTACAAACTAAAAAATTACTCATTAACATTTAAAACCTCTGTATCCTTAGGGGATAAATTGTGTTTATCCATTAGTCATTCTTATGTACCATTCAGAATTTATAGTCTTATGTCATTTTATCTCATATAATTAGGTTTATTCTCGAAAAACTCATGTAGACACATTGACCTTGAAAAATAGATCCAATTTTATTATAGGCTTTTGCCGATAACTTTACTACCTACATGAATACCATCACCAATGGCTGACTCGTTAACAGGCGCCTCGCATCTTTCCTCAGCATCTTCGCAAGCCACCTTAATCTTCATTATCGCTAAGTATATATAATTAATCCAGCGATTATCTCTGGGTTTGCTTGCATCCACCGGTCAAGTTCGGTCGGCATTGAGAATAACTCGAACCAAACTGTAATTTCTTCCCTTATTTATTGATAGAAAGCTGAAAAATGTGAAGCTTGGCTGTCATCATGAATTAGAAGTTAAGAATTCTATGCCGAGTTGAACCGACCAAACCGGTACTTAGATGCCAGGCGTTATATCAAATTACATTTATTTCTGCCATTTAAGAAAGGGTAAATACAATAAAGAGAATCTAAATTCACCCTCAATTCGATAGCTAAATGAAAAACTTGCAGTCATGTGGTTACGCTTAGATATGCACATGTGAGTGGGTAGAACAAATTAAATTTTTTGTGCACACAAGCCAGATTATCCACGCGCGCATAGAGTTTACACGTACTAATCAGCCCGAATGATCTTATCAATGTTTTTTAAACACAAGTTCGTGTTCTAGAATTAGTTTAGTTAGACTAACACACCCTGACACAATCGAACAAGTATATAAATATAATTTTATCTTCCTCCTACACATGTACACGTAACCGGAGTAATTTTCTTCAAAATCCAGCATTTACACGCCAAAAAAAATCAGTATTAACAACACGCACACTTGGAGATTAAAGTAAAAAAACCCCCAATATTTCTATTTTCATATTCAGCCAATACATTGCTTGAAGCATAAAGAGTGACATATCAAAGCACACAATCACACATCGATGTAACTTGAAATATGAAAGATGTATCAGGTAGCCCACCGATGGCTTAGTCATCACAGTAATCCACGCTCCAGAATTAAAAAAAATAGGGTTACATTGACAGTTATCTTATTATATATTCATCATCCAACTAGAGAGAATAGTATGACTCAATGACCTTAGTGTTAAAAAGTTAGGTTAGCTCCATTTAGGTTAAGTTGATTATATCCACTTAAAAGAGGAAACGTATCCTGCAGAGATTAATATCAATTTGGCGCACCTGGTATGGATAAAGTCAGTAAGGGAAGCAAATAATAGAATTAGAACACAAGCATTAAAGGTGATTAGGAGAATTGGAGCTGAGAAAGCTTAATTAAAACAAATCAGATACATTTATTGAAATAAGTTAAATAAAATCATGTGAAATAGATTCTAGGTGTTTGTTGAGGTTGACAGACGCTCATTATATATTATTTAACTTAACATAAAAAATAACACAAATTATTCATTACTTCCGAGCTATACTTGGCTCTTGATTTTTATTGTGAACTCCTAAGTTTGATCGAACACAGTCCCTGTCGAGTTTTTTTTTCTGGCAAGCTCATTTCAAGTGAAAATATTTTTTAATCAAATCTCGTTTCCAACCAATTAACAATTTTTATGATTATTGTTTTCCTTTACTAAGGTTTCCCGCTTCATTAATTTTTACTATTTGCAATGTATATGTTCCATATAAAAAAATATTCTGTGACAAAATTCTAATTTTTCTCGGACAGCTGGTGGCAATAATGAACTCTACGGAGTTTCAACCTAGGCTTTCGTTTGTAATTTGCAATTATTTTCCAATTTCGTCATTATATAAACCATTAACTAAAAAATAAATATAGATCCGAAAGCCAATTCAATTAGTGTATTTAAGATTACAGGGTTAAATAGCTATGGTACAGAATATAACATTGAGAAATATAAGAACTACCATACCTAGTTGTAGTTCCGGCTATTTCATTTCTCTAGCGGGGGAGCCAATTAAACCAACATAAAGATCAGCATGACAATCATTGGCAAGTCCGGCGGCGAAATTGGCGGGTCATTGTTGGAAGGGAAAAATCCTACTACTCATGCATGAAAATACTGCGCAATTTTAAATAGGCAAGAGATCTTAACGAACAGCCAACACCCTTGTGTGAAAGATGATCGTAGTCAAGTGAAATTACAGCGATGAAAGTAGATTCCAAGAGCGAATATTTGAAAAACAAAATAAAATCAAGTAGAAGATATAGATTTGGGTCTGATGCGGACCAAGCTAAGCGATATAGAGATTATTGATTTCTATTATGAAGACAACTTATACCCCTATAATATATCCTCTTTGAAGAACTTTTTCTGAAGATTTTAAATTCTTTAACGATATATGAGAGTAATAACGCAATGGTAGCGTTGAGACACAACGATCCAAATTCATGGTAAAGGGGTGTATGATAAAGGAAGATTTTGAATTAACTTTCCCAGGGCCATCATTTAGGGTTGATAGGAAGAGGTAAAGTCTTTATTTTATCCCTGTTTTTTATTGCTAGTTATTCTCTTCAATATTTTAATCTATAGTAACTTAGACGTATCTCAAGTAAAAGAAGCAATTAATCGTCCTCTAATAAAAAGAAACAATTAGTTTAATAGAGTCAGTGTTGCATTTATATGTAACTATTAGTTATAATACAATTATTATATTTATAAAATAAATGAGATGTGTCTCTGGAACCAAACCTATGGTAAAATATATTTTACGAACAAGATATCTCTCTTTTTTTTCTTCTGAAGTCAAGTGCATAGAACCTAACGATACAGAATTGCATTTCACCTATCTCCACCGCTTCCGGTACAAATGGTAATGAAGGAATTGGGTCAGCGTCAGTCTGACATTACCAGAGTATCATCTAGCGATAATAAGGTTAGGGCAGGGGTATCCGAACTACGGCCCGCGTGCAAGGTCAGTTCATCTGGCCCGCCACTGCACTGTGCCACACAAATGAACATTTGAAGGCAATTCTCTTGATTGGATGCAGCAATTACAAAGCAAATATTGATGATATCGTAAAAGCTAGTCGCCAGTTTCACATATCTCACTAACCTTTTGTGCTTCCTAGTAGTTATTTGGCCCACTGTGAAAAAGGTTTTGCGACCCCTGGGTTAGGGTAAGAGGAATAGCACTTTATAAAACTTCCACGGGGAGGTAAAAGAAGACTCTTCAATATTAAAACCCGTCTTCTTGCTGTTAAAATGTTCTTTCATACAAAAAAGCTCGAGGACACAGTCACTCTGACCTCCCAGAACAATACAAGCACCTGAAGTTATACTGTCACTTCGAGAAGACAACGTGTTCCACCCAATCCTTTATTTTGTCTCGGATCATCTGAATTATTCGCACACATATTTCGTCTATGTAATATTTATCTGAGCGTTACGCTTCAACTGGCTTACTTAGGGAACTTAAATCTGTATTCAAGGCACCTAACTCAATTCGAGTTCACATTAAAAAAAAAACAAGAGAAGAAACTACTTTACCACTGAGTGCAACTAAAGAACTGCCTCACATAGTCAGGCACTTATCTTCGAGAGTATTTTCTCAAATTTATTATTTCCACAAATCCAATTACACTGTATCCCTAATTTAACTCTCTCACCTACATCCTTGATTTTTCTCATATTATTATCCATTATCAGAAAGTATCTTCTCAAATTTATTACTTCCACAAATCCAATTTCACTGTATCCCTAATTCAACTCTCTCACCTACATCCTTGATTTTTCTCATATTATTATCCATTTTCTTAATGTATCTGCATATGTCTCGTTAAATCTATTCGACTCACTATTAAAGATGCATTCAATAAACTACTTAGGGCTATATATTCATGCTTATCACCCACGTCCAACTTTTTTACTCATTTCGGAATTTTTTCACATCAAATTCTTTAAATCAAAGTTTGAATTCCTACAAATCCTTAATTCCGACAAAATATAACATATAAATAGCAAGCAGTTATATTTAGATATGTAACATGCGTGAATTCAAAAGTATAACCGTAATAACTGTCCATTGGCTTACTATTTACAAAAATAATTCCAAAATAATTCTAATTTTTTGCTTTTTTATTTAAATAGTTAGGCTGGGATAGCATCTTAATAAATGGGGACTATTTCATCTTTGAGGAAGTGTATTGGAAGCTAAGGTGGCTATATATGATGAAGTCGACATTAAACTACTTTGTTCAAAGTTTAAGCAAAAAGTTGTTATAACAGCATGATCTTAATTTTTAACTTAGTTTTTAAGAAAGGACCTAGTTGGTAGATGAAATCATCTACTACTTTCATTATTATAGTGTCAAAATATTTGATAATAAAATAAATATTTCTTGTTAATAGTTCCTGAACATAATAACGCACCTGCTGAATGATGGATCAACTGTGAATGCAATTCAAGCCACCGATCCTTCTAACTGTAGAGCCTTTGTAACAGTCTATCTTATCATGCGAGAGACTGCTAGATCAATTTATAGGTGAAATTGATTTTTTTTCTCTCCTTTTAAAGTGTATTATTTTAGGGAAAAACTTGCTTATCTCTTATATACGAGACGAGGTCAATATGTTTTGCAATTCGGATATAAGGAAACGAGATATAAGGAAAAGTGGTTTATTATTTTTCAATATAGCTACCCTCCATATTCAATGCACTTGCGCCACTTGTCTCTGAGGCTTCGAATTCCCGAAAACCAGAAATCTCCCGACTGCTGTTCAATCCACTCCTGGACGGCGAGCTACACATCTTCATCCACCCCAAACCGGCGTCCACACATTTCAGCCTTGAGCTAGCGGAATAAAAAGTAGTCGCTAGGGGTTAGATCTGGACTGTAGGGGGAGATGGTTGAGCTCCTTGAATTCGCACTCGCGCAGGGCAGCTTGTGCATCTCTGGCCTTGTGGACAGGGACATTGTCATGAAGGAGCACGACAACGCGTGTCAACTTGCCGTGCCGCTTCTGATGGATGCACTTCTTAAACCCAGCCAGTTCCTTGTCGTAATATTGGCCTATGATGGTCCTTCCACGAAGCTCATAGTACACGATCAACACTCCCTCAGAATCCCAGAAGATGGTGGCCATGATCTTCTAGGCTGAGAAGGGTCCGGAACTTGATGGAGATTGGATAGCCCTTGTGCTTCCAGGCCATGCTTTCGAGCTTGGTCTCGGGATCCCAGTGATGGACCCACGTTTCATCACTTGTCACTATGCGTGACTCGATTCCCGCCTGGTCTTGGTTGTACAGGAGCAGCAGCTCCTCCGATCTTTTATGACTTTGAAGTTGATCATGGGGCGTGAGGTTTCGTGAGGTTTCTAGGGACCCAACGGGCAGAGACCTCGGTCATGACCAAATTGTCGTGGATAATGTTGATAACACTTTCATGTGATATTCCAAGTTCTCGCTTGATATCTTTTACCTTCACCCGTCAATTTTCGAAGATCATCCTCTCCACACGGGCTACATTGTCCTCATTGGTCACGTCTGACGAGCGTCCTGGATGGCGGTCATCTTCAAGGGACTCACGACCGTGGCGGAACTCCCTATTCCAGCGAGCAATGGCTGCATAAGAAGGGGCGGTGTCGGTGTACACTGCAACTATGCGTTCATGGATCTCTTTTTCATTCTTGCCTTCCTTGGTCAAAGATTTGATCACTACGTGGTGCTCAACCTTCTCTATTGTTGAAAGATTTGCTGACTGACCATCTGCCATCAGCTACTGACACTTAAATAGACGAGGCAGAAGCGCGTGGTTGCAGGTCCTGACTTGTCATAACTTGTCCTAACACCCCCACAAACAACTTTCTCACTTGCTGTGTTTTGCCCTACCGATTCTCAAAACTTATTGACTTCCCCTCGTACTTCACTATCAATCCGTCTATTGATTTAACTGTTTTCACATGTATTTATACTATGTACATACTTCTTTCATGCAACTTCTTTATCATGGTGTTATACATAAGGGAGGAAAAGAGCAATACATTTATTATCCTAAGAAAAAAACTATTTCCTTTTTCTGTAAGTACTAATAGTCGAAATCCGTATTCTAATTAATGAATTTGCTCAAGATAGCCTCTGAATCATTTTCAAACAGTTCTGAATTCTAACGGGGGTCAGGAACAAGAACATCTAACTATTAACCACTATAATAAAATCATGGTATGGCCATACGAAGAGATATAGTCCTTTAAATACATACAACTCCAATATATAACTGAATATTCATTATTAAAATGCTTATATGAAATATGAATATGAAAATAAACGTCTATAAATAGGATAAATTTTTAAATAAACTAAATCTGGTGGAAGAGAATATAGCCAATAAAATGGAACTCAACAGGACAAGGCGAGTTTAAACTATTATTGTAGTTTGCTGTCAATAAAGTATTTTATTGCAGTTTTACGATCCCTAAAACGATATTTATGATATTCTTCTGTAATAAGAGCTAAAATGTTCAATATCTCTTAGTAGATATTGATAATAGTTTGTAATAAATATTAAATAAGAACAGGTTCATTTCAACGAGTCTACGTTTGCATCAAAGCAATTGGGAGTTATGTATATCTTGTCGTTCACAACGCAGTTTAAGAGCAAACGTTACACATGTTCTGGTGAAATGCGCTCGTTAGTTTTCTATTTTAGAAAAAAAACTGTCCGATTTTAATCCAGATTTACACTCATTAAGATCGCTTTATTTCTCAGTGGAGACCTGCTAATTAACGTGTGATCTGAACCATTAGTATCGACAGCGTATGGCCGCCGCTGTGAAAGTTGAGCGGAGTCCTGACTCTATCTGGTGACTAACCACACCCGATGTAGATTAACTTGTTTAAAATCGTAAGCATAATCTTTTCACTAAGGCTAAGTCGAAGCCAAAATAAAAAAATATATGAACACTGGAGTAGTGGAACACAATCGCAGAGGTAGGTAAGTAATTGTCAGTGATAGTGGCAAACTATTGTGTTAGCATACAAGAGAGTTTAGAAGAAACTTCATGGGAATTATGTCATTTAAAATTGTTACTCACAAGGTAAATATGGATCCAAGAAGCATATAAAATCATATATATATGTATATATATATATATATATATATATATATATATATATATATATATATATATATATATATATACGAATAACGTTACAGCCACGAGGAAAATGAAACAACGGAGAACTGCGAGGCCTTTCGACTAATGGTCCTTTACTAAGCAGACTAAAAGACAGGGAAAAAGAGAAAGATATTTATACACCTGATTAATGAAAATATGGGAATAAAGATTAAAAGGGGTGGGATTAGCAGATACCTGGAAAAATCCTATTAACGAGATGAGCCGTCAGGGTTAAAAAAAAAAAGGTTACGGGTTACAAAAGAAAGGGGGGGGGGGCAATGCTTAGGAATCACATATGCAATATCAAAATAAAAAAAGTTTACACATGATAGCTAGAAAATCTGACAAAAGAAAAATATGAGGAAAGGTTGTTTTTTTTTCCTCTTATTTTTCTTTTGTCATATTTTCTAGCTATCATGTGTAAACTTTTTTTTGTTTTCATATTGCATATGTGATTTCTAAACATTGCCCCCTCCCCTTTCTTTTGTAACCCGTAACCTTTTTTTTTTTTTTTTACTCTGACGGCTCATCTCGTTAATAGGATTTTTCCAGGTATCTGCTAATTCCACCCCTTTTAATCTTTATATCCCATATTTTCATTAATCAGGTGTATAAATATCTTTCTCTTTTTCCCTGTCTTTTAGTCTGCTTAGTAAAGGACCAATAGTCGAAAGGCCTCGCAGTTCTCCGTTGTTTCATTTTCCTCGTGGCGGCAGTAACGTTATTCATAAATTCCTCACGTTCCTTCTTTTCGTGATTTAGTTATATATATATATATATATATATATATATATATATATATATATATATATATATATATATAATGGTAGCATGAAAATATCTGTTGTGACCACCTTCATCATCAATAACAGCGGCAGGCGTTTCTCATAAGAATTTACAATATTCATACTTCTTAAGGGAAACTATTTTACTTTTTTTTAGCAAACAATTCCATTTCAACAATGTTGAGAAGGCCTCTCTTATGCACACGCTTCTTTAGCTTCCTCCACAGCTGTTCGATTGGGTTCAAATCTGAGCTTTGAGAAGTCAATTTAGTACAGTGTGGTGTTGGGCTACGGTTTCTAGTAGATTTACTGGTATGTTTGATATTTTTCTCTTGTTGAAAGGTAAGCTGCCTTACATGTCTCAGTTTTATTTCAGATTGCTTCATGAACTTCTTAAGTATGCGCTGATAAATTTCAACATTTATTTCCCACCTATCACTTTTAATACAGCAGCAAAACATCCCCACAACATAATCGGACCTCCTTCATTTTTAACAGTACTAAATGAAATAGCCTGGATATCTCCCAGATGCTCTTTAGCAAACAGGCCACTTTATGAGCTTTCTTCAACAAAGACTTCCGTCTAGGGCCCAGTCAATTAAATCATTCCATGTGTAAATAACTTTGTAGTGTTAAAGCGCGTACATCTACGCCACATAACGAAAGATTTTCTTGTAACTCATTTTATGAAGTCCTAGGATTGTTTTTGTCTTTCTCATAGAGAGAGCATCTCTAGTGCTCAGATTCTTGGGCCGAACTTGATGCGGATGATTTAATGTAATGCCATTATATTTATACTTCACATAATTGTTCCTTAAGGAATAAATTGTAATGTTTCCAATGGAAGAAATTTGTGCATATCCATGAGAAGTTTAACAATATGGTTTCTTACCGATTCTGAATGATCAGCGGTCTTAGCCATTGCGCCGTTCGAAATATTTGCTCGGCAAAGTCGTGACAAAGAAAGACAAATCTCAGCCGTAAATTAGTAGCTAATTTATTTATATCGAGCTTTCTAGTTCGCTCTAGAATCGTTTATAAAACGTTTAATGAACTTAGGAAATGTTGTTTTATATGAAATAAATGCTTATTTAACCAATAAAAAAAAGTTGTCAAAGTTCCCTATACATGTGCACTCACATATTAATGACTCATATACCCAAACAATAATGATTTACTATAATAATCTATTCTAAATTATTTAATTATCCCATACTTGAAAAATATTTTTCTTGCTACAATATAAAAGCTCTGTATCTTATTCCCTAGTCACAACTGTTTAGCCTTTGAAAATGATATGTGTATAACTGTATATACCGAAACGCATCAGGCCAATAAAGAATTTCGTATTGCTTAGTGAACCAGTTGATGCCTTCGTGCGTCACGACTTTCTAATGAATTTTTCGGAACTGATCTACGGGTTAAACTAAAACAAAATCGGAATATAAGACAAATCAAGAGACTCGAAAAGAGAATAATTAACAATAAGTTAGTAGTCGCCTTCAATAAAATATAAATATATATATATATATATATATATATATATATATATATATATATATATATATATATATATATATATATATATATATATATATATATATATATATATTGTATGAATATCACAAAGTATAGGTGAGAATGGGAGGAGGAATTAAAAATCCGGAAAATACACTGAAGTTCTTTATTGACGTTTCGCCTGTTGGTATCTTCAGAATTGGCACATATACCGGGTGTCCCAGAAAAAAAGTTAACCGTAATTTGAATTAGTATAACTCAAACACTATTATGAATTTTGGGGTACTGCAAAAAGTGTTTTATTTAACAACTATTTATCTGTCGATTCTGAAAATTTCATTGAATTTCCTTTTCTGATGTTGATACAATAATTGGTTTAGTGGAGGCTATCAAAAATATGTTTGCGCAAGGAGGTAAAATAATGAAACGAAGCCTAGGAATGCTAGGCCACCGTGCACTTTCAAGAGAAGTATAGTGAGCCTAGGTAGCCTAGGTCACTGTGCCATTTTTCAAGCAAAGCCTGGGCAATTTTAAAGTGGTTTTTCAGCTTGGCTGTGGTATGGTCTCGCCATTATTGCTTACTAAGCAAATCAAGGCATTTCTGTGTAAAAGTTTACTTCCACCGAACATTTTTAATCATGCAGTTAACAAAAGATCAACGCGTATTTGTAGTCACAAACTTTATTAAGACTGGCAGGATTAAACAAGTACAAGATTCATTTGAACAACGTTTTCCAGGTAGGCAGCCACCAAGCAAGCACACAATTTAGAAAAATGTTCGCAAATACCAACATAAAGTAACATGCTTAAATTTAAATAAAGGTCGTTCGGGTCGTATGAGAATCATAAGAACAACAAAGAATATCGAAAAAGTTCAGATGCCGCTTCTTCAAAATCGACATGTATCACTCAGAAAGAATGGGTTACAATTGTTAAAGTCATCATTTAACCGCATTAATAAACATGACTTAAAATGGCATCCCTATAAGATGCATGCAAGACACCAGCTTCTTGAAACTGTTGTTCCTTGTCGTAGACAATTTGTCGAATGTGTTCTCTATAAACCAGCTCGTTTCTTGGAAACATTGTTATTGGTGACGAGGCAGCCTTTTTCATGAATGAAAAGGTAATTAGCCATAATATTCGGCAATAGGCACCGCTGCCTTCCCCCCTTCCTCCAGCATTAGACTTTGACGCACGTATTTTTCTAAGCAGAAAGTTTCTCTGTGGATCGGAATATGCGGGAATGGCTATCTTGTCAGCCCATTGTTTTACTAGAATAACTTGAATGGTGCTGCATACCTAAGCATGATCAACGAAAAGATCTTCCCGGAACTCAACCAGATTTATGTCAATCAATTCAATAGACTTTAGTGGATTCAGGACGGCGCACCAGCTCATAGACAGCTTGCTGTAAAAACAAAACTACAGAAACGTTTGACAACCGGACTATCGCGTTAAATCATGCAATTGAATGGCCCCCAAGATCCCCTGACTTAACACCGTGTGATTATTTCTTATGAGGATATCTAAAAAATAAAGTTATTCTACTCCACCACAAAGCATCAACCAGTTAAGAGATAGTATCACACTTGGAGTCAATAGACTTAAGGAAGGAAAATCACAAGTTAATCCTAAAGGTGTTCAATCAATGCCATCAAAGGCGCAACTGTGCTCGGAAAGAAATGGAGGACATGTGGAAGGAAACGGTGCTTAGAAAATTAAAAATGAATTTGTATTACTCATATGGATAGGTGTTTTTGTTAAAAATAGATTTAAATATATTTGTTGATTTTAAACTTCGAAGTTTCCTTATTTTACTTCTTTGCGCAAACATTATTTTGATCGCCTCCACTAAACCCATTAGTGTATTGATATCGTAAAAGGGTATTTAATGAAATTTCCAGAATCGACAGTTGAATCGTTCGAAAATTTGTTTTGTTTTGCAGGTCTCAAAAATCTCTAATAGGTTTTGAGTTATACAAATTCAAATTACGGTTAACTTTTTTCTGGGACACCTTGTATATATATAGTAAATTTATTCGTGATGATATCTTCAATGATATTGCTTCATATTTGTTCAGTAAGCACCCGCAAATTCTGATCAATGGATACTTCCTTTTTATCAACCGCCAGTTTAATTATCGCCCACAATTTCTCTATAGGGTTCAAATCTAAGGAATTACTGGGCCAATATCCTGAAAGTTCTATTTTATTTTAACCCAGTAACTTTTCTATTTCTTTTGCTTTGTGATAAGGTGCGCCATAATGTTAAAAATACAGTAATCATTTCAAAGTTGGTGATGTTTTTGAAAATAAAGCTTATGAACCACCTTTTTCTACAATTTGGAGTTCATAGCAGCGTTCTTTGACAAAATTGTTAGTGCTCCGACTCCCTTAGATGAGAAGCCGTCCCTGAAATTCTGAGCGTTGCATGCTTACCTGTTGGCACGACACTGGAGTCGAGAAAGCGCCCACTTTTTCTCCTCCTAACGAGCGATCCTACAGAAGCTCCAGAGAATATCACTTAACCAACTTCTTCAATAGTCCATTCGTTATATTTAAGACAAAAGTTAGAGCCTATCCTTCAGGTACTTCTCGGTGAGATCAGGCTTCTTCGCAGCTCTTCTTGACTTGAAACATTTGTCGAAAAGTCTCCGCCTTACTGTGTGCGCTGATGCATTCACACATCCATCTTTCCAATCAAGAGCAAGCTTAGCATTTGGGGCAACCCGATCCTTCAGCTAGGACCTTACCAGGAGGTGATTTTTGCGTCCATTTAAATCTCTTGGGTTTTTATGAGACTTCTTCACAAGAGTGTAATATGTCTTTTTAAAGTAATTACCGATCCTAAAGATGGTGCTTCTTGATGTAATACCCTTAGCAACTATCTCATATCATTTCAGACCGCTTTGGTGCAGAGCCATAATGGTTCAAGCTTTTCTTTGGAAAGAACCATTTCTGGAATTAAAAATAATTCATTTATTTTTATAATGATTATTACAATGTAGATTATGATTACATACCATTATTTATTTAACCAATATTTTTATAATTATACCAATTTGATCGAATAGCAAAGCTCCAGAGACTACAAGTGACATCCTACAGAAACAGGACCAGAGCGCGATTTTGGTTTCAGCGAAAGAATGCAATATTTGACGAGGCACTCTGGACCAAAACAATGAAATTCACATGAGATTATAATAACAATCACGTTCAGCCTGTGGGCAGTACTGCCCTGGTGTATTTGTAGGAGACATCCGGACCAACCAACCTTTAAGCACCGTGCCCTTCGTGCCACAAGGAAGTATCCTCCCTTCCTCATCTAGTTAGTGGGAACATATATACCCTCGGAGAGGTTCCGAGAAGTAATCGTGATGTAATGTTCCTGTGAAGACACTATGGTGACGTGATTTATTGTGTTTGTGGAAACTTGTGTAGATGGAGCTGCCTAGAGTCCTTGCATCCGACCTTTATACCCGCAATAAATGACTAGTTCCTTATAAACGTGTAATATTTTTATTTTCGTTCTCGCTGGCTATAAACCTAATAGCTAGGCGTTGGAAGTTCAACACCATACCAATTAAGCTATCGAGAGCTTTACTGTCTCTTAGCTTTTCTAGATCTTTTTCATAGTGAGATAAGTTCCGCATAGAATCAAATAGAAAGATAGATTTGGTAAATTTTCGCACGATCCATTTTCTCAATGCCCTCAGCTAATTTGCACCTACTCTCAAGAGCAACGGTTTTGGGAAAGAAACAAATGGTGATGCTTATGATCTCCATTCCTTCAGATTATTCACCAATACCAAGTGTGTGATTATATAGTAGAATATAAGACAACAAAAATCATATATACATACAGAAATAAAATGCCTAATACACGCAAAAGACATTTGATTCGTAAAGTTACTATTTAGCGTGTAAACCATTTCTCTTCGTGACTTATCCAAGTCGCTCTGGTAGGCTGGATATGGGAAATATTCTGATAGATAGTGTTCCATTATTTTCTCAACAATAGTACGGGGTTGTCAAGGTTTGTGGGCTTCTGCTTGTCGACCTGCTTTTTAATAATCGTCTACAAGTTTAAGCCAGTTTTTTACTACACCAGCTCTATGGTACGGTGATCCATCATGTTGAATTATGCCGTATATTTACCAAATCTGTCTTATGTCGCTGTTAAAGGTGTTTCTGGAGGACATTTTGGTACAATTATTTGTTTTTGCGGTGTTTGGGTGTTTCTACCTTTACATGAATGCTCTAAGGATGCTTTACTGTTGAAACGATGCAAGAAGTATGGTAGCGTTCTCCGTTTCTTTTCTTCACACTGGATCTTCCAGTTGTTCCTAAAAAATGGTGTTTCATCAGAAAATAGAACCTTGCTCCAATCCTTGTAATTTCTTTTGAACAACAATATGTCGCTGATGTTTTCTTGGTTAGCAGTGTTTTTTTTCTTTTGCTTCGACCATTGTCATGAGACCCTTATCTAGAATTTTTCGGTTCACTGTGCCTGAATATGCAGACACACCTGCCTGATGCCAATCTTGAACAAATTTCACACTAGTAATCATACTGTTCCGAAGCTGACTCCGGATGAGGACGCGGGCTTGACCATTAGCGAATACCCTTGGACGTCCCGAATCCTTAATGATCTGGAAGAAGGTTTTTACAGGTGTATTAGTCTTAGTAGCAATTAATACAAACGAGAGACCATTTGCGTGCAAAGCAATGATGACTCCATGAGTTTCTTTGAGAGTAACCAACGTTAGCAAAAGAGATAATCACGTGGGAAATTCTTCTCTAGTCCACAATGTTCAGGGCAATGGTTTCTGTGAGAATGGTTCTGTGATGTTCACCTACTAACGTTTTTCACTATGGTAACAATTTGATGGTTAGATATGGAGGATGGCCAATTAATTATCTGATGTGGTACACTAGTCAAAATTAAGATACGAAGCTAACTATAATAGATATATAATATATAATATAAATATAGAATATATATAAATATACATAATGGATATTTATATCACTATATTTTTCAAAAAACAAGTCATTGCCAAACATTTGGTCATGACTGTATAGACTCTATATTTTTCACTTCCTCTTTTTTTACAGATCATTCCATACAAACATTTTGCCAGAGAAGCCATTGCTGGATTCTGCTGTATATTAGCAAAGAAGATGAATTCCCAAACTTTGTCTTTCTAAGGCTGCTAAACTACACTACCTAGATATGTCTAAACAAAAGATTAGTCATGGTCAAAGGTTTTGATATTACGTGGTTGTGATAACTGTTTAAAATATTGCAGTCTTATTATAAAGTCAGCATTTCAAAAATAATAAGAAAAAAATGCATTCCTTCGCTCAATCTAAAATCGTGCTCTGGCCCTGTTCCTGTTAGAGGTGAGTTTTACTCGATGGAACTTTGCTATTCGATCAAAAGTTGCTTTGCCCCAAAGTGACCTTAAATGCAATTAAATAGTTGTTAAGAGCATTTCATCAAACAGCACAATCTTCAGGATCATTAATGATTCTCTAAGGACTAATTACACTCCTGTAAAGAAGTCTCATGGACACCCAAAAGCTTTAAATGAACCCCAAATCTCTCCTTGGTAAGGTCAAGCATAGCTCAAGAATCTGGTTGCCTCGAGTGTCAACTTGCTCATGGATGGAAAAAGCAGATGTGCAGGCATCAAGGGTGAACTAAGGTATACACGTTTCGACAAATTTCTCAAGTCAAGAAAGGTCGCAATTAAACCTCATCTCACCAAAACAACCTTACAGAAAGGCTCCACTTTTGCATAAGCTATTAATGAGGGAGTGTTGAAGAGTTAAGCAAAGTGACATCCTCTGATGAAGCTCCCTTTCTTTTGTTCGGACTTTCTGGAAGATCCCTTGTTAGAAGAAGAAAATTACAGCAGTTTCACGGGTCCTGTATTTTGCCCAGAGTGAAGCATCCGGACACTCTTTATGTGTGGGGCTGCTTCTCATCTAAGGAAACTGAAGCACTAACAATTTTGCTTCACAACACTGCTATAAACCTTTTACCAACTTTTCAAGGCTTATTTGGGGATGATAAGTGTAATTTTAGCCTGATGGCTCAACTTGCCCCAAAACAAAAGCAATAACAGTTTTTGCTGAAAATAGCATCAAACCATTGGGACTTTGTCCATTGAACTTGCCAGAGTCAAACCGAATATAAAATTTGATAAACAGAAGTCATCTAAATTGTGAGCAGTTGCAGCTGCTTATTGAACAATATGTAACAATATCAGTCAAGATATCACAGATTTGGTCTCAAGCATGTCAACATGAATTAATGCAGTCCTCAAGAAATTGATATAATTTATTATTCGAAAAAGATATATAGATTAAACAATCGCCAATGAAAAGTAAATTAGTGATATAAGTAAAATGTTATATTGAGTTGTCTTTATATAAAATTTAATTAACTACGTCAAGTGCTCAAAATATTTTAGAGTGGCATGAATACACTTCTATATGCGTTGACTAAGCTGGGCTTTGTTTAATCTAAGACACGTAATGCCTTAAGCATGGAGTCTTACTAGCTTACCTCGAAACTAAGTCTACGAACTCTTTCTAAGATACAATCTCCACATCATTAACTTATATTTAGTTCAGCAAAAGAACTCATCTATTGTAAGTATTCGACACTGGAGAAACAAAAATTTTGTTCTGAAATGGTATTGGAAATTTGTGAATTGGGGTCAAAGTCCAACGTCAATAGATCCACGAATTTGGTATAAAGCCACCGACACGTCTCGATAATACAAACACTCGTGACAAGTTTGACAAAACTCGGGAAGACGCAAATCTAGTGCTGGCGACGAAAACTGCATTTATAGTGTTACATTTATTTACTCGATAACCAGAATATTCATTTAAAGGATGTGCCCACAAGACCAAGATCAGCAAATCAGGTGCTCACCGGAATTGAAAGGCATCACATTGGAAAAGGTACATTCCAAAACTGTTATACGCTATGAATGAAAATAGCCCTGATCACAAACGTAATTTTTGGAAAAGTTCTCACTCAATGGAAGCCCAAAACGTAAAGTTTCACCCCAAAATCGCGTGATGCATTAAATCGACCTAATTTCAAATTTTAGTCAGTTATTAATCTACACGTTTATATGTATAAGCATTTTAACTTACTATAAGTTTTGTAGGACCATTTTTTATTTTATGGGACATTTACTTGTCATGCATATCTTGACATGCTCTGGAGAGAAATTATACCTGCAGTTATGGCGCTGTTTGGAAACGCCTTTATACTTTCAACAAGATGGATCTCGTCACCAATATAGTTCTTTAAGAGTCCTCTCAGATTGAAAGAAATAGAACCACGCGATATACCTCGGGTAGACCAGATTCTCTAAGGGGGCCTTTAGTAAGACTGAGTAACCTCACTAAAGTGATTGGAAAAATACTGTCAGGGCTAGGTACATATAGTTAGAAGGGTGACTTTCTTAACTTTTCTCCTCTTCTTGCCCACCCTCTTCCGATTAGCTTGTCCCACAATACGCACCATATCTGATGCAGCAAAACCTAATTGAGGAAAGGTTTAGGGAGTAATCTACGGAAAACTTAACGTTACACTAATTAGCCTCTTCGATAAGACGCCCAGATATGTGGCTTCATGCTAGAATAAAAAAGATTTTTAGAATTTAACCTCGGGGAAAATGCTGTTAAGATCCTGCAAGAGATAAATTTACATAAAAAGATTGTGCGCGAAATTGTTATGTACCACAGTATAAAATTTAGGAGAGTCGACCTTTGGGTAGGCTCACATTTGCCTATTCACATAAAACAGAAAATTTAACGTAACCGTAACCGGGGGAAAGTTACAGAAGCTGTTAAATTCAAAACTTTATAAATATATTTAAGATCTTGTATTAATAATCTTATGTGGCACAGAAAACAAAAGAAACAACTGCTCATTTTTCACGTCAAAGACTATCGCGAGCAATTCGAAAGAGAAAAAATTGTAGAAGCTGAAGTTTATTTCGAGTGTTACCGTATGGAGGATCACTCAACTAAGGCTTGCTCTCAAGGAACCAGAGTTCTGTTCAGCGTGTGCTTGCGAGAACTTCCCCTGGAAATTTTGTGCAAAGACGATTGTGGCGGAGATCACCGAGCAATAGCCACATCATGTCAAATAAAAACGGACTTTATTAGGTAAAAAACAGGACTAAGAAAAATAGAGGACGAAAAAAGAAACACAACACTTATGTCGAAGTAGCAGAAGTAGCAGTAAAAGAGGGAGATAGGAATACACAGTCACATTGTCAATTGGCATTGCATCATATTCTATTATATATCATTCTGAATGTATCTTCTGAATTAGAATATAATATGGACATTTTGCAATATTAAGGAAAATATGATTGATTTAATTAGCATTTTGGGTAGAGCTTATATGTCTGAAGTCAAGAAGCACGGCATAGAAAAATGAACATTGGAGTGCCTAATAACGTCTGAAAATTGCAATAGAATTCACCCTAATGCTAGGCTCTCGAATTATGTATATTACTAATTAGATACAAATAGTGGAGTCTATAGTGGGTTCAACTCTTCACTAGGGACGAAGCCCCTAATTTAAAAATAGGATTCGAATTCTAATGCGGTTGCCAAATATTGTTAGGCACCCAATGTTCATTGTTTTTATGTAGTGCTCCGGCTCTCTCGGGAGGAGCTAGAAATCGAGTCACTAAATTTCCTTGAAGTAGGTCACTGTCTATTTAAAATTTATCAACCTTAAATAACCAGGATGTTTCTGAAAGGAACTTTATATGATTCTTAAAACTAACAGAATTGATGAAATATTTTTTATGGTATAGCACAAGAAGCTAAACGTGAGGAAACAATAAATGATAACCTACAGGACAACGATAAGGAAAGGCAGCACGTAAATGCTTTCCTCCCCAAAGCTGAACCTATGGAATATACCGCGAGATCGAGGAAACTATGTCGCTCCCATCAAAAATGGTGACACCACTCACCCTTCAACCTAACACGCAGCCCCATAACATTACAAAGAAGCCATATGGCACTATGCACTCTCGATTCCACTTCTCTTCTGGCTAGGCTCGAGAAGAATTGGAAAGATGACTAGTTGGGTAATGAGACATCCCTACCTAAACATGTTTCAATTGCAATGAACTCGTAATTAACCTAGTCGACATCGCTTCTGCTCAAGTTTGATCAGCGGCTTCTGGTGGGCTCTACATGACTTAAAGCGTTGTGTAAGCAGTCTGCAACAGTTGCAACGGATACATTAACCGTCCGCCATCTGTCCATTCATGTTGGAGCTAGACTGAGGTTTACTTGTGTTTCTAAAGAGTCATATGATGCAGAGAGCTGTTGTGGCATTGAGTACTAACTCTGACTCGCCCAAATGAGGTAGGCCTTGGTTATTCCCATTTTCTCGAAACCTCTTCAACATTGCAACATCAAAATGTGACCCGCCGATCGCTAGTCGATTTGTTGACAGCTAAGACCCTCTTCGTGCAGAGTGAGTATCTAACTACTAATTTTCACGGTACATTTACGTGTTTTCGCCATTATCATATTCTTTCCATTCAGAATATCATATTAATCATCAAAATTATGTGTTATATCAAAAAGTTTTGACTGTAAGATACCGCATGCTGATACTAGGATTTCATACATTTCAATAGAATAACCATTTTTTTTTCCTATTTAAATAAGAGTTATAATGATGCCCATACTTATATCCTGATCTCAAGATTTATTGGACATATGCATCCTAACCTACCAAAGTATATTCATAGACATACTCTGGTGTATATTCTTTTTTAGAGGTGATTATTTCATAAGCTTTTAATCAGCCTGTCCTCATTGATTTCAAGAACTTAAAAAATATAAATGGGAAAAAAAAGGGAAATTGACAAGGAAAAGGAAAAAAAAGTATAAAATAGCAAAACAGTATACGAGAACTTTAAAAATTCAACTGGTAAGGAAATTAATTGGTACCGTTCCATTTTCTTGACCATTGGAGGTTTAAAGAAATATAAGAGAATCATGCAGAGAGGCAGAAAAGGGGAAAATATTGACTTTAGTATGCTTTTTTTCAAATTTTGACCTACAGTTTGGCGTGATTTGCACTTAGAAAGAAATCTTCTAAAAAACACTGCAAATGTGTGGAAAAGCTGAACCTAAATCCAAACATTTTTAACTTGGTATCCAAACCTTGGCTTTCTATAGCATCTGACAACCACTGCAAACAAGAATCAGACCTCCATCTTGGGATGTACATACCTGAATATTGCTTGATAACGATTATGTTGAGAAAGTGTTTAGCCCAGAAACTAGAACAGATGCTACATTTTCATAACAATTGGAAATCTTGGCTGTAACGAAATGCAATTAGAAGAGCAAACAATAGCAACCTAAATACTGCCTCGGCTACGCCTAGGGGACACTTTTCATCCGAGCCAATTAAGTGTGTGTATCCAGTAGTGTTCTCTCAAGCACGATGCAGTGTGAAGATGTTTACACATTGCTATACTAACCACATGCCATTAATACGTGAATTTCAGTTTTTCTTACCTTGTATAAGGACAAAGTCAAAAGATCTAAGTCGCGTGCTCTCAATTGTTCTGACTTATGACCTTATGACCCTATGACCTATGATCTTACGACCTTCACAACTTTCAACAAATAGGGCAATCCGACCCATAGTTAGTTTTATTTTAATAATTCCAGGACTAACCTGGTGAAGACCTTGGCAATTACATATATCATTCAAAGGAAAATGTAAAACAACATGAGAGTTTCAAATCTCGTTAGAATCGGTCGAATAGTTAAGGCCTTTGCCAAAAAAAAACTCATTGAAAAGTAAAGTATTACCACCCGACCGGGCGAACTACAGACCGACATCGTAAATTAAAGAGTCACGGCCACGCAACATAAAAATAAAAAAAAATACTGCTGCTGAAAGATATCCGTACAAAATAAAGGCATTTATCAGTGAGAGACAGAGTAACAGCGAAACAGAGTGACGTCACATCTAGACAAATGAATACATATCCCGAAAATTCCCAGAAGTTATTAGGTTAAATACCAATAAACTTTCTATCTTCTCTTCTCTAATGGCCCCTAAAACCGTGATTTTAACTGTGGTCCTCCGTTACTGTCATGGTCGAGGAATATATATCGCAAGCCATGAATTTACTAAACCCTTCCCCAAATTCTCCTCATAATTATAAAGAGTGAGTTCCTTTAATGGCTAGCAAACATGCCACCTCATCACGTCCTTAAGCAATCTTTCATTTAACTTCTATCTTGATGATAGAATTATTAGGGATATTATGAAAACTTTTAGCATTTTGATGAGCTTAATTAACTAAGTCTAATTATGCCGAAGATATTTTATATTATGCATAATTAACGTGATTAAAATTTAATTGGATGAAATATTTTAATTGTTACCTCTAGACTGTAGTAATGGTTTATATTCTTATGTGTGTGGTTATGTGGCGAATGTATGTATTTGTGCATGTGCATAATCTGTTTGTGTGTTGGTGAATTGTGAGGGGGAGGGTGTTTTTCGTGTATATTATCTATGTATTTGGTTAACTATGAACTTGTATAATATATGTGTGGAAGTAGAGTTGCCAAAATTCGTTTTGTCTCATTTCTAAAATTGTTTCTTACAAAGGAAAGTTATATGAATATATTTATTTATATGTTTTATAAATCAACGAATAGCTTTGGATGACTATTGATAGGTTTTTCTGTGTTGTGCTGCAAAGTAATCATAATTTTCCGAACGCTTTAAGATGGAAACTTAATTATAAGGATTAAAAAAACAACAAATAGCCAAATTTTAATGCGAATATTTTTGTGATATCAAAGATTAAAAATTAAATGAATGTATCAAAATAATTAAGCAGGAAAAGGAGAATTTGAGGGAAATTTAGCATCTATTTTTTTAACCAAACTCTTTTCGAAATAGTTCGACCCTACGGCTTGAACTACTCCAATAACATTAAAAAAATAGACTATATTTAATTATCATATTGGAAAATGTCCTATCTAGTTTATTTAAAATTAAATATATTCCAAACAGTCAATCTTCATCAAATAATAAAATATTAAATTGCCACTCTGAAAGAAATTCAGCATAGTGACTAATTGTAGCAAACCTACTTAAAATAGCTCCTAGTAAAACTTTCTTACTACACTTTCCATAAAATAATATAGTCCTCTGCTGCAAATTAACGTAGTATAACAGTGGCATATATATATATATATATATATATATATATATATATATATATATATATATATATATATATATATATATATAATATATATATATATATATATATATATATATATATATATATATATATATATATATATATATATATATATATATATATATATATATATATATATATATATATATATATGCAAAAAATTACGTAGAAAATGAAAGGCGGGTTCCAAGTACGTTTGAATTTGTTTAGTTCATTATCCTTGATAAAGAACTAAACAAGTTCGAAAGTACTTGGAATCCGCCTTTAATTTTCTTGTGGAAATTTTTTCATTTATTGCTTTACTCACGCGCTACTTTGTGAGTTTCTCATATATATATATATATATATATATATATATATATATATATATATATATATATATATATATATATATATATATGTAAATGTATATATCTCTCAAAGTAGCACGAGAGAATGATTGAAATTTTCTCTTTCAATGTGGTTTAATGGATTCATATATATATATATATATATATATATATATATATATATATATATATATATATATATATATGGTGTTTCAAAAAATTGATATCATTTGAGATGTAAATATCACAGAAACTACATAGTTAAGGCAAATGCATCTAAACAGGCTTAATTTTAGGCAACATAAGATTTATTCCTCCAAATTTGAATGAGAAAATCAAAGTCATGTGGGTTCCATGGATGATTTGACAAATGTTCAATATGCGCACCGCCTGAGACACGGCACACGTCAAGTCAGTAGTCCAGCTTCTCTTAAAGACGCTGCAGCATCTCTTTGGTAACAGTGTCCAGTGCGGTAGTGATTCGTTGCTTGAGTTCCTCTAGGTTTGCAGGAAGAGCGGTGACATAGACCAGTCCCTTCACATAGCCCCAGAGAAAAAAATCGCCAGGTGTCAGGTCAGGTGAACGTGGCAGCCATTTCAACAGCACATTGTCTTCATCACCAGCACGCCCGATCCATCTCCCTCGCAGATTGCCATTGAGATAAGCCCGCACAGTGAACTTCCAGTGAGATGGAGCCCCGTCCTGTTGAAAAGTGAAGTCTTCTTGTTCATTTGCAATGAGCTCATCCATTAGCCAGTTCTGAAGCATTTGCAGATAAACATTGCCGGTCACATTTCCCTCATAGAAAAACCGGCCAAGAAGATGGTTCTTAGAGATGACGCAGTGCACATTCACTTGCTCAACTGTGGCATGGGGGATTTTCTTCGCCTAAAATGCAAACATTATGCTTATTGACTTTGCCATTCGTATGAAGTGTGGCCTCATCACTGAAAACAAGACGTTCCTTGGACTCGTCCTCTTCAAGTTTCTCTTGCATATCAACACAGAATTGTTTGTGCTTTCGCTTGTCATCTGCCGTTATGGCCTGAACTAGCTGCAGCTTGTAAGGTTTCATTAGCAAGCGTTTCCTCAGGACGCGCCAAACTGTCGTTGGAGGAATCTAGGTTTCCAGACTTGTTCTTCTTATGGACTTCTTGGGGCTTCGCAAACTTTTTTGGCGAACCCGCTCGACGATCTCTTTTGATGTTATTGGTGGTCCAGATCCCTTTGCCCTGCACAGACAGCCTTCCTCTTTGAATTTTTTGTGCCATGTCTAAATCTGTATTGTCGTTGGTGACTGTTTAGAGAACTCTCTCACAAATGCACGCTGCACAGACTTGTTCGACTGTGTTCGAGCATACTACAACACACACAACGCATTTTCACTTCCAGTCAATTGCATTTCTATACCTGTAAAGATAAAAACATCAAACATTAAACATAAAGCATTGACCTGTTTCTACATATGCAGTTAAATTTTCAAGTCAATTGAACGGGAACTGGCAAAGTTATTAGATTGCAAAATGCTAAAACTTTTTTGATACACCCGGTATATATATATATATATATATATATATATATATATATATATATATATATATATATATATATATATATATATATATATATACATATATATATATATACCAGTCAATGGCTTCGCCACTCCCCCTCACGTGGGGAGCTTGCGCTTCACTACTAAGTTTAAAATTTAAAATCTATAAAAAAGCAGCCATGGTTATATTTTTATAAATTTTCTGAACTTCGCCAATTATAATAATTTTAAAAAGGAACTCTAAACTAAATTTCACCCCTTTCAAAATATGATGTTGCTAAAATATAGAGTTATAGATGAAGAAGATATATAAAAATAAATTTTCTTAACTTCACCATTTGTAATTCTTTGGATTTTAAAACAATCACAAAATTTCGATACTTATATTTATTTCTGACTTCACCTTTTTGTTTTTTGATATTATAAAAGAATTATTAGAAATAACTTTGCTAAAAAACATGTCATAACCAAAGTAAGATGAAATTATTATTCAAATACTCAACCCCCCTCCTTTTTAAATTATAGTGATGATTAGTGATGATGATATATATATATATATATATATATATATATATATATATATATATATATATATATATATATATATATATATATATATACGAGAGTGTTTCTGAAAAGACGAATAAAAATGCCTTACAATATTTAGTATCTGACGAGACATATGCATTATATGGGTACGTTGCCGGTTGAATTGTGCGCAATATTAATTTTTGTATTCTTATTTTTAGATGAATTAATCCAATATTAAATATAATAGCATCTTCGCTAGCTATAAAAATATCCGCAAAACATAATACTTTATATTAATTATTTATTCTACAAACTTATATGTATTATTGCCTCAATTCAAATTTTGCCCTGAGGTGCAGCCTTTCCCCTTTTCTTAATACCTGGCTACGGCCCGTAAGTCAGAAAAGGTTGTTTACCCATGGAATATACATTATAGGAGAGGAGGATAAATAAATATTCTCCAATCGATACATTATTACTAATCACAGATCCATGTATGCTCGTAAGTAACCTTTTTTTATTTATATATTTCAAGGTTTTATACATGTCTATAGAAACCTGTGTCTGGTTTTTCATCCTCTTTACTCTTGTTTATGAATTACTAGAAAATGCCATCTGGATCGACAAAATTATAAACTGCCTCTCTTGATCACAATCTATGGGAGTCGACTTTGAGCAAAATGACGAATTAACCTTCTTTGATCTCATTATTTTTCAGTGTCTAAAAGCGTCACGGGAATGAAATGCAGATTATTGGAATTTTATTCGGAGACTACATAGTTTCGACTGACGTAGAAAGCCACAACCTCTAATACATAGTTTACAAATATAGGTTTCAAGTAAATGCTTTCAATATACTGCATTTAAATCTTTCCTTTGCTGTCAAACACGCTTTTTGAACATTCACTTCCATCTTGAGATTAAGCCTTAACAGATCATCGGTGAGACACCCTTACCTTGAGTATAGTGATTCTTGTCTATCTTGGGATTGTCAAATAAACAACAACGTCAACATAATCTTTAAAGTTGGAGTTATTAGGCAGCAAAGCCATTAACACTAGAGTTCCCTTCTGCTCCTCTATGTCATATTGAGTGCAAAAATATTCAGCCATCTTTCACACCATTCATCTTTCCGGGAGATGTGGTACGACAAGCTGTTGCAGTTTGCCCAGTCAGGTACTTCCTCAGCAGATGAGAGGCTATGTACGTTGTCTTTCCCCAGCAGACGGAAAGCTATGTACGGTAGCATGTAGTCCAGTCAAATGTTTCCGAGTTATATAGAAGGCTGCGTACTCTAACATTTCACACTGTCAAGTGCTTCTCCAGCAGATGAGAGGCCATGTACTGTAGAATAAACTCCATTCAGGTTCTTCTTCAGCAGAGGGAAGGCTATATACTGCAGCATAATATCCATTCAAGGGCTTCACAAGCAGATGGGAGGCTATTTACTGTAGCATCTAGTGCAGTCAGGTGCTTTATTAGCAGATGGAAAGCTGTGTACTGCAGCATCTCGTCCAGTAATGCGGCGACATTAGCATATTGCTGGCTATATGACACAGTATGTGCTGTAGCATGTTTTCTAGTCTAGGTTCAGCCTGTGCCATCTTCTTCAGCCATAGTTAATCAAGGTGTCTTTGATACCCTCTAACATGTCGTGTTGGCAGTTCCTATGAAGGCATTGTCGTTGTTCATCTTTTAACTCTTTTTCCTGTAGTCTTCAACCAAGCGCTTCTAACCCTTGTTTTGTGGGTGTCTTTTTGCTATTTATAATTTTCAAGATCCCTGCCTTGTTAACATTATTAATATCACAAAACACTTTCTGCTGTCATCTCTGAAGGATTATTTCATATTGTGTCCCACTACCCTTTAAATATCAGCAGCATCTATTCACAGCCACCCTGGATAACAGCTAGTCACGTTGGGTGAAGTTAAGCAACATTATTTATGCTAAGTCACCGGCTGGGAATCACGATTCGGGTCAACTACATACTCATGGGTGGTCTCTCCTTCCTACATTATCCAGTATATTTCCACTGAGATAGGCATCAAGTGATGGGCTTGTAAGAACGATCGATAGGCATCAAGCGATGGGCTTGTAAAGCGGATCAATGGAAACTAGACTTGGCACGAGAATATGTTTCAGGGTGTAATGAGAGTTAAAAGACGTATAAAAGGTGGAAAGATTATATGTGTATAAGATTGAAAGGGCCGACAAAGGAACGAGTGGATGATATTGTGTATGCTAGGTATGCATGGAGGGGCTTTGTAAGGAGGGCTTGCTCGAGGCCTTCTGCGAAATCAACATAAAGGAAAATGAAACACTTTTACCACTTCTGAAAGAATAAAAAGTCCGTAATTTTTGGACGACAAAAACACATTCATAACAAAATATACGTACATAAAATATGCACAAAATATATACGAAAGTGCAAATCTCTAGTAAGATTTTATTCGCACACAAATGTATACATAATTAAGCTTTAAATACACAGAAAGATTCGAGCATAAACTTGTGTATCCAAGCAAATTCCTACATATGCTTGAGTACAGCCGGATAAATTCCTTTTTGTATGCACATAAACAAACTCATGCATATGCTCATGTGTAAACAAATTCACATAAAGAGTAATATGTAGGCAGACAAATTCCAACATAAGGTTACACTATGCCAAATTCATAAATAGGCATTTATGCACACAGTAAAAGAAATGACATGAGCTTTTGTGTAGACGGACAAATTAAAAAATAAGGTCGTATGCACGCAGCAAAATTCTTACATGACCTTTTCATTTACACAAGAAATTCATAGATATGCTTTTGTGCTCACTAAAGAATTGCTAAAAGGGCTTATGTATACATAGACAATGTCAAGCATGAACATTTGATCACACAGATAAATTCCTGTATAAGCTTGCGTTCACAAAGAAAGGCTTTCATAAGCATCTGTGCAGAAAGAATTCCTAAATACGCTTGTGTGTACACCGACAAATCAATACATACGCATCAGTCCGCACCTAAATTATCCAATATAAGTTTACGTATATACAGACAAATTCCTGCATATGCTTGCGTGTTCACGGTCGAATTCCTACATGAAATTGTGTGCACATAGACAAATTCCAGCATAAGCAAAGGCCATATCTATGTCAAAAATTAATTAAATTGACCCAATCTGATTGGACCAAAAGAAAAATATTGAATTTCAGGGTTCGGAAATCTCTTTCATCTCCTTATTAGTCGAGAAATGAAAAAACTACACACATACATGCTTATTCACACTAATACTACTACTACACACTCATAAATATATATATATATATATATATATATATATATATATATATATATATATATATATATATATATATATATATATTTATATATATATATATATATATATATATATATATATATATATATATATATATATCAAAATCAACCCACAGGAAAATGAAAAGATGAATCCAAGCACTTTATTTGCAAGTTCATTTTCCAGGAATGAAAATGAACTTGCAAATATAGTTCGAAAGTGTTTGAAGTCATCTTTTCATTTTCCTGTTGGTTGATTTTCATATTATTGCTTTCCTCACGTGCCACTTTGTGAGTTTTTTCAATATATATATATATATATATATATATATATATATATATATATATATATATATATATTTGGGACATCCTTCGGAAACCTCGATTTTAGTAGATAAATTAAAGCAAAAACCAATATTCGAAACATATATAATTTAGAACGTTTCGAACATAGCTATGTTCATCTTCAGCCGCCTATAATGGAGTAAAACAATATGAAAAGAAGCAAGCTTAGAATACATAAAGAAATGTATGTATTATTGAGTGACAATAAGTTTAAAGTTTGTTGAATTTTCGAGAAAATAATGCGATAATGTAATAATGAATAAATTTAGAGTTTAGTAAATTTTCAAAAAAAAAAGCAAAAAATTACCAAGAGGACAATTTTAAAGGTAAGAGAAGGGAACATTAGAAGAACAAAGAGAGCAGAGGGCAGCACAATGGAAAAACTCCTGTTTCTTGTCTCATTGCTCATTCGCGTTAAACTTTTCTTTCTTTTGTACTATATTGTAATATAGTCTGCAAAACTAGGTTTCTGCATCTTTCTTTCCGTCCTCAAAATTATTTTGAAATGTAGAACATAAATATGGCAAAATGCCCTGTGGTGGTTGTTATCATCCGCAGAACTTGTATTTGCTCTTTCTTTGTATATGACATGGATAATGAGCCTTTAACTTGTGAGCTGGTAAGAAGATGTGGTATAAAAATTCCTTGGAGGTTGCTAGATTAGGGTGATACTGGGTTTGATGGGGTAAGACTTTGGGTGAAGTAAAGTCTCTGTACCTGGTAGCTTAACGGTAGAGCATCTGACCGGCAATCAGCAGACCCGGGTTTGAGTCCCGGCCAGGAATTTCAATTTTTTTTTCCGCTGGCGTTGTTTCTGTCTTCTGGGTAATGGATTGCCTTCATTGTGCCGTCCTCTGCTCTCTTTGATTCTAGTGTTCTTCTAATGTCCCTTTCTTCTCTTACCTTTAAAAGCTCCTGTTTCTTGTCTCATTGCTCATTCGCGTCAAATTTCTATCTTTGTTTATATATATATATATATATATATATATATATATATATATATATATACATACTTAGAATTGATTTGTTCCTTGGGAATCTGATATGTAGTAGGAATATGAAGACCCATTTTCAGCCATGGTCCGGCCAATAAATGATTAGTGTAATCACCTGGGTCTTCATATTCCTATTATATATATATATATATATATATATATATATATATATATATATATATATATATATATATATATATATGTCGAGG
The DNA here is from genome assembly GCA_963969495.1 of Ceratothoa steindachneri. Taxonomy (NCBI): domain Eukaryota; kingdom Metazoa; phylum Arthropoda; class Malacostraca; order Isopoda; family Cymothoidae; genus Ceratothoa; species Ceratothoa steindachneri. The sequence goes on from OZ018319.1 coordinate 124,137,927, forward strand.
AGTTATGGGTGTACAACCTCGTCCGTGGGTCTGTACACGCAAAAATAGGCCGCCGAAAGCTGAGAGGCCGCGTGTGAATGAAGAGTGGGGAGGTAGGCTTCGCTCCAGTTCAATGGGAGGCTCAAACAAAAGGGGGCGTAAGCAAGTACGCGAGGTTGGCCTTAAAGGGTTTGTAAAATGCCAGGAATGATTTAGGTTTATTATTAAGAGACTACCCCAAAATAAATGATTTAATTACAAAAAAAGGTAATCACAAAATATATACACGGGTCAAGATTGAGGTATTATGCAATTGTAATGAACAGATCGGACATGGACTAATGCAATAAGGAAATGAAAGTGAGACTCGGTAATTAACAAATTATGGACTTCGGGGAATAACCTCCAGGGAAAAGGGGTTAAAAAATGGGTGGAAGGACACTTACCTTGTGTACTAGCTTTTCGGAGAAGGGGAAGTTGGTAGTGGAACCAAGAATCGGATTGCACGAGATGAGAAGATCTTGCAGCGCGGCGATTAGTTCTTGCAATGGGAGTCGATTACCGCAAGGAAGAGCGAGGTCAGGTAGGAACAAGTTGCGTGGGTGGAGTAGCAAAATACACTTAGGGTTGGGGGAGTGCACTCGAACTGAGCGACGTACTTTCGTGAGCGGGATGAGAGGAGTATGTCGCACGAAATCTCCGAAGAAATCGCTTCACGAACTTGCCTATAGGGGATGGTCAAAAGTTCACGGTGGTGATCTAGCTGACGAGACCTTCAAACTTCAAGGGCTCGACTCGTGACGAAAAGGGGAACCCTGAATATATATACTCAGCCGGCTAAATCGTTAAAAGGCCTCCGGGCACGGCTGCTGTCTTAAGGAAAATCCTGGCGCCAAACAGATTTGCTCTGTTTCAGATAAGGATTTGAAAAGATGCTCGTCTGGCGCCAATTCTGGTCTCGAGGCATTGGGTTGACTGGAGGCTCCTGTCTGGCGGGGGAAGGGAGATCGGCTGATTTAGGCCAACACAGGTAGTGTGTCTCACCAGCTTCCACGTGAGAATCTTAGTTATTGTCCTGCCTTAGGATTTTGTTAGAAACCACGCGACCTCTGCTCGAAAGGGGGAGCGTTCAAGTTGGTCCTCCGAGGTTGTCCTCCTACACTTTCGCCAGGTCTTCGACGTACAAACAGCTCTTGCCTTCTATGCCAACGAAATTTTATTTCGATTCATCGATAAAGTGCACTCAGACCATTGGTCTTATGTTCATAGAACGTGCTTAGTGGCCAGAATAATCTACCTTTCTTGTTCTTAGAGCTGATCAATGAACTTGACTGCTGGCGTGCAAGATTTTAAAGGTCTTTTTGTTAGGCAGCGTGATGGTCTCTTACTGGAAATACTAATTCCCATAGTTTCATTTACTTTCGGGAAATCCTGGCTGCTGTCTTGTATCGGTTCTTTTTGTATATACGGACGATGGCTTGGTCATCTCTTTTTGAGCTTTTACTATGCTTAACAGTAGAAATTGCACTGGTTTATGAGCCTCTGGTATCCTTACGTGATATAATATTATGTATGACACCTTGATGGCACTTAAACCTTTCAGATATGCTTCTGATGGAAGGCTGATCTTATTAACGTGTTTTATTGACGTGGGTCCCGTAGGTATTTTTGACTGCTAGGAACTTGACAAAGTAATGACTGAAATTGCAAAGAATTCATGAAAGTAAGTTACTACCTTAAATTATTTGGTTGTCTTAATGAAAAAAAATCCCTGTTTGCATAATTTTGACAAGTATATCTTTAGAATAAAATGCTCTTTAGCACGTAACTCTTTTCGAACATCTGCCTCTGCTTCTTTAAGATCCTTTAATGGGAGGTTTTTTTTCGGTTCACTCTGAGCTTACATATTATTCGCCAGTGCTCAATCGCAACGTCGTCCTTTTGAAAGCCTCTTTCTGAGTCAGGGCAAGGTTGATGTAGGTTAAGTCATAGTTAGGTTAGGTGAGGTTAGGTTGGATCACTTTGAATCTGGTTAGGTAACTGTAGATTGAATAAGTTAAATTACGCGAAGTTAGGTAAAACATGAAATCGATCACGGGTATTATGTCCAAGTACCCTATTAACTTGTGGTACTACATATTATAGTACTCCATTCTCGACACTTAAAAAAATTGTCTGAAACTGTTAATACATCTTTCGTCATACTTACAGCATTATCAAACTCGTTATTTCTCTCATCGCTTCACCACCTATGCACGTAATTTTGTGGCCATAGATTGAATAAGTTAAATTACGCGAAGTTAGGTAAAACATGAAATCGATCACGGGTATTATGTCCAAGTACCCTATTAACTTGTGGTACTACATATTATAGTACTCCATTCTCGACACTTAAAAAAATTGTCTGAAACTGTTAATACATCTTTCGTCATACTTACAGCATTATCAAACTCGTTATTTCTCTCATCGCTTCACCACCTATGCACGTAATTTTGTGGCCAGCCATCTACAACCTCAGACTCTACTGTCTGAAATATGCCTGTCATAAAATACTTACGGTTGATGAATTTTCCTCTGGACATTTATTATACGCCTCCTCCTGGACAAAATATTTGTTTAAAGAGGATATTTATTTCATCAACTTTATTCTTAATCCATTTTCAATATATTACCTTATTTTCATCCTTATTTTTCGTCGCTCTATTCACTATTCTACCTACCATAAATTAAAATATTATAGTTATCAGTTTCTTATTGAATTCATAAACAGGACTTGCAAATTGGTTTCCATTAACTGGGAGAATCCAGCTGATTATACGTCTTCAAATATAATGACGTAGGATTCAGGTTTTTGTATTATCGCCCTTTTGATACAGAAAACTAAGGTGAGTCAAATGATCAAGTCCGTCTCAAATGCTCTCGTAGAACATGTTGTAGTTCACAATATACCGGGAAACTCAGCGTAATAGAACTAGCCCACAAAAGGAGCTCATGTGTAACATGGACAACCATGCTGCAGCTAAGATTTTTAGAAGATTGCCTGCTCTCTTTCTCTCAGAACCCGCAGTTGAGCTCAATTATCCTTCAAACATTTTCACTTCCTTATCTTTACCCCTTTCTTTGTGGATTTCTTCTTACAAACATTCTGAGGGAGATATTCTCGTTGTTTTTTTGCTATAAATCCAATTACCCCAAACTACGAGGCTTAACTTCATACTACAAACACATCATGAATTTGAGCAGAAAGAGCCTATAAAGTGTCAATTAGCGCTTACTGCTTGTTGATATTAGCAGTTTCTCGGTCTTGACTTAATTATGTCATTAGATACACAGGGACAGAAATACACTTTTCTAATCTGAACGTTACTTTTTTACCCCTCGAGGTCCAATCGATCTGACACACACCGGCAAACGTACATATATATGATTAATAAAGACAAAAGCACTGGGAATCTTTTTTGCTAATTCTGTAAGGTGGTGTTTATAATCCGTGTCCTAGACCACATTTCTTTTTAATATTAAGGAAATCATATATATAACCAATACAATACATATATCACCACACATCAATTAAAACTCTCCCTTCCCCCAATTAAATCTAATTAAAAAGAAATATTTAAAAAACTCGAGTAAATATTTAGAACATGGGCGAAGTCATTTTCGAACTTGATGAAAACTCATGTCTCACTTCTTGTCCTTTTCCCCCCCTCACAAAATCCTTGAATCAAAATTAACCAAAATGGAGCCCAAACGTCTATCAAACCTAAATTTAATTTTGGCGCCTGTTTGGGCTTGTGATTCTGTTTACTCCTGCAGTCCTTGTTAATATGAGGCTAACTTAAAAACACCATCGATTAACATTAGGGAATATGAATTATACACTGTTAAAGCAGTGATCCCTGAGGTTTGGAAAGGCTTAACAGCATGGGATGGAATCCCTACCATTTCTGTATTATTATCACCTGTGATTAACTAACCACTTTTGTTTTTATGTTTGAAGTTAACTTCCTGGTTATGCCAAAATAACTATCTTGTACATCATTTGGCGGGGTGGCTTGATGGCACAGGTTCGAATCCTCACCATATGTATGCTCAATAACAAGTCTAAAAATAAGGTAAAATGAAAAAAAAGCGATTCCTTCTTTTTTATAAGATTAAACAAGGCTCAAACATGTATTCAGAAAGAAGATAGAGAGATATAAATAGCAAACAGAATAAAATAATATAAACTCTTTTAGCCGTTAAAGAAAGCGAAAAAATAGGTGAAGCTCGAACCTATGCCATCAAGCGCTCTCTGGGTTGTTCATGGTGGTTAGTGCAGACACCTAAAAAGGGAAGAGTTCTTAATGGTATAGGTTCGAACCCCACCTATATTTTTACTTTGCTTAACGGGTAAAAGAGTTTATATTATTTTATTCCGTTTGATTCCTATCTCTTCCTTCTTTCCTAATATATGCTTGATCTTTATTGGATCTGATCTTGTTTATCGTTCATTCTTTATTTCCTATTGGTTATTGACCATCCAAAGTATTACGTGTGTATTCCGTTCATATATATATATATATATATATATATATATATATATATATATATATATATATATCTGTGTGTAAGTGTGTGTGGGTTAAATTATCCAATACTCATTTTATAAATAATCTTAATAACGACAGTGGAAAGTTAAGGAAGATTGACACAAGAGACGAAATTAGCCAATCAGAGCTGAGGTGAATCAAATAACGCACTTTGATTGGTTGTTCCCTGTGACATCTTGACAGGGTGTGTGTGATGGGTGTGATGGCCAGGTGAAAGATATGGTGCGCGAGGGTCTGCCCATGGACCGTTGTGTGGAGAGTGGGATTGTAAAAGAGGAAAATAATGAGAGAAAATTTGATCCATTTTATTAAAGAAGAAATTGAACGGGAGACATTTTGAGCTTTTGGTGGTTTGAGTGGGGTCGTATTTGTGTCGAGCAGATTGTCGAACCGGGGTTTCAAAGGATTATGCATATATACACATGTGTGCGAGTGCTTCTGTGTACTTATCTCTGTGCCTGTGCTTATTTCGATTCTTACCTGAATGTGTACGTGAGCCGTTTGCCAGTGGTTTCATTTGTGCGTGTGCGCCTTCATGTATCAATATGTGTTGCGATTTGTGCGTGTGTATGTGTATTACTGTTTATCTTTGGGAGTAAACCTATCAGGTTTATACGTTACGAATCACTGACCGGTAAAGATCCTAAGATCAACTCAAGGACAGTCTAAGATGATGTTATTGTTTATTGGTCCTCGGGAGCAGATGACATCTCCGCTTTCTCCCACCGCTCGGGAGATTTAGGGAGAGAGCTTTGATTGTACAGGCGGTGTTGGAGTAACCGCCAATGTTACCACAATTAAGTGGGACCGTGATTTTGTGAGGTTGTCCTTGGTAACCGGGTTAGAGTGAAGTGAGGCTGTTGCATGCTGTGGGAATTTTAGACCACCCCTCCTGCGCTAGTAGTACATTCGGCTAGGAAGTAGAAGTTCTATTGCAATTTAACCTCACGCGGATTACATCGAAGTGATGTAGTTCAACTCCAGGATGTCATCCAGGTAGGGGGGGGAGGGTCTCATTTCCTCTTCCATTCTTTTTCTCTTTCCCTACAGCGTGTGGCTGGAGTTTTAAAAACAGTCCAAGATATGAAGAGGGAAGGATATATCAGAGTGGACGAAAAAGGAGATGTAAATAATTGTAGATTATAAACTTTTCACTTTCAACTAATTTTATGTTAAAGTAATATTTATTAATTCAATTTTTAAACATATTTGGCTGAGTAGTTTTGAGTGAGGAAAAGAATGTTCTGTGTTTTCGTGTGGTAAAGCTTTTTTTTTTTTTGCTTCCACGCATTGCTTGTTCAATTTGAATTCTAGTTAAATTACCACCCCGATGTCCTTTTCAATCAAGCATGTGTTAGTTATGCTTTAAACTGTTATTTCTAGTGGTCGCTCGCTTATCTATCTCAAGCAACAAATCGTACTTGATTTAACCATAACTTCGATAAAGACTCTGTTCAATGATCTGAGAACGTAAACAACGGTTTTCCAGTTGAAGCAAATTTAAATCCCTCCGTCGTTTGCACGAGATTTAAGTCTCTGTTGCGGAATTACTTCCGTCGCTCTAAGCTGAACGCGTTCTAAGGCTAAGATGTCTTTTTCGCAAATTATGTGATTAAGATTAAAGCACCCATTCCAAGGGATCTCTGACAAGGGATTTCATTAAGGGTGGAATAATATCTTTAGAATGAGTGCTGCTATAACCTATTGTTTCGAAACATTTAGGTTGGTCGAAATTAATACACACAAATCCGTTTTCTAAAGGAACCGTGTTTACATAACATAACATAATTCAAGGGATAACAAAAGCCACAAGGACCTATCAGAGAGCGTCCGACTCAACGCACACCCCATAAACTCTATAGATAAGATTGTGTCTGAACTGCCTAAAAATGCATCACCATCATGGTTACTGGAAATCTAAATCATGCAGCTACTGCTTAAAAAAGAATTACCGTCATGGATTGTCAGAAACTAAATCATACAATGCACATATCAATACATAAATTGATATTAAATTATGTAATTTGCTCCAATACAACTTAAAAACCATTAGAACCTACTCTCCCCTTAAAGTCATCTGATCTGCGCTTGGAAACATTTAAATTGTGACTGTTTATTGTCTTCTGTGACCAGCCATTCCAGTAATCTACCACCCTGTTGGTGCAAAAGTACTTTCTCAAATCTAACCTTTCTCCATATTCAAAAAGGCTCAGGGAAGGTATCATCGTTGTTGTCCTCCTTTGCACTAACTCTAGCAGGAAGATATCATGTCTAAAGTTTTAGAACCATGCTTGTATACAGTAGTCTAAATGTATCCTGACATGATTTATTTAGTGTAACTAACATTCCTCTTGATTAAGCCCAATACTCTATTTACTCTATTTTTTGCCTCAATAAAATGTTTTAAAAACCTCAGTTACCTGTTTACTACTACTTTTAAGTCGTTCTTTTCCTCTACTGCATTCACTCAATGCCTATCCATTCCATAGCTAAATTCTCTATTATCTCTTCCCATATAAATAACTTTACATTTTAAAGATAATATTCATCTACCACTTTTGTGCCCAACCAAATAACTTATTTAAGTCACTATTTACTTTAAAGTTAGCCTCAACTTCGTTTACTACAATAGAACTACGCCACTGATAATGTCCCCCCACTGTGACTTCCCCCCATTAATTACCACCATTTCGAAACCCATGCTGAGAATCATTTATTAAACTACCTCTTTCTGGGTGCTCAGAAACGCCGTGCTTAACTACATTCTTAAGAAATTTACAAACTATAGATGATAAGCTTACGGGTCTACATAAGGTTATATGGGTCCTCTTTACTTCCCTTCTTAAAAATTGGCCATACATTCACTATTTTTCCTTCATTAAGAATTTCTATAAACTCCATTGATCTAATATATATATATATCTTCTCAAGAGCTACTGAAATACTTTCTACACCTTCTTTTATAACCTAGAATGCACATCATCTGGGTCAGATACCTTATTAGCATTCAAATAAATTATAAGTTCTTTAATGATTACCATATCTACATTAATGTTATTCAATAGCTTATCCCTTGACCTTGAACTATCACAACTTAAACTGTTAGGATTCATTTCTGTAAATACTGTAACAAAATGATTCATTAATACCTCTACTATTACTTTGTCAAATTTTTACACCAGCGCCTTCATATTAAATAGTCTATATTTACATTCCCAAGTTATACATTCCCCTGGGAGTTTGGTATCCTAACTCTATTACATTGCACTTATCGATATATAATTAAGTGAATGTCATATGTCATTGTACCGCCTTTTCCACCAATCTGTCTCTTGGTAACTTTACTACAACAATGGGATATTTTGCTCTATCTCATAATTTTGTTTCATCCCTAACTTTTAAAGTTTTATTTAATAAACTATTATCAACACCATAAATATATATTATAGACAACAATGTACCGAAAGATTATCCCTGAGAGACGCTGCTTATGACCGATGCCGAGCTTGATTTAATCCCATCTAACGACTCATTTTCTGCGGTCGGCCAACCAGTTTTCGATCGATTTAAGCACCTATCTCCCCTTATACTATTGTCTTCTCCTTTGCGGAGCAGCAAGGAACACCTTCCCTAAATCGAGATAAACTATATCAACAGCTTTAAGTTGGTTTTCAAAAGTTCAACATGTGCAGGTTTTCCTAAAATAAAGGGTCCACGCGCTTCAATGCCACTAAAACTCTCCGCCATACCCATTATGCCCTATTAAACAATATACTATCCATCATTTCTCCACAACAAGCCGAGCTTCATAGCAACAGCGTTCAATGTGCTGTAGCATGACGACCATTCGGAGATCATCTCTCAGCAGAAGGTCCCTAGCAACCCCCCCCCCCTATCATTCACAATATCATCTCATGCTAATCAAAGGTTTAAATCATGTTGAGTATTTGATTAAATAACGAGAAGAATCGTTATTATTATTATTATTACATTAGTATTAGTATTTGAAAATAAGAAGCGTAACTCAACTTGGGATCCACACCAAAAATATTTTACAATGATAATGGGTAGGTGGAGAAGTGAAAATGCGTGTGTAGGTAGTAGTAGCAAAAAAAGAAACTGGTGTATGATAATCAATTAATTTAACTCATATTTTTGGATTAAAATTGAAACGTTTACTTGAAATTATAGTTCGATAACGTTTTGCTTTGTGTAGAACACGCAAAGTGACTACCGCTAAACGTCTTTAAGAATTTTCTTTTTTTTTATTTACATTTAAAAGCAAAATTCAATTCTTTTTGATTTATTTCCCTTTGCAGCCAATATGTCAGCTTGAGGGTAATATACTTAGGTTGTTGTTTGCTTTTTGCTCCTTAATTTCTTTTTCCTTTTTACTGTTCTCCTTTTCTTGTTATTTTATTCTTTATTTTTTTTACCTCTCTTTTTTCTAAGGGCATATCACTCTTTTCTTCTCACATATTTTTACACATTGTTTTCTCACGCCTGATTTACCCTAAAATGGACTTAAATGTCTCTGTTAATCTGCATTTTTCTTCTTTTTGCTAATTATAATTTGAGGGATGTAAATCTTAAAAACTCTGAGGGATGTAAATCTTAAAAACTCAATTATATTTAAATTTCGTTCCCATAAGCTCGTAAGCTTGAATAGAAACCGTTTTCCATCCTAATCAGGTCCTGAATTCCCGACGTTTCTGCTTCCGTTTCGAAAGCCGAAACGGATCCGGACGGCGTTCAGTCCCACCCAACTGTTGAAGCTGGAGCAAGCGTTCGAGAGAAACCAGTACGTGGTTGGAGCTGAAAGGAAGCAACTCGCGCAAACTCTCAACCTCTCAGAAACTCAGGTTAGTTTTTTTATGAAGTTCAATATTATTATGGTCGTGCTTGAGGGCAATAATAATGCAAACAACAGTAAAACTATAACATGCAGTATTAAAACACTGTTAAAAAAACAACAGAAAAGACATTAACTAAAATTCTTCGGAATTCTAGACTGCAAAAAAGCTAGTAATTCTGGATAACTATAAAGAGGCTTGACAATTCTAACAAGGGGAATCTAACTACGGGCACTTATCCTTGATCTCGAACGCAAGCGGGAAAAACTTAACCAAACCGGCACACGTACTTATCCAACACTATGGTGAATTGGCAACAGAACAGTGAGGTTTCAAACAGAACAACAAACGAACACCTATATTCACATGCATTTGGCCCAGATAGTCTCACCCAGAAGTGGAATCTCTTGTTATACAACAGATAAAGTCCGTCCGAGTCTCTGGCCTTGATATCATATCAAATATTTACCTAAAAAAACACCTAAATTCAAGAGAAATCGACTCCCTCACACAAAACATCAGTCAAAAATCAGTCTAACTTCCATAATTATATTCCAAATATTTTATCATATGCCCACATAAAACCTATCCTCAAGTCAAATAAATCAACCACTGATCACTCATCAGATCTCATTAGTCTCCACCTAGCGGGATGCCTCAAAGTTCTGTCCTGGAACCACTACTATTCACCATCTACTTCAATGACATGGACGGTGACATGGTTGTCAAGATTTCTAAATTTGCCGACGATACCAAGCTTGGTATGAACGTTGCAAAAGATGAAAATACTGCCCGCCTGCAGGAAGATCTTCAGAAGATTGGGAAGTGTCGGACACGTGGCAAAGGCCTTTTAACGTGAACAAATGAAAATTGATACATATCGGCCACCGAAATCCCCAATCACCCTATATCCTTAAGGGCACTGCTCTTGAATCCACCGACACTGAGAAGGACTTGGGTGTAACAATCACCAGTAACCTCAAGTTCTCAAAACAGTGTATTGAGGTGAAGAAGAAAGCCCAAAGGATTTTAGGGTATATAAAGCGCCAGTTTGGATATCAGAACAAGGAGATAGTACTTTGTTTGTACATTTCATTTGTCTGACCGCACCTGAAGTATGCCGTACAATTTTGGAGTCCTTCGTTTAAGAAGAACATCGCGAGATTGGAACGCGTGCAAGCCAGGGCAACCAAACTGATTCCCTCTATCAGGCATATGAGTTATAATGATGGACTAAGGAAATTAGATATGTTCTCGCTGGAGACCCGGAGACTACGTGGTTAGCTTATCGAAGTGTTTAAAATCCTTCGAGGCTTCGACAGACTAGACTACGGGGATATTTTCCAGCTCAGCGAGGGGAGAACAAGAAATCACGGCTACAAACTTGAACTGAAGCGATACCACCGTGATCTGTGTGGAAAATTCTTCACATATAGTATCTGTGGCAGTTGGAACGCACTTCCGATGAAAGTTGTCAACAGTTAATCTGTTGACCAGTTCGAGTCAAGACTAGATAAAGTCTTTCGAAATCACCGTTAAGATCCTCGCGAGTGATCTCCGAGGTTGCCAACGGACACCTTCGAGGATTGCGCCAAAAGTACCCTCCTTGTATGGACCGTAAGGTCTTTTAGGGTACTTATTTTCCTTGTAGCTCCTTGTAGCTCCTCCTAAGTCATAGAACGTCTAGTCCTAAGCAAAAGCAATCCACAGATCTCACTATATACCTCCCACCACGGATTGCATTCCTTGCACGTAACAAGACTGTATTCACCAGCCCCACAAAGAACATACAACAAGGGTTTAAATAATTTACGCCATTTTGCAAGTAAGTAATGAAAACAATACACATAAGCAATACCCCAAAAATATTATGTTCGCACATCCTTAATTCAAATTACGAAAATTAGCTTGCCAACCTACAACCTGGCAATCATAAGCAATCTTTCGTATACACAATGGAATCTCGCAGGAATCCGTACTTTTACCTACCGTTTTCAAACTTTTGCTTTATGTCATCTTCCCCGAAATCTAAAATCATAATTCTCCAAATCTCCATGCTTGCCTAACACTTGAAGCACACCTGAGCAATTAGTGATCTACAACTCTACATCGCATCACTCGAACGGTAGCTGCAACAGAACTTAATAACCATCTTGCCTTCAAATTCTTCCGCTACTACCTTAAATATTGACAAACTGGAGCACAGCAGACAACCCAGCATTATTCTATCAAATCCCCCTACTTCCCTTAAATATAGCAGGTCTTGGTGTTACACTAGATACAGACCTTAATTTCTGCCAATCCAAAAGAAACACAATACACAAATGAACACATTCCAAGTATCCACGGGCGAAACACATTCAAGCAATCCAAGGAATCCATAACATTAGAGCATTGTATTGGCCCCTCACTCATCTACCCCTCAATCGCGTTGGTACCTGAATATCTCAGATATTCACTTTGGCACTCTGCAGATGCGATAAAACAAAGCACTCTCAACGGAACACCATTTATTTATACTAAGCGAAACCAGGAGACACACGAGCAATTACATTGCAAGAACTTAAAGTGTCAAAAACTTTAAGAACATACAAAGGTATACTTCAAAGTATCCCTACCCCTCTCAAAGCTTCTCATTTTCAAAATAACCACCCACGCTCATAAAACACCAACGCACCATATCTCTGAGTCTCCATATTACCTCTTTAAAACTCAAATAACACACCGTCCTGAGTTGTACCGAGAAGACCACTGAACTAATTACAACTGCGACAAAACTTGCAGATGCATTAAGTGGTGTATCTCTGTAAGAACCCCGTTCGGTCGGCGGAGTTCGTAAAAGGCTGCCGGCTAGGGGGATAGGGCACTTAGCCTTAGGCAACTTAAGGAATAAAACTTAGCATGAGGCAACTTAAGGGATGGAGCTTAGCCAGAGAAGGATTAAGGAGTAGAACTTATTGGGAGACAAGTTAAGGGTTGAAACTTAAGGGATGGAACTAAGCCTGAGACAAATTAAGGAATATAAATTAGCGGGAGGCAACTTAACAGATGGAACTTAGCCGAAGTCAACTTAAGGTATATAACTTAGCCGGAGAAAACTTAAGAGATGGAACTTACTGGAAGGAAACTTAAGGGATGGGACCTACCTGGACGCAAATTCTGGGATGGAAATCACCTGGTGGCTTAAGAGATATAAAACTTAGCCTGGGGTAACGTAAGGGGTTGAAATTAGCCGGAGGAAATTTACGAGGTGGAAGCTAGGCGCAGTCATGGAACTTAGCCGGAGGCAACATAAAGAATTGAGCTTAGCCGGAGGCAATTTAAGGGATGGTACTTAGCCGGAGACAACTTAAAGATGGAACTTAGGAGGAGAGAACAAAATGGATGGAACTTAACCGGAGTCCATTTAAGTGATGCAACTTAGGAGGAGGGCACAAAATGGATGGAGCTTAGCCGGAGGCCACTTAAGGGATGGAACTTAGCCGGAGTCAATTTAATGGATGGTACTTAGCCGGAGACAACTTAAGGGATGGTACTTAGCCGGAGACAACTTAAGGGATAGAACTTATGAGGAGGGAACAAAATGGATGGAGCATACCCAGAGGCCACTTAAGGGATGGAACTTAGCCAAAGGCAATTTAAGGGATGGTACTTAGCCGGATATAACTTAAGGAATGGAATTTAGGAGGAGGAGGGAACACAATGGATCGAGCTTAGCCGGAGGCCACTTAAGTGATGGAACTTAGCCTGTGAGCAACTTAAAGGATGGAACTTAGCTGGAGGGAACATGAACGAGAGAACTTAGCCGGAAGCAACATAAATAATGCAACTTAGACGGAGGTAATTTAAGGGGTGGAACTAAGTTTGAGGTAAGTTAAGGGATAGAACTTAGCCAGAGATAACTTAAAGGATGGAACTTAGGCGGTGACAACATAATGGATGGAACTTAGCCGGAGGCACCTTAGGAGATGAAACCTAGCCGGAGAAAAAATAACTTATGGAACTTAGCCGGTTGCAACTTAAGCGATGTAACCTCGCAGGAGGAAACTTAAGGGATATAACTTAACCAGAGGCAACTTAAAGGATGAAACTTAGCTGCTGGCAACATGAACGTTGAAACTTATCCGGACGCAATTTTAAGCGTTGGAATTTAGCCATAGGCAACTTAAAGGATGGAATTTACCTGCATTCAACTTAAGTTAAATAACTAAACTTTTTTTCGAAATTTATTTAGAGATGTTTGTCAAGTACTGTTTGCTGGTATGTATTTTAATTGAATCGGTATTCTCGATGTGGATCCTGTAATGGTGATGATTAGTACCCTGAGACCCTCCCTCTAGAAAATCCTCTTGAGATAAATTCGCTCAATTCTAAACGGCCGCCTGTGACCGATTGCACGAATGAAGACTGGATTGAGTTACCAATATACCCCGCCCCTCTCTATCTTCACCCATCTTCCCTTAATCCATTTTCTCATGATTACTTCATTAAGCTCTCACATACTTACTAATCAGTGGCTATACATCCATGTATATATTTATATGCTGATTAGCTTGTGCGTATATTAGCATGGTGATAGTCTCCCTATATATGTATATTTGTTGTATCACGTGTCATGTGATTTTCAATTATATGAATATTTGTGTGTTCGTTTACATGGCAGCGGCAGTGTTTGTTTAACCCTTTACACATATATCCTTATTTCCTAGAGTGTGTTTAAGTTGATGCAAAACCGTGCATGTGCAACCGCACGTCCTTAGGACTTTTGCGTGAGTGCGTGCTACTAGGACAGCGGATGCAATAAAAATTCAGTCCTCATAATTTAGACCAACATTTAGATTCGAATTAGGGAAATAATTCTTAGCCGCCGAATATCAATCATAGAGTGAAGCTAACAACACTTCATAATTCCCCCCCCCCCCTCACACAACACCACCCCCAAAACTCAAACTTCCTTCAATCCTTCTGACTGATAGCAGACTGCGTGTTGATATCACCATTTTCTAACATGAATCCAATGGCGTGCTTTAATCTATAATTTACAACCGTGATTAGCTAGAATCAGACACCGGACGAGATTATGCAACCAAGGTAGTTTTTTTAACGTAATTAAAGTATGAAATGCTTTGATCTTAACCCCTCAATGCCTTGCAGTTAATATTACACCTCTTTATACTCAAATTAGAGTCTTAACTATGTCAAATAACGCGTAAGATCTTGGGGAATGAATTTTACCTCATTTGACAATTGGGTGCATAATTTTGGTATGATTCTTAAATTAGTACTTGGGGTCTATTTCTATTTTAGACTTTTGGGGTCTATTTCTATTTTAGACTTCTTGATTTTGAACGATACCAATTTTGATTTTTACCAATACATTTATTTGTTTCGAGTAATTTTTCATTAAATAGGCAATGTTTTTGTGGTATAGTAATGAAAAACTTGTAGTTGCTTGGAAGAGTCTTAATTCTTTAAGAAAGCCCCGATTAATCCATGGATCAAATATTTCCGTATATTTGTTTACAAATTTAATATAGGATTTTGAAAAAATAGGATTTTAGGTTATTATTAATAACTTATAGTTTTAGATATTTCAGATAAATTTTGATGTATAAACTTCGCTTGTTCCTAATGTCGGTCCGTCGGTCCCCGCTTTGCTTTTATTTGTTTTGGTAATAATATTGTAACAATTAGGCCAATTGTAACGAAATTTTAAAGCTTTATGTTATTTTTCAATCTTTCGAATGATATAATTTCTAAGCTCATCCCAAGGTTAGTCCGGGAATATTGAAAATTTTGAAGGTCGTAAGGTCAGAATAAGTGAGAGCACGCGACTTTAGTCAGCAGACCTTCTTTTTCTTACTTTTACCTATATTTGTCTTGTATTTCTTGTTCCTTTACTATGGTATTCTTCTTATTATTTAATACTACATGCCATCTTGTCCTAGCTTTAATTTCGTCCTATTCCTATAAGGAAGTTCACATTCCAAGGACTGTCTGATGCAGTTTTCCATATACTATCTGGCACTAATAATTGAAATCCTTTTTGAATTATACTAATGTATTTTAATTAATGATAACTTTACCCTTAGTTAAGTGTACTCTCCTTTCAATATTTATCTTAATACCATAACAAATCATATTCTCTGTTATTTTTATACGATTTTTTTCCTAATTGTACTTTTTAAAAACTGATTAAAAAAGTTGATATAAAAAATATACTATGTCAAATGCGAGAGACTCATTGATAATCCAAAGTTTTGTGTGGAAAAAATAATACATAAATCAATGAAATTTCAAGTAAAAGATGGCTGAAGTTTCAAATCGACCTAATGACATCAGCCGAAATTATATTCACTTAAGATGTGATGCAGTGTTAAGTATAAGATAAAAAGAGATTATGAAGTGGTGTTGTTAGACCAGCAAAGCAGAGGGAGAGAATCTTGGTGGTGGAATACTGATGCTAGGAAAAAATAATTTCTTACATTTAACAAGTAAAATACAAACCTTGAGGACAGAATCTGGTGGATTCATTTATCTAAAGAAACTTTAAAAAGTTACCGCATTGTTTATTTACGATTTCTTAAAATGTTTTGTCAGATGAATAACATTTATCAACAAACAACACATAATAATCTACAAAGGATTTTAGCTGATATTTTCTCCCATCATTTTCCCGATTTGCACAACAAAACTTCGACACTTTAAAAGGTTTGGTACAGGCCTTAAGCTCAAGCATCGTTAACACTCCATTGTCCATGTGGTTCAAATCTGGCAAGCTGGGAGGCGCATGCTACTTAGAACAAAACCCTTTAAACTTTGCTTACCACCAGTCTTGTATATTTTACCTATGTTTGAGATTGCTTCATCTTGTTAAAGGGTTACACCAGAATTTCCTATAGTGACATCGACCATAGTATGATATTCTTATTTGTCATATCCAAATAAACAAGTTAATTGATCATTTACCCTTCTCCAAAGAAGATAAGAGGTGTTTAAGACCCTCTGATATTATGCCGACTCACACCGTGACCGAAGCTACTAGCATCTGCCTCTTGAAAGATATCCGTTGTTCAACCGGAATCTCATTTTATTTTCAGCCCAGGCACGATCATTCTATGTATTGCGGGTGCCCTGGACAGTGAGCATTTTCTCATCTAACCATCGAACCGGAGGCTGTGAGTCATCAAGGAACCATTGGAGGAGCAGCTGTCCCCTTTCAAAAGTCTTCTTTGCTAAAATTGGAAAGAAGCAGTCCTTTAGCTGTCTTGAACGAACGAAAATTTAGATAATCTTTGAACAACTTTTTCATGTTCACATGTATCATTTTGGCCTACAATTAAGTTATCTGGCACTCATCCTTGAATTTCTGCGTCTCTTTAAACTGTTTGAAAACTTTTAAAAAACATCTGCTCACAATGGGGTGTTGTTTTTTAATCTAAACTTTGATTCACAAAATTCAATAAGTCCTGAAAGAACCTACATGAAAGTAATTAATTAATTGCATGTAAACATATTTAAGATAACTTATAAAAACAGTCCAATTTCGCGTTTACACCGTGTAGATTTTGCTGAAAACGTTTGATACACTAGCTCATGAGTGACTACAATAGAAAATTATATACCTTAGTATCATTAGTATATCACTGAAATGTAACCAAAAAATTGTAACGAAATTTTATTAAACTGCCGACGCGTACCAAGTGAATCCTGCAAGAATAGGGTTTGGAGACTAATCATTAAAAATGTCAATACTATCGATACTTCTTTAGATAAGTACCATATTTAAATTTTCATATGTCACAAGTTTGGTGGGAAAATAAACATTCCTGAAGACAAAGCTACAAATCGATATCCCATTTGTTTCAAAAGATTTACCTCACAATCAAACATGCTCAACTAACCACATAAAAACACCAAATGTCTTCTACGGCATCCTATTGTCTTTAAACTGAGGCAATTAATTTGGGGGATATATTTAGTGGTTTTAGTTCAGATTTAACCTTTATTTATGTATCTATCTCCCTATTCAGCGAAATCATTGTGGTAAAAACTGAGAGATAAAACAAGTCTGTAAGGAATTTATAATTGACCTGTATTCAGTCGGTTTTGTGCTACAATCTGACACTTATAATTATTCAACATGCTGTGCTCTCTTCTGGCTGATCGCGTATCGAAAGACGCCCTGCTGGCTACAAATGAAAAGCTTTCCTTATCATTAATTATATGCATTAGCAGGTGCTGTAATAAATGTTATGGCAGATAATACTTTAGTCTTTGAATATGGCAAGAGATAATTTCATTCTTTTTATTTTTAAAAATCTCTCTCCGTTTTGTTGCTCATGTTGAATTAATAATAAAAAGTCTGGATTAATTTAATTTTTAAATATTTAAGTAATCGTAATATTTATTTTTACTTCTTTCATTTTCCTGGTTGAAAGTGCTCACATTATTCACAATAATTTCCTTTCTTACATTAATTACCACCTCCTTTCCAATGTCTTGATGAAATGAATATAAAATTACTATTTACCAGCATGGAATAATTAAATTTAACTTAACTTCATGAAATCAAATTCATCTCCATTTGGAAGTCATTTTTGAAGAAAGTTAAGAAAAAGAAATATAGAAAGGAAAATAGAGAACTGTCCATTATTATAATAAACTCACTCCCTAGTATTGGAAATAGTTTTTTTTTAGTTTAATGCTTTCTTTCACCCTTTGCTGGGTCTAAACAGGCCCCCAAAAGATAGAGATATCAGAGGTGCAAAAGATGACCCGAGAGAGAGCATCAATCTTACATGGGGCACTGGGGTCGGGAGAGTGTACTGTTACTCCAGGTGTTTCACTTATAGATGGGTATTGCCTGCCCCTACTACACCATTCACCTCCTTGCGGGGAACGGCTGAAGGTAATTTAATAGGTTTTTTTTACATAAAGACACGACCACTAATTTGCATTCACGCACAAGGTAGATCGTTTGATTTCGCGTTTTCTTTGCCAAGAATTCTTGGTATCGGTGTAAAAGGTGCCTTCTGCGCCCTGTATCCAAAATTAGTGATTTTCCCTATTATGTCTTTGTTATCCCTAATCTTTATCTATAACTTAATTGATTTTTTATTTATTCACTCTTTCCTTCATTTTTCAATTTCATTTCTCTTATCGACCCGAAAAGGCCCTCGTTGGTTGTTATTTTCCGTTCTTTTTTATTAAAAAGTGTTAAGATGTTGTATTTAATTAGTTAAAGTGAAAACTAACGTGAGTATTTCATGGGAAAAAATTTCTAAGGACAAATTTGTATGGAAAGTGGTGAAGATGTAGGAAGTGAAAATGTATAAAAGATATGATAAGTCCGCAAATCGATCTGCGGATCTTAGGGTGAGAAGGGAACGTAATCGTTGGAATATTAACTAATATTTTGATGACCCCACGTTTGAAATGTAACTAAAACACAATCCCGCCCCCTAAAAAAAATCTGAGGAAAATTCAAATTTCCAGGGACTTCTTTTAATGGGATCTTTATATTTTCTCTTCTTTTTTATCCATTAACGAGTTAGAAATTCATCTAATGCACCTTTCTTTCATAATATATTCGAAAATAATTCCATTTGCATTTGTTATCCTCGTATATAATATATCTTTATAATTTGAAGATCTGCTTAGTACTTGTATATTCTTTTAAATTGGTGATATGATGTCATCAGTAAAACAAAATACAACATAACAACTATAATTATCCAAAGATTTAAACAAGGGGTTGAAAAAAAACAGATAGGTAATTCATCTGTCTACCAGCTGATATTCTTTTATTCTATGCATAATTTTCACCCTATACATTAGTAATTAGTTGTTGTCACAATGATAAGATTAGAATTATTAGAAGAAGTAAAAATAAAGTCAATGAAAGTTTTTAAAGAAAGGCAATTTGTTTTGTTTGCACTAATAGAGATATAATTAATTATCAGTAAAATTAATGATATATTAGAGAAAAATTCTAATTAGTTCCAGATATAGAATTATCCGTAAAATTTCAAAAAAGAGTTAAAAATTTAAGTTGTGTAATTTGCCTACTTACATGGTGATATGATTAAATTTATGTATATATACCGAGTGGCAGCCAAAAATGTCCTCTTGTTTATAATGCTAGAATTTGTTAGTCATTAAGAAATAAGCATCATTACAAAGAAGAATATTTGAAATTTTATTAGCTAGCTTTTTAACATTCGAAATGACCACTACGGGACTCTATGCACTTATCAATACGATTAGCAAAATTTCTCATGGCATTCTGCAAAATATTGACATTGATGGATTCAATGATTTTTCAAAACTCATTCTTCATTTTTATGATATTAGATGGTGCAGCTCGAAATGTTTTTCTTCTACAAAACTCCATATAAACTAGTCTAAAGGTGACAAGTCAAGTGACCTGGTCAACCACGGGAAATTTGCCCCATGCAATATTAGTTGTTGGGAAAATCGAACTTTCCTGTTTTAGAGTTCTCAAAGAAATAGGGCCCATAAATCTTATTTTCAATTAGTACACACCATACTGTTACTTTTGGGGAGTGCAAAGCCTTTTGAAAGTGATTATTTGGCTTAGTTAGTGACCACTTCCGATAATTCTGTTTATTTTGCACGCCTTTCAGGTAAACGTGGCATTCACCACTGAAAATTATATTATTCAAAACTAATTGTATATCATCGCACATTTCTTTAACCATGTGGTAAAATGATAGCCTTCATTACTTATCCAGCATTGAGATTATTTTATGACATTAACTTTTGTATGGTTTAAAATAAAGATCTTTTTTGAGAATAGTTCGCACAGCTTCTCTATTCAAATGTTTCGCCACCGCTAATTTTCTCACTACTTTGTTTCATCAGCATCAATTAAAGTAACTTATCTTGTCAATATTCCCACTTCTCTTGCGAGCGGAATTTCATTTATTTAAATTACGAATTGTACTGTGTGCATTACACTTGGAGAAATTTCTCTAGATTGCTTTTTGTCTAATCGTATGCCATGTCTTGCTTGAAAATTACGAATTAATTTGATTATGGAGCCATGTCGAATCATTAATTCTTCGACAAACATGCGCTGTTCAAGTGTTAATTGTGCCATTTTAAGAGCCCAAAACAAAGCTGTTTCATATCTGCATCGATAGGCAATTGTTGACTGGGATAGACTATCCACCACCGGAAACTTAGGCTACCTAAGGTAGCTAATAAAATTTAATGGATAACAAATAACATCATTATAAAAAAAGACATTTTTGGCTGTCACCCGGTAAAATAAATGATAAGGTGAAAGTTCTAAGGCTTTGTAATTTGCTGTTTAAACTGTAACAAGCGTCAAATAATTATTAGGTAATTAAAATTAATTCTGTTGAACATTCCTAGAGATATGTTGTGGATGTTGTTTACACTTCTATAGCTACAATTATTAATAAACTTGAAAGTGAAGTCCGTGAAAAGTTTTGAGTCTAGATAATTCGTTCTTTATGCTTATTGACAAAACTATAATTATTCCAAATTAAGAAAAATCGGCAAAACTCGTAGAAAAGGAAGAATTTTCTCTTTAGTTAGTAACATAAATACAATTATCCATAAATTAATAAAGTTCTTTAAACACTAGATATAGGTAATTCACCGATTTAGCCGAGATACGATTATTAGTTATTTTGAAAAAACAGTAGTTAAAATCTCTTAGAAATATGTAGGTTATTCTGTTAACAAAATGAGATAAATAGAATTTTAAATATAATTAAATTAAAGTTGGTAAAATATCCATAGTATAGATAATTAGTTGTTTTTAGATCGCCTAATAACTAGAATTATCCGTAGGTTTTATAATATTTTCAGAAAATCAAAGAGGTAAATAATTTATTTTATTTGCATAGTAATGATATGTGTTGCCAGTTGCTCAAATATAAGTTACTTTAAAATTATATCAGTAACATCATTTCCTTACTGTTACAAGATGATCTTTTTTTCCTGTTGTATATTTTGGTCTAGAAATAATTCTCTATCAAACAATATTCCTACGTTGTAAGAGTTATCCTTCAGTCGGTTTACGTGACACGCAAGCACCAGTGCTTGTAGAATTTTAATATGTTTATGATATGTTTACCAAATGTTCTATAATTTAAAATCTTGACATTTCTCGAGTTTTATTTCAAGGATTAAAGTCCGAAATGGCCTTATAAGCATTAAGATAAATTAGAAAAATTTAGGCCAAAATAAACTAAACGGAATTTTTTAAGCCGACGCTGAAATTTACAAACATTCAAGACATTTATATTCAATTTTGCAATGGTTTTACTGCTAGTATGTCACCATTTCCTTTCTTTATAAAGCGTGCGTTTCACATTTCGCTTTAACTAATCAAGGGTTCTAACAAAATGTCGTTTCAAAAAGGAATAAGTTTTACTTGCTGAAAAAAGTTTATTTATTGTGAAAATATAAAAAGCTTAGAGGTAATTATTATTAAAAAATGAAGGGGATTGATTAGGTTATCTTAAAATTTTTGGATTTGCGACAATTTAATGAGCTTTAAGAATCATATTTATAAGTCTTCAAAAACGCTATTAATTTTTTAACAACTTAATACTTATAATAAACTTACTCAAATACTTTAACTCTCATTACTATGCTTACTCAAACGGAGGTGTTATTACTAATAAAAATTTACAATGACTATATTATGTGAACTGCCATAAAACCGGGTTATTTTCATGCTAATAAAATGCTGCGAACCGTAGCATTCACAGCTTAAGCCTATGATGAAACCTACTTCAATTTTTGAGGCTTAAGGCTCCAATAATGAAATTAATTTCACTGAAACCATTTTCCCTATTATTATTGGGGGGGGGGGAAATTAAATCTGTAAGCCTGAATATTCACAGAAGATTTACATTTTAAAAAGAAAAGCTTTTATCTAAATTGCCGGGAAATTGGGTGAAGCTGCTCCCTGAAAATTAATAAAAGTTCTTAAAATATCATCGATAAAGCGGTTTGAGCGTTTCGAATTTGGAGGGAACTTTAGATTATTTAGACCAAAAATGTATACTATTTAATGGTTACCACTGGGCCATTTCCTCCAGGACCTCGGCAGCCAACGACATCCATAATTATCGACAAGCTCATGGTTAAACTAGGATTAGTAGGTAGTGAAGGCTCCACTCCTCTTCTATGGTGACTGGCCGATAACCACTTTTGATGCCTGGCTCGCCCTAAGTTGTGTCACCCCCTTTGCTGTCACATTTACACTGCTCCAGACTTTACTTATTAGAGCTTCCATTGCTCAACACCACAGTTTGGAGTGGGAGTTGTGGTACCCCCTCACCTGGTTTAGCTCATCAGCTGAGATGGATGCCCGGAATGTGGCTGTTGTTCTAAGCTAACAACTACTTGGAGCCACAGGTAAGATTTGGAGGGGAGTATCAGGGGTAGGGTAACTGTCCAGGTTCTGCAGGTATGACTTCTCAAATCCCTATGGATTAGCTCAATAATTAGCAAGTATTACAATTAAGACTGTTTTTCGTGAAATGATGCACTTTTAAATCCATTAAACTCTTTTCCATGCCTTTTAAGAACCAATAAAGTGTGAAACGGCGTCAAACTTTGTAAAATAAAAAAGATCACTCTACAAAATCTTTCTCGATGTTGCGCGCGCATTCTGAAAATTAGCAAATAAACACAATCTTCTTTGTGATTTCTTCACTTATTTCCTGATTTATTCTACCTTCAGATCTTTGTTTATTACTTTCATACATAAACCTTTCAAACTTCCACTCAAACTTCCTTTCAAACTTTTGATTTCCAATTCAGAATTAATCAATACACGTCTTTAGGTCTCGGGACTACCATACTTTCTTTCTCACTAATACTAATACTACTAATTCATTCTTTTTATTATTTAGATTTTTGGTGCTATGTAGTTTTCTCTTGCTAAGATTAGTTAAAGGCTTAATGCAGAATGCCTTGCATATTCTGTCGGTGGTTTTTATTATACAAGCGAAATCCAACCCGGTACCGTTTGGGGAACTTTAATGTGTGAAATGTACATGGAGTAGAATACTTGAAACGATAGCGAACGGGGGGGCACTCAGCTCTCAGCTCTACTAGAAGAGTCGGTTATCATGCATAGACCCCAAATTAAATAAAAATAATTATACTGTATCGGCAAATGCGATCAAAATCAGAACTAATCCTGAAACAATAACCAATTAGCATTTGCAGCCTAAGTCACCGAAAGTGGTGAGAGACACGAAAGAAATATTAACCAAATAATAATGTCAATTAGTTTAATTGAAATAAAATATGCCTAACTTGGAATTAAATTATGTCATGCAATTTGATAATTAGTCATGCAAAATGCTAAAATTGACTCGTTTAATTATATAATTAACTATAATAAACTGCTTTATGGCTTATTTATGATTGATCGTATAAAAGACGAATAATCTCTTAATATCTTGAGGCCTGTTTCATTATAATTTCAGCTGAATAAATAATCATGCTATCTGCATGAAAGCTGTAAATGAGTCTCTCTCTCTCTCTCTATCTCTCTCTCTCTCTCTCTCTCTCTCTCTCTCTCTCTCTCTCTCTCTTCCTCTCTATTTCTTTTTTCTCTCTCGCTCTAGCTCTCTTTGTCTATCCCTCTCTCTCTCTCTCATTACCTCCAATATTTACAGAATGATGAACTTTCCCTCTTCCTGGCAGTAAAGGGATTAGGTTGGGTAGAACCAAATCATTTGATGGTGTTATGAATATATATATTTTCTTTCTATAGTTACCATATACAATTTCATTGAATCGGAAATTACTAGAAGTTTTGTTATACATTTTATATTCGTTCGAGTTTCTATTCATTTTATTATATTGCTGGCCTATAAATCTACAACAAAATTGAGAAATTTGAGATTTGTGGAAGACTCATTAACTACATAGATATGTTTACGCTCAATAAGAAATAATGAAAGATGATACACAAGCAATTTCGTCTTCTTATATGAACAAATAAGGATGATACATAGATTAAGAAAGAAGGAAAAGAGAGATAGCAAACGGAGTAAAATATTATAAACCTTTTTACTTGTTATAGTCATTTGCCTTTCACATATGTTAACTTGTGCATAAAATCAGCTAATTGCAGCTAGTTACACATGAACACTGATTAAAAGTGATCTAGAAATGAAGAAGGAACATTATTTGGCCATTTTGAAACAAAACCTGTTGCCATCGACAAGTAAACTGAAGTTGGCTCGGCGGTTTTGCATCAAGCAGGGCAGCGATCCATAGAATGTAGCCTCTTTAGTGGAAAAATGGTTGAAAGATTCGAACTAAGAAAAACTTTAGGAGAAAAGTTGGGTCTTCAAGATACAATTGACGGCACCGAGGAAAGGCAAGGAGAGTTCGTTAAAAAAAAACCCAACTAACCGGACGAGGTTTAGAAAGCTTATCATTAGTTTCGAGTTCAAAGGGGATTTCCAGACGTCGATAGATGCTCTGATGTTCATTGATTTTATTCCGTGCTTCTTAACTGATCTCCATATCATATTTTAACTAAAAAAAAAATCCCTTCACTATGATATATAATACAATATGATGCGATTCCAATTGACAATGTGACTGTGTATTCCATGTTTAGCACAATAATAATACAAAATTAATAGCTAAGAAAACGACGAGTAAGTTGTCGAATTTGAGTCTCAGCTTCGAGTTGAGTAGCCTAGACACAAAATAATGATAAACATAAAAAGATTCCGCATTTTTTATAGGATGACCTAATATTTATTTATTCTTTATTTATTGGTATTTAAGCTATGTTATGTAATCCGTGCTACCTTTCCTGTTCGTGGCTTTCTTGAGCTAACAGAGAATTTCCTTTGAGTTAACGATTCCTTCCAGGATTAGTACGTGTGTGACCTGCAAGTGGGAAGGACATCTTGAGGATTTTGCGACCTTCTGCCCCCAATGCCAATAGGATGATCCGAAGATATATATCTTCCAAAAATTTCACTTAATCATCCAAACTTTCATTACAGATATCATCTTATTAATTTTCTTCCTGGCACTCGCTATAAATTTCATTTTTAAAAATGTACTTACAATTCGCATGGTCTAATACCTACTTATTGGTCTTTGTTTTCTCAAAGTTTGTGTAAATCAGTGATTTTGGCGTTATAATTTCAAATGAACTTAAGCTCCCCAATCAATATACTGAAGTATCCAAGAAAGCAAACAGAATTCTAGCTTAAATAGCTAGAAATTTTACCTACAGGGTGGTCCCACAGTCTTGTCTCTCTCTACCGAAAAGGAATAAGAAAAATAGAGGAACAATATAATACTATCTAACACATGTGCTGGATTTATTGTATACACTTTCATTGATTACTGTCACACACCGAGAAGGTCCGTATGAACACCATTATTTTGGTTGCACAAAATGATGCGGCGCCATGTCCTGTGGGATATTTTACGAAAATGTGCTTTGTTTATTGTAGCAAAGACTTCCCGAACAGCGTCCTTTCTCTGTTTTGTATTTTGGTATCGCTCTTGTGAAACTCTCTCTAAGACATGAGGTCTGGACTTCTGGTGGGGCCAATCGAGAGGTGCTGGAAGTTGTTGTGTTCCTCGTGTCAGCCATCTGAAATATAAAATTAAAACAATATTAACAGGGAGTGACAATTCATTCGATTATCTGAATTATAAAATTAGAATAATATTTCTAGGAGGGCGACAAGACTTTTGGCCCAGCCTGTATATAGGTAAATTAATTATTCTTTCCCTATATAAAGCACTACTCATACTACACTTGGCATATGACGTCTATTCTTGGTGTCTCTATTTGCATAATGACATTTAGGTGAGGGGATATAGCGAGGGGATGAGGCTTGTCACGATAGAATAAGTTGGGTAATGAAGGGTGTTACAGTACAGCAAGGGAGGTGAATAGAATTGATAAACTACAACAGGGAAAGTGATGTAGATTGATAAATTACAGGGGACGGGAGAGGAGAGAATTGATAGGGCAGGAGGATAGTTAGGTCTAGCAAAATCAGGGGATTTGATTAATATTGCTAGTGCAGGAGGACGTTGATAAGGATTGATATAATAAGGATTTATTGATGATGATTCCTACACTACAGCAGGGTGGCTAATGAGGAATGATACATCAGGCCAGGATTGCTACAGTAAGAAGATTGATTCGTATTTCTGTTGCACGGGTAAGATGATGTAGATTGAAACACTACAGCAGGAGTAGCAGTTACTAATGAGTGCTGAGGCATTAAAGGTTTCTGTGAAGGTTTCTAGGCTGCTCATGACAAGGTGACTTGAGTTACCGGAGCTCGAAAAGGTCATTAGAGTGGGCGCCAGGCATATGGGAAATTCAATTTTCTGAAGCTGAGTAGACATTCAACATCTTTGGAGTTACGGTGTCACGTCTGTACCGAGAAAACCTCATAGGAGGCAAAAGCGTCCACCGAAGACTTATCAGTGGACAAGCAGGTGTTCAATAGTCTTGACGTGTGGCATCCAGCTAGCATTTTCCATGGTACCAGACGAGCAAAATTGCCTCAAATCGCACCCACATTTCAATGTCGTCGGTACTAAATGTCTTACCCATCAAGTCGAGGCATAGTTCCTTACTTTCCTTTTGCTATGTTAGAAGAAGACCAACCAGAGTTCCCCTGTTAACACCGCAACCCCTGTCACAGCGCAGCCCCTGGGCTCGTGACATTGCTGACTGGATCTTTAAAGACTGGCAGCAAGTGACGTGGTCATATAAGTAACAGTTCCGGTTGTTTCGGGCTGATGTTAGAGATCAGGCGTCAACAAAACACTGTGAAGGCTGGTGGTGCTTCCATACTGGTATGAGGCATCTGACGTATCATGGGTTGGGTATGCTGGTGTGCCTAAAGACGTCATGGACCGGTGGCATCAACATTATCCTGCAATTCATGGACTTCATGAATCGCAAGGTAAGTCACATTGTCATTGGGCTCATATTGACTAGAATCGTTAGAAGAGCATTGCGAAGAGTTCCGACGAATGGTAAGGTTACCACGTTCGGCTAACATGAACCCAAACGTGTATTTATGAGTTGTGTTGGCAAGGTCCACACGCACCAAAGATCCAGCCTCTACGAATACCAGGAAACTAGGCATAACATCTTTTTTCCTACTTGTGCAATCGATGTTCCGTCAAATTGCTGCGCTTCGCCGGGCTAGATGGGCACTGCACGCTACTAGATACCTATTCCCTGACTTTTACACTATTGTACGTTACGACCTGTAGCACTAAGATATATTTTTCGTAGTGATATGACCTCGTAATAGTATATCTTAGAGTTAATTTTACCTTTGGTAAAACTTATTGACTCACCTCATTTTATGTGTCTTTCTCTCAGTATCGAGTGAGTAAATGTGAAAATGAAACCTAGTAACATTCTTATTTTTAAAGACAGGGAAAGGAGAGGAGAGCATAATGAGAGAAAGGAAAATAGAGAGAAGGATAGGGAGAGAGTAGTAAGTGAGGGAAAGGAAGAAAAAGCCGCACACATAACCTTATGAATCATCTAAACATTTGATGCCCTATTCAGGAATATTGTGAAATATATATGCGGCCTATTCCATATCTCAATTTTGACTCTTTTATTTTATTTAGCCTTAATTATTAAAATGGAATGTGTGGCTGGTAAAAAATAAAAGTAAAGTTAAAATCAAGAACAAAAAAATAGCCAAAGAGAGGAAGAATATAGAGAATTTGCAGTGTCAGCCTGATCTGAATGCTAAGCTGAACAGTAGTCTCATTAAACAATATCAAATTGGAACATTAGTTCCAAAATGAAGCTTCAATAAAGGTAATCTAGTTTGGATGTGTGGCGAAAAAGTGGGTTTAATCAGCCTTTTGATCTACTCAGACGGTTTGGTCAAAAGTAGCCTGATTGAAAGTAATCTTAGAATGTTTGACTGAAAGGTGAGTTCAGTCATCCTAATCTACTCTGCATGATTTACTCATCATCTACTCTGGATGCTTGAGTTATCCTAATCTACTCTAGATTAGCATGTTTGTCCGCAAGAACTATAAAGCATAAGTCCCTCAGATTGTCCACAAGGTGGACTCTTTGAACATAATCTCCTCTGAATGTTTGTGCAATGGTCGGCTTAGATTAGGATAACCAACTCATACAACTTGGTAAAGTAGTAGCACACTGTATTACAGTATTATACATTACAAATTTAAACAACCTTGGCGTCATTTTATAAATATCACTCTATTTTTATAATTAATACGAGTTTTTCTTCATATGATTATTGGAATTTCATGATTTAAAATTGTGGATTTTTTTCTCTCGAGCATAAATTCAGTTTTTGAAAAGAAAAGTTGAGCCTAAAGGAGTAACGCAGAATGTCCTTACGTCCTACCAGAGAAGATTTTCCTGCTAATAACTTACTTTTTTTCTTTTATAGGTTAAAGTCTGGTTCCAGAACCGGAGAACAAAACATAAACGAGTTCTTCAAGATGAAGAACCTTCATCTGGTAGCCATACTGTGGATGATGACCAGGAAAAACAGAAAGGAGAACCACAAGAAGATCACAAAAGTCGATTGCCAAACGGTCCTACAATTGGGTCCAAAGAAAGTAGTGAGGTCTTCAACCACAGCGGTTTTTCATTCGAGTCTTCCAAAACCAAAGTTGTTTGCCAAGATTCCAAAAACGAATTGACATCCATAGAATACGATGAAGATGACATCCTAAGTGAAGAGGAGGAACGCAATGAATACAATCTGGTAGCTAATTCGACTACTTTACCTACACCAGGAACTTCGTTTTCTTAGTTAAAACGTAGTAATTTCTGTTCTGAATTATTTTCAATTAAACTGACCACCAATTACCTATTCATTCCTTTATTGGAATTTCAAAATAAGGTTAATTTAAGTGGTCTTTACCTCTCTAAATATCTTAAGAATACTAATCAACTTTCTATAACTCCCCATATAATCCTCCACCAGAACTCAAAATCTCTAAATACCTCTTCACAACTATAAACGAATCAATTGCAATTGCTAGTTTCTTCTGCATATCTGATTTTCAGTAGCACAGGCTATTTTGTTTATTAAAAATCATATACTTAGTGTCTTTATAAGAACTAAATCAAAATTTTTAGCATCACTATATTAGTGGTTATTTAAAAATATTTTGAATGTTTCATTCTGAAATCTACAAGTTTAATGTATTCTATTTAATTTCATATATATATATATATATATATATATATATATATATATATATATATATATATATATATATATATATATATATATAAACAAAAGGGGAAATAATATAACATAGCATTCCTGAATACAATTCAAATTTGCTCTCTTGAAAACATTTTGTATTATGTATTTATTTGCTTTATATAATTTCGGGGATAAATATTCTTATTGTGTGTTATTTTATCAAATGCTACTGTATATGTTTATAAAGTTACTATTTATTTAATTGATTAATTATTCTGGCAATTTAATGTAAAAGATATTATATGAAAGCTGATTTAGCGTGAAATTTCCTAAAGTAATATAAAAAGTGCATTTTAATTAAATTTGTGGTTCTTTATGCAATTCGAAAGATTATATAATTTATTGATTAATTTGAAAGAGAAACTGATGTAAGATTAGCAATTAAAATTCCTCTGCATAGTAAATATATAACAATAAATTTGTTTTTAAATGTACTAGCCTCTAAGGGTATTTGGTTACCCTGTAAGGAGAAAAGAGGACTAATAATGCTTAATTTGCCTCTCCTCCTTCACTCGTTTTGTTAAATTGTGTTACCTGGGTCTAGTGGGATAAAATCTAATCCATTTTCTTCTAAACGAAATCCATTTTATGGCATTCTAAGGCACATTTGCCCTTTTGATATTCTATATTCTTCTCTCACATGTGGTCATTTATGTCATGAGTAGTCATAATTCTTCATATTTCATCCTTTTACGTCTTTTGTTCTTTGGATCTTCTTTGCTTGCTAATCTTAAAGAAAGTGTCTTTATACTTACTATGGCTAGTAATGATATGGCTTAAATATAAAGCTTTAATTTGTAGAAATTTCCATGAGGTATTATTTATCATTTATAACAGTCAAATCTGAAGTGGTATTTATTTGTTCGTATCAAGCGACCGAATTTATGATTCTGGATCTTGGTAATCAGTATGTGTGCTAAGCATTCTTCTAACGTTATATTTGAAGATAAGAAATTTGATCCTGTAATGAAGAGAAATTCTAAAAAAAACATTCAACAGCACATTCATATAATTTTTTAAGCTTTTTATATTATTTATGTTTTGGAATTTTAGAAATTGGGGTGAATTTGGGCCTTTAAAACTTATAGAAGTATTAACTAAGGATTTGAAAATTATGAAACTAAACTTAGGTTATATATGTACCCACATTATAATAACTTTGTCATAAAACTCTTACAAATCCACTTTAATACTGCTGGTCATTCATGTTAAAAAAATTCTACAAACATTTAATCGCTTATGCTTTGATTTCTGATTCAATTTAGCAATTAACTCCATAGAAAAGACCTTGCTATTGAATAATAGTTTTTGTATACTTTTTATTGTTTCTCTTCACTAATTATAATTTATTCAAAAATTTTAACTACGTACATTATGAGTAGGATATAGGATCTATCACAAGGAACTTTATTAAACTATAATTTTAGGTAAATTTCACTTGTGTATAAAATTGGATCTCTTAGAATATGTTTTACCAATATTTTTTTAAATTTATTTTTCCGTACAAAAAAATCGGTTTAATTTTATAATTTTATTCGAGGAAAAAAATTATATTTTATTTATAAGCGAAGAAACATGATTGTACTTATATTTAAAATTATTAAAATTTGATAATATAGTTTTTTTTCTATATCAAGAGAACTGCTACGACCTGATTTTTCTCTCATAATAAAATAATTCCTTTTATTTATTATTTAAGAAAACAATTTTTGTGTAAAAAGTGTAAATGTGTATAAATTAAATTTTGATTGACGGCTAGTTTGATTTTGCAAATAATATAAAGGGGCGCGGATGCTGAAATTCTTTTGGACTAGAAGATTTTTAATATGAGGGGGAGGAGGGGGCGGTCGAGGGCGATGCAGAATTATATTTTAGAAAGATTTTAAAAAAAAAATCTTTTTCACTTAAAACCCCCTCTATGACCCATTGCTGTTCCTCAGCGACATTAGATTTACTAGAGCTTAATTACTTTATTCACAATGTTTCGTTCAATAGCTGCGTGAAATTTGATAGTAAATATGTAGCTAATAAACTTTATCTGAACAATAATTTGTGAAATATTTCATTCAAGCACCTTTATACCAGTTGCCCAATCGCGGTTATTTCTAAAAAATAACTTAGGTCATAGAGAGTTAATTAATATTGTTAAAAAAATATTGATAATCAGTTTGACCCATTTTTGTTAACATTTTAACATCATAGGAAAGGAAGCACATTTTTGACTAGATGAGGACGCCACCATTTTCTCTTGGCGACCAGTTACGCCACCAAAAGAGTTCAGTCTGGTCATGGCCGCATCGAAAAATGCGTCTCGAGTTAATATTTTCGTTTAGGATCCATGGAAGCATGTGGTGGCGCCACCAGGTTGACCGCGCACAAAAACGCGTTGTCTAGCCTCCTAGACAAAGTTTGGCTCCGTTACCATTCAAGATAATACTAGGGCAACCACGGTGACGCCAGAGAGAGTTAACAAACGTAATATTTCGTAAAAATGACTAAAATACATAACTCTTTCGCTGTACCCGTTTATTTTGAGGCCAAATACTGAACTCTTGGCCATTCTAATCCTGAGTTCCTAAAAACAAATTCTCTAAGTAGATAATCGTCATATTTCCGATAATATCAAGTATAAATAATTACGTTCATATTCTATTTACGGACGATTTGAGTCTTTTCTCGGTCATCATTTAGTAGTAGGACGCTACACTCCGTTCTAAGACAACTGCTCGTTACAGTTCACTTAAACTTAACCAAACCTATTACTAACTGGAATTTAATCTAACCTGAACGCAAACTAACCGAAACCTATCTAACCTAACCTAACCCTAACATAAATTGGAACTAACCGAAACTTACCCTAACCTAAGCTTAACCCAACTAAACCTAACCCTAACCATCCCTAAACTTAACTTTTCTATATTTAATAAGAAATCTTAAAAGTTTAAATTTTTGCTAGGTGACCATAGTGAGTTGGGCGGCAGGCAATTCGCTCATCCGCGATGGCTATTATCAAGAAATCTTTTATCCTCTCGTCACTATAGGAATCTGAATTGAAATTCCTGATCCAAATGAGAGTGACCCTCAGATGGATTTGTTAACTATGTACTTAAATTGATCAAATTTGCCTAAATGATTAACATAAGAAGGGTGGGATTTGATGCGACACTAGGGCCGAACTTAACTCCTGAGCAGAGTAGGGACAGTAAAGATATTCATGAACAAATTCAGGAAACTTTCTTGCCTCAGGTCTTACTTGTAAATCCTAACGCCCAGCCTCCCTTAAACCACAAAATATACGAGTACGAGTCGTACCGCATAAAATCTTAATTAAATGCAAACAAGGATTCCAGCGAGAACATTTATGGCATAAAAGTGTGGGAAGAAGCTTGTCAAATAAGCCGTGAATTAGAAGAGTGAAAATATGTGGAAGTTATTTAGACCGAGTAATTTAAAAACGAGACTACTAGGCGCACTCTGAAGTGAAAGCCGCGCAACTTTCCGGAAAACACCAAACCTCTACAATTAAGAAATACTCGTCAGCATATATATTTTTAAATGTGGTATGTAATGAACATAGTGAAATTAGAGGACTTAAAAATGTGTAGAAAAGTATATACTGGGTGATCAGAGGAGAACATGAAAGTGATATAATTTAAAGAGGGACATAAATTATGTTTGAGGAAAATGAGCGGCCGTAAAGGACGAAGGAACAAGGAGCGAATGAGCAGAAAGAAAAAATAGATTAAAAAAGAGGCACGGAATGAATGCGTTGGAACTTTGATAAAAAAAAACAAGGAGTAATGAAAGAATGGTTAGAAAAAATGTAGCTTTAGGAAGGAATACGAAATAAAAGCGTCGGAAAATTAGTGAAAATGGCATAATTGAGACAGAGCAAAAGGACAGAATGAGTAGAAAATAATTAGATGGGAAAGAGAGGAAAGAATGGTTAGATAGGTAGATGATATAGAAAGAATAATGACGGAATTGGTACAACATATTTGATGATAAAGGAGCAAGAAAAGAGTTGATAGAAAAAAAACGTCGATTATAAACAAGAAATAACGAAAAAGGGAATAGAAAAAAGTAGATGATTAAATGAGAGTGCAGAATAAATTGATAGAAGTATGATAGCTGAGTGTGAAAAATAAGGAATGAATGGATATAAATAAAGTAAATGATAAAAATGGACTAAGTATAGAATAAGTTGAAAGATAGTGTAGCTGATAAAAAAGTTGAAGAATAGGTAAAATGATGTAAGAAAAAAGTGGTAGAAAATGAAACACTAATAATGAAAGGAGAATTAAAAATAGTGGAGGATGAAGAAGAAGGCAACAAATGAAATGTATAGGAAAGAAAGCAGATGATAAAGAATGAATAGAGAGAATCAGGAATAAACTTTTAAATGAAAACAAGCAAAGAGAGATTATAAAGAAGGAATATGCAAAGAATGGCTAGAAAGATAATAGGCGATTATAAAAGAATGTGAAGAAGCTAAATCATACAGAAGTAAGGGACAATAGGTAGGTAGATGAAGGTTAAAAAGGACTAAAAGGAAAAAAATGGTAGAAAAGAAAGTAGATGATAAAAGAGTAATGAAAGAATGGGTAGATATTTATATTAGTTAATACAGGAGTATAAAACGAAATGAGATGGCAAAGGAATAATAAAACATGGTTAGATAGTTGTTAGCGGATAGGAGAGTAAAAATAATTGATATAGAAAAAGTAGATGAAAAAAAAAGTAGGTAAAGAATAATAGACGATAAAGGAACAAGAAAAGAGAGGATGGATAGAGAAAAAAGTAGATGATAAAAAATGAGTAGGTAAAGAATGATATATTTTATATCTCAAAACCCTATTTTGTTGGCATCTATCATGGTTAGTACATCACAACTTCCTAGCATTAATCTATACCTCGGAAGGTATATAAAAGTTTCGTCACCATGTATATAAAATTTGTCCACCACAAAATCAGAAAAGCAAAACAAAAGCAAATAACCTCCCCCCCCCCCAGAAAGATCCAATTTGGAAAGGTAGATCATATCTAGACATGGTGACTTGCAGGAGGCCAGTCGCCTGCATGGACTCGAATGTGGCGTCAGAACAGCTCCAAGATACGCTTAAATATACCGCTGGAGGCTCGCCTCTTCCAGCAATTCTACAATTCCGCAACCTGGTGAGCGTGAATCTACCCCAAGCCCATGGCGCACACGGTAGCGACCCTCGTCATCCTCCTTGAACAGGAAAAGCTATCAAGCGTGAAGCTTCCTTAGACGAGGACATTTAATGAAAAAGTGGCAGAGTTTGAGCTACAAATATCTTCAAAAGAAGGGTTTAGGGGGCGCTACGCATTTTTTTACCACTCGAAGTTGAAGCACAATAACAACGAGGCAGTATGAGGTAGAAGGTTTATAAGGAAAGAGCTGCAAAGAGAGCAGTGAAGTCAGAAGAAGTGAAAATAGTAAAGGCTATATAGCTGCAGCTCCTTCTGTAGCGAATGAGGCAGGGAGGGTGTACAATTGCTACAGGGGCATTACCACTACCATACCATCGACCCCTTTGAGAGGGAGCACTCTAACCGTTGGCCCTGGCTTCAAGAGGATATTCTAATTCAGAGGTGACATAACACGCCCTCAGTTGTGGAGGTATGGAGGTTTTTTCATACATCTATTTAGCTTTTCTTCTGGCGAACTACAACAGTATACTCACGCCGGCAAAACATCTACAAAATATTTTCATTATAATGACTATAAATATACAAACAAAAAGATAATCGTAAAAATCCACATAATATAAGTAACAAAAAATTAAGAGGCACAATCAGATTACCGAAGGAAAAGAGGCCGCCCCTTGAGAGAACCAAGCAGCCAACGAATTAAAAATTAAAATAGTATCGAGAAACTCACCACGTCCAAACCCTATCACATCGCAATCTGGTGTGAAGATAAATGCCCTCACTACCTGGGGAAAGATGTTGCGACCTGACTAATCACGGTACCATTCACGAAACTCTCTTAGTCTATGGACTTTCAACTGAAATGTGTTGATGAGTCTAAGTATTAGAAAAAAGGGTTCAGGTGACCTATCTATCCGAGGACGCTGCGTCAATCGTGTGTTCCCGATTCGAGGAGCACAGGATATGTCGGTGCGCAATTTGGCATGATTTAAATTCTCTAGCTCCGCCTCCTATCATTGTACTATGCAGCTCGATGAGGTGACAAGATTCTTACCATGTAGTCAGAGTATAGATAAGAGAAATACAGGTTAGTTTGCTCAGTCTGTATAGAAAGCCTAGGCCTCATCAGCAGGCTAGTTTCCAACAATCCATATATGTCTAGTAATACAGCATAATGCAATCCTCACCTACTTACGGCTCAGAGTAGCCATGTCGTCCAAAATACTGCAAAGCAGGGGATGTGGCGATTTCAGTGCCTCAAGGGAACTATGTATATCTAGGAGTCTGTTTAAATTACAAAACGGCCTCCGAAACATGTGCTGCGTATAATCTCCCGTAGTGAGCGGTGTGTGGCAAACGACTAGTCCTGAAGACAGACACTGCGTGGAAGAGCCCCGCCGGCTTCAAAGAAGTGGAGGGAGGCTGCCTGAAATCAAATCCCAGTTCATGACTTGGCGCAATCTATGCATATTAGATCAGCTCAAGTGTTAAGGGCTGCATGCTCCAAGAAGATATTAGGGCTCTTATATGAATATCATTTCAGTCTGACAGGCATTTCACGAGATCATCCGACTACGAAGGAAGTGCTCGGTTGTGCAAAACAGCCAGAATTTGAGGAATTAAATCCAGTCCCGTTGCAATGAGTTTAGAATTCTATGCTTTTTCTAACGATTTAAACATCTCGACTGAGATAAAGATGTCACTCATTTCCTCGAATGCAGGCCACCAGGCCCGATCCAAGTACAACCAATGTGGATTTTTTAACTAGGTGACCCGATAAAGAGATTTTAGTGGGATTCTGATCGTTGCATTAAAATTCCTCGAACACTTTTCAGGTCCAGCATGAAAACCAAGCGATTCTAGTGTATATGAGTGTAAATTCGTTCACATTAAGGACATCAATCTCTTGATTTCTCCAACCCGGGTCCTAAGACTGATTGTGTAATGTCTTCAGGTGTCTGAAGAGATCTCGGAGAAAGAGAGAGGCCCTTGGTACCAGGTAAAACACTTATCGGGATACCGATGTAATAAAAATCTTCTATTAAAGTGAAACTGAACTGGTACCACATGAATTGAGGTATGGGGAGGTTGAGAAAAAATAGACATCATATCAGCTGTATATTTCACATCCATCATCTTTTGCTCATTCTTCAGCTTTTTGGTTGTGGTGGGGAGTCGTTAAAAGCTTATCCTTTGGGTTAATGTGCAAGAGGGACACTCACAACATGGTCCGTATGAAGGCTAATAACTAAAAGAGAACACGAAATGAGACTAGCCGTCGCAGGTTCTCCTTGGTATCCCGAACTCCACGGTAGTTTCCTTGAATAAACTTGCCCTCCGGAATTATCCAGAAGGAGCTGTTGTGTGTCTCTTCGATGGAAAGAGCTTCACAGGAATGGCCTCATACCCACTAAGAAAACCTCCGATGAAAATAAGTTAAGGAGAAAAAGGATGAAATTAAAATCTATAGCATGAATTAAGCCAAAGAAGACTCAATCTAGTTCCAGACTGCCGAGAGCACTGGTGCCGAAATGGCATGCGCTCTTTCTGTTACAAATTGTACGTCTCTCTCTCCCACTTTGTGCTCATTGGGTGGTACCAGTATATAAAGAGTAATAATTGAAGAGAAAAGACACGCGCTATAGTACTCTAGCTTGCAATAATCTCCCATTTTTTAGGTGGTTCATCTGCCATTTCACAAGAATCCAACTCCAATTTTCCAAGGGACTATCACCAACTCTCCCACAAATGAGCCTATCCGTCCTTTATTTCAGGGTTCTATCTCCTATTATTCAGGGGTCTCTCTCCCATTTCCAAGGTCTAAATCCCATTTTCTAGGCGACTATATCCAATTTTCCACGATGCTATCTTCCTTTTTCCATGGATATATCTCTCATTTACTAGTAGGTCTATCACCCATTTTCCAGGATGTTAAATCCCATTTATCAGGGTACTATCTCTGATTTTCCAGGGGCCTATCTCACATTTTTCTTGCCATGCAGAGCTAACGGCTACTTTGCTATCTGTCATATTGTCACTGTAAGGAAAGCAAAATACGGTTAGTGACGACATCTTAACATCCCTTTATAAATGCACTCATTCTCTGCCACCTCATGTCCGGAAACCTAGCAGAAGACAATCCCTACATCCCTTATAGCCGTAGTCGAAGTCACATTATAAATAAAACAGGCAATGAGGGAGGGCGATTCCAGCGCCTCGCGAGCACTTAGCGTACGGCCTCGTGTGAAATCTCCTGTACCGATCAAGTATGTATATTGCAATCATCTCGGTGATGAAGATGTAAGGCAGTATTATGAAGAGTTCGCCAATTTTTAAGTAGGTGATGAAGGCATGGATTCTGATCCTCTTCTTGAATTTGGAGATATTCGTATTCACTGAAATGGCTTCTGTGTGACTAGAATTATGTTCTATGAAAGATAAATGCTTTATTCCGGTACTGAGTAATCCTTGGGAGCGAAGGCATGGTGATAAATCGCAAATATATTTAACATCTATGGTCGGGTTTTGGGCCAACCCATAGGCACTACAACTCGAGAGTTATGTTGAGCTTTCAAAGGCGTTGCCTAATCACAAATTCAAAAGTTCAAGGCTATGTCTCGCATCCCTTTCTGCCGAAAGGTGAGCTGTGAATGAAATAGAATACCGGGAATTGCAAAGGTTTTTTTATCTTTGAATGAAACTCTCAATAATGGACACAGTGATAGTTTTGATGAAGTTAGACACTATCTATTGTTTAACATATAAATGTGTGTTTAAATTGTGATAGTACTAAAGTGACAGCCCTAATGCCGCCAAACGTTGCGGACGAAGTCCTTCTACATTCTGGCTCAAACGCAGTTGACGGAGTACTTAAGCTCATCGTAGTTATTGCGGCGGACCTTTCCATGCCTTGCTCTTGACATTTGTCTACAAGTGTAGTTGATGGGATTGAAGTCGGGCGACTGGGGTGGAAAAATGTACTTCGAGAAAAAGGTCATGTTCGACCCTAACTAGCTTCTATGGATTTGGCCGTTTGAGCCGGGGCATCATCCTGGTGAAAGACGTAGTCCGCTTTCATCCTGTTCTTTATCAATCAGGGAAGGAATTTAATGGCAAACTGTCGCTGTGGTCGACTGCGGTGAACCCATAATCAGTCGCGAGCTACAACAGCGGCATTTTCTCGCCAATAGAAGAAACCACGCCGAGACTCATCACACAGGCCGAGTGCTTAACCTTGGAAACATGGCAGACCTCGGAGACATGCTGGCCGAAGCTTACCACGCAGTTATTCTACATGTTGGTGACCGGATCCACTGTAAAGTTTTTAACATCAGGAATAATGAGAACTCGATTGTCATTAGTCTTCAAGTCGTTTAAAAGGCAAGGGAACCGCTCCTGACGTTCTTTTCGCATACGGTCCGTGAGCAAGGGCTTTTCATGCCCGTCAAATTCTTCCGGCCCTCCTCCTTGACGGGCCGGATACCGTAGTCACCGAGATGTCCTTAGTGAGCGCAGTCATTTTGAAATTCGGATCACATTCGAATGCCTTTCTTACAGCCAAACGGTTGACAATTTGTGGCCTGCCTGAACGAGGTCGATCTTTTAGGTCTTCCCCGTTCTTTAGCCACTCTGCTACTCTGTGGCTGGTAATCTGTCTGACGTGAGCCACTTGGTGATGTCGAAATTGTTGTGTATCACACGCAGGACGGCAGAGATTTTGATTCTTTTCACTTTCATCTTGACACACTACACGCAATAGAAAAGACGTTTTGATAACAATGCCTGAAAAAGTAAAACTTAAAGTTTGTTTGACGGAACTTTCTTTTATCACACACATACACCTCTCTAAAGATAAAAAAACACGAGTGAAAAGAACTTTTGAAAAACACGGTAGGGAACGTAGAGAAAGCAATAGTCACCAAACAAACGAGATTGCTGGATAAAACACATCCGCAGTGAACATACCTATGCAGAGATACCACTTTACAAACCTAGTCAATTCTTTCCGAACAAAAAAGTGGTAAAATAATAAAAAGGTGGCGCCATCAGCACCACCTGTCTATGAAGGAAGACTTTGGATATGGTGGTTCCCAGCTCTATCAGAGAATCCGAGATGGAGTTGACTTACGAAAACCATATTGAGATGAAGATTTGTGACATCCGCTGCCGAAAAATAAATTAATTTAACATTTACCATTTTTTCCATCTACTTACGCTGTAGGTGAAAGAAATTAATTAGAAACCGTCCAGGCTAAAAAGATTCCTCCTGGGTTTGCAAAATTCTGATTCTCTTCTACCACTTCTTAACATCAAACTACCTCCTCGGAGTTCGATCGTACTGTTTGAAATCCCATGACTTAAATCTATTAACTCTCCTTGAAATACTTGGAAACTCGAGGAAATATCATTGAAATCCTCCTGAATTCGATAATATCTCCTTAAAATTTGAGACAAGTAATTGAAATCTTACAAAACTTACGCAGTTCTTCCCACAACACTCCTTGATTTTACAAAAAAAAACTTATAAAACACCCAATGAAATCTCTACCCCACAAAAGAGATCAAACCATCTATTTGGATACTCAGGAAAGTTGGCGCGACCTCCTTAACATCCCCTAAACTCCCTCGATCCAAATTTAAATCGCATAAGACTCCAACAAATCTTCTTTAATTTCCATACCTTCTCTTGTAATCCCACAACACACCTTGAAATCTTGAAACCGACCTCTAAATCCAATGACACTAAGTGATATCCCATTGAACACTTAAAACCACTTTAAAATTTCATAACAGTGATTGAAATCACAACAGACTCTTCTAAATAACATAAACTCTTTTAAATAACACAAAATTTCAGAACCACTCCTTTAAATCCACTCCTTGAAACCCGATTATACTCAGGCAACATTGCTTGAAATTTCACAACAGTCCTCTAACACTATTTGTAATTTAACCCTTTCTCTTCGAAATCCAATGACACTCCTTTACATCACTAACAATTCTCCGAATACCACTTCATTGCCTGAAATCACACAACACTCATTGAAATAAAAACTAACCCGTGAAATCAAGTAAATATTTCCAGCACTCCTTGAAATCCAATAACATCACTTGAAATCAAATAAAACTCTAAAGCACTACTTGAAATCCAATAGCATTAATTAACATCACATGCACTCCAATAACAACCATCGAAATCACCCAAATCGCCCCATCACTCCTTGAAATTCCCCCCAACTTCAGCGAAACTCCTTGAAATTCAAGAAAGCTCCAATATAATTCCTTTAAATCCCTCACCACTGCTATAAAACTAAGAAATCTCACAACACTCCATGAGACCGTTGAAAATATGTCCCAGTGCGATATTCACTTGTTTCCTTTTCCTCTCTGTCGTCACCTCATGAAGCGGGTCTAACCGGCAAATATGGACGCTCAGTAAAGTTATGCTTCCTTCTGTTCCTCTCATACAATTTACCTTCCGTTAACTTTTCCACTTTTAGATGGTGTCTTGAGACCAGTTCGACTATATTTGTTATGATTTGTTCATTTCTCATTGCTCAGGAGAGTTACGTGACTTACTAATCCTGTTCACCCTAAGTAATTTCCTTTTTAGACTTTTCTTGCTATATTTTTTCCGCACATTTCACAACCCTAACTCTACCCAACCTTTCTCTCGGAAGTGCTCCTCGTTGTTTTTTACTTCCTTGGGCACAAGTTATTGAGAAAACCCCCCCAGCAAAGGAGGGTCAGCATTGTAAACCAAGCTGCAGCTCACATCTGGTAGGTTGCCCGGAGGTGAATCAGGTGCTAAATGGCTTCCACATATTTTCACTCCTCCTAGTTTCACCACTTATTCACAAATTTCTCTCTAATATCTTTTCCTGGGAGAATCATTCGTTAGTTTTTGCTTTTTTAAAATAGAGAAATTACGTGTTTTTCTCTTTTGATTTTCACAAATTCAATAATAATGCCTTTACAAAACTCTGAGTTGGGGATTCCGTCCTTAATTTTCGCGGTTTATTTTTATAAATACTTTAAATAGAATTCTTTCGCCAATTTCTGTGAATTTCAATTTGCCATTCGCAATGGAACGGAAATTTGATCATATTCATTTACTTATGATTATTAAAAGAAAAAAAATTGGCAAGGGGAAATAATGTTTTCCATTCCTTTAATTGTCAGAGGAAATATTTCCTCCAATTCATATAAATTATTAGTTTTAATGGTATTTTATGAAAAAAAGTCTTAATAAATGTTTAAAGAAATTCTTAGTCGAATTTAATATACAGTACGAAAAACTTAATTTCATAATTGAATTAATAGCACTTCCTAAATTTATTTAATTAACTAAAATCAATAAATTGATTCTACCTCGAGAGGGCAGGAAATTAATAATTGCATATGTTAATTTAACAATCATCTCGCTAGTTTGTTGTTTCATTTAAAAAGCAGAAACTACAATAAAAAAATTATCATAACGAAGGTTACAATGTTTAAATGCTAAAATTGTGCCAATTTTTAGGTCGTAAAGAACAGTATGTAATTTCGTTTGGAAAAGCGGATAGAAAAGGTTATAATTACTTGGTTAAAAACAACCAAAGATTAAAATATTTGGATGAAATTTCTTTGGGCCTTGTCATTGCGTTGATCACTATTTGGCTTGGATAATGAGTGGGTAATTTATGAATATTAATGAAAGGTAATATTTTAGTTTAAGCATGGAAAACTGACTGTGATTTTTTTAGCAATGCGTCACTAATTTGCAGCTTCCTGATGTATTGCGCATTAAATATGTATATTACATTTCCATTAGACTTAAATATATCAGTAATAGCACTATAAAAATTCACTCTTTCATTTAATGACCTTTAAAACCATAGAAGCGAGATTATTTGCATAAGTCCACTTCGTTTTGAGGACTGACACGCCATGTCTTCCAGCCACAAATGATATGTGTTGAAGATACTTCGGTAAGCCATTTAGACGTGTATACCTCGTTACGAAGCAGCAGACCTTGTTTCGTCTCATTGGAGAACAAAAAGAAAACTGAGAAAATAATGGTCGTGCCTCTTCAAAGAAGGCCCATTTATACCCTTAAACAAATTAGCTTCTTTACTGCCTTACAATTACCTAATTAGCCCTATTATTCTAACCGAAAGGATACGAGTCATAACAATGTTTATGGATATTCTAACGAGGCTTGATTAGATTTTCTGAACGTGTATTCTTACGGCGGAAAATAACGTTCGCCTTATAAATTCATCATGTCGGAGATTCAATATGAAATGCGTATTGTCCAAGGAGAGGGTATTTTAGTCTTCTTCAAAGGCAAAGATGACACCGTGTGGTTATTTCATTGTTAAAAGACCATTAAAAAAATTTAAGGGGAAATCAAGATGGCCAACTGGATGAGAAAGGGACCAGAAAGGATAAAAAAAATTAAATGGTTTTATGCCATAGTAAAATCGGACAAAATATAGAGTTAGGGGTGTATGAGAAAACCATGTTTTCATAAAAGGTATCTAATCTTAATTTATCTCGCAATACATCTTTGATATAATCATGTTTATTTAGGGCAACAAGATAAATTAGTGACGTTTCCTCTCCCTATATAAGGATACATTAACAGTCAGTGAAGACATGGAAGGGATGTAATATCTACAGGATGAACATGAGTACAACCGTAGAAGGGAAATGGATAGAGAGATTAGATCATATTGGTTTAAGCCAGAATTATTACTTAAGACGTGCACTGATGGTTCATAGATACAGAAATGAACTTTATAGCATAATTACTTAGACACAAATATTAAAGCACACATAATTAATTATACATATCCGTCCTTAAATTGTATGTAAGTAATAAATAAAAAGATCCAATGCACATAATTTATGGAAATTAATATTGACGCAAAAATACCCATGGATAGTTTGTATAGGCGAAGTCAATAGACATATTTTTTGTCTTCACATTACGCATAGAAAGAATAATGGCCTGATTACTGACAAACAATTTTTCAAACGTTGGATTGAAAACAATCATGTGAATAGAAATACCAATAGTATACACAAGTTTGGACACATATACAACTTTACATAAACATACATAAGCACAGACATAGCACACTCACATCGATGACCAAGACGCGGTCAAATACTATCTTCCACTTGATTCATGTATAGCTACATCGGGCGTGGTTATTCGACGAATGGTGTCATGATTAGGGTTTGGTGGTGGCTACAATGTAGCGATCTAAGTCTAGTAACACTCGTTAATCTATACATGGTCACTGCGATAATCGTCAGACGATGTAAATTAGTGGTAAAGCCATTACAGAAAACCCCCAAATTCTTAAATATAAAGTGAAATTTCGAATGTTTTTCATCCTTTTTGGCAGCCACCAATAAGATCACAGCGGCAAAGATTACAAAAAGAGGCCTATCTTTTAGCTTTTTAAAAATAAAAATAAACAGAAAACAAAACTGATTGCAGGAAAAAAATAATAGAAACCATTTAAGCATAACCACGTACTAAGTGTTTAATATACTAAACGGCTCTACTTATATAAATTAGAACTTAAAATTTGATCTAGATAACAGAGCGGATACTAAAGTTCACAGTTTCCAGCTATTAAACAAAGGATTTAAACTCTGTTATGGCAGAAATAAATTTTTCAGAAGGGGGTAACTTTGAAACAAGTTTTTGGAGCTGGTTAGAAGCCATCCTGGATTGTGGTCTCCCAGTTTGAGGAGGAAGTATGTCATGCTAGACCTGAAGTAGATCAGCTGTATGATAGTGTTACTAT
This sequence comes from Ceratothoa steindachneri, assembly GCA_963969495.1. Taxonomy (NCBI): domain Eukaryota; kingdom Metazoa; phylum Arthropoda; class Malacostraca; order Isopoda; family Cymothoidae; genus Ceratothoa; species Ceratothoa steindachneri. The sequence goes on from OZ018319.1 coordinate 124,182,644, forward strand.
ATTAACCGCACTCAAATAACACAAACTTGAAATACCTTGCCTAGAAATTTACTTGAAAAAAATACATTAAATTAGCTTAAGAATAAAACTCGATAAATATTACTCTAAAATATGATCTTGCAAAACTAAGAGTTCCAAAACTAACTCATAATCCATATCCTCTCTTCCTCAACCTATCCTAAACTTCTGACCTTCAGCCTTTTCCCTCTCTTTCGAGGTAGCCTCGTGGGGATCTCTGGGTCTTGGGTGTTTCGTAAGTCTGACCTGCGCCGTCTCCGCTCTTTTTTTACATGCATTGCGAAGAAATAACTTGATTTCTGCCATAAATTGAGTGTTGGGAAGAAGGAGACGCCTATTTTCGCCCCAAATAAAAAGATTATCTGCGTTGTGCTTGCCGAGAATATCCGAGCGCAGCACAGGTAATAGATACCTTTGAAGCTAAGGTAAAAGAGAATGACACTGAGGACCCTCACCTACGAATCATCATCTTCGTCTCCTACTGCCTCTCAAAAAAAATTCCCCAACCATTTGCAGAATCGAATATCTGATATGAACTCAGAAAATTGTAGAGGCGTCCTCTCGACCACATAAAATTTCGGTTCATCATAATACTCTAACGTCAAGCGGAATCATAGGCCTTCTCCAAATCGAAAAACACCACTGCGGAATGCTGCCTTCGAAGGAAAGCCTCACAAACAGCACTTTCCTGCTGGAACAGATACTCGAGCCTTGAAAAAATCTACCAGAAGCCGACCCTATTAGAGGAAAACTGATTAAATTTTTTTAGTTGTTCAACAAGTCAGATCTTGTTGAACAAAGCTAACAAAAAGCCCAAACTCCTTGACCAAGGTTTCAATGTATGGCGAACGGGATATACATATGTAGTTGGGAGAAGGAGTGGTATCTGCGCAAGAAGCGGAACGTTGCTCTCCTAACAAAAAAATTGTTGAATAGTTCCCCTCTGTGGGGATGAAATTCAATCTGAGACATTGAGTGACCAATTGACGTGCTTGTGAGGTTGGCACGAATGATTCGGCCATGATCTCTCTCCGCGATGGTGGTCCCGCTATCCTAGAGAACAAGAAGGAGATCCTATGGGGCCTTACCACAAATATTTTTGACACGCTTCGAGGCCTCTAAAAGAGGACTTCTTCCATTGAATAAAGAAAAGTATGCCCAATATGAAGAGCGCCGATCGTGCTTTGAAACGAAACGAAATTTAAACCTCGCCCTTTAAAGTTAGAACTCTACATGTAGCCTTTATATGGATATCACTTCTTTCTGAGAGACATTTCACACTCGTCGCTCACCAAAGAAGAGGAGAGGTCTTCAAAATGGATATACTCTCAAAAACTAAAAGTCAGGCCCTTGTACTGAGGTAGATAAATCAGTCATTTTCTCGAATATAAGCCACCATGCTTGATCTAAGCAAAACTGAGGTGGATCTCGACCTGAAGAGCCACAACAAAAGGTATTTGGAGCGAGAAGTGACTACTTGCTTGGTAAATCGTCGATCATTCTCCATTTAAAATTTGAGTGTGCATACAGAAACCAGTTATTGGAAAGTTATATGTTAATTATTCTAAATTAAGGAAACCACTGTTCACCCATCCAGCTCCAATGAAGCACATCTCTTTGGGGGCAAAGATTTGTCGCAGGCCCATAAAGGGTATGCCAAAGGAAGAGCTATAGCACTAGGCTACCTTCAGAAGCGCGAGAACCTTCTCTTTGTCTTTTTGCTGGCCTCTGATAAAGCATAAAAGGGGTAAATAGAAAGCTCAGTGGTGGATAGAGAGCCCTTTGTAGCCGGCTCCCAAAGAGGAAGGGGTGGTAAATAGGAAACCCCTTTACAACAAGATTCTGGAGAAGGGAATACCCATTCATAGTGAATCGTCGCTCTAGTAACAGTTCCATAGTCGTCTTTTGGTAAAAGCCTTTTATTTTTTTTAGAATTTTCATTTTCTTGTGTCGAGAGACGATTGTTTTCGAATGGGAGGCGAACGATAAGCAGCCACCCGAGGAGCCAGATAAAAAATGGGGAGGCCAGGGGGTCAATGGAAGTTGCTGGGCACCATTAGGGTTGATTCACACTATAGGTTCGGTCACACTCCACTCTCGATCCTGTCACGGTCCGGTTCAATAATGTTTAATGCATTTTAATGTAAGAATTTACACCCCGGACGGTAACAGTCCGCTCACGATACATTCAAAAGATATTTTGACTGGAGCGAGAGCGAAGCGAGACCGGACCGTTAGCCCGTGTGAACATTAGCGCAACGGTCCTGTTCCGTTCCAGTCGAGATTCATCCTTCGTATAGGAAAGTGTTGCTGCCTTTCCTCCGAAGAAACATGAAGATTTAGAAGAAAACACCGCAATGGGATAATGCAAAAAGAAGGGAAATGATTTTTTTTTCATTTTTCTTTTTATTTATCACTGATATAAGGACAATTCATACAGCTAGCCTATACATGAGCACAAACTGAAAAAATACACAAAAGTTAATTTCATTTTGTGGTTTCAGATGCAATATTAATAGAATTGGTGAAAAACAAACCCGAACTGTATGACCTGACTTCCCCACACTATAGTGATAACGTGGCGAGAAGAAGAAGCTGGGTGGAAATAAGCAGGCAGCTGAACCAACTGAACCAACTGGGGAGTTGAAATAATCTTTCAATGTTTCTTTCACGCCAAAAGCCTTCCTTGTAACATTTCCCCCTCTTCCTCTCATTGGACATAGGCCTACTGTATTTGATGAAGGCATGACAACAGTATCAGATTGTGAAGTATGCATCTTGTTGTAATGATTGCATTAGCATTAGAAGGCTTAGCTTTAATTTTCCTTAAATATATTCTGAAGGTTTGCACTAGAATACCAAATGTACACTCAACTATCCCCCTTGCTCTAGATAACCTATAGTTAAAAATCCTTTTTTCTACATCATGTTCAGTCTGTGAACCTGGGTAGGGCCTCATTAAATTTCTCTTCAGAGGAAAAGCCTCATCTCCTACTATAACATATGGTGCAAGCACATTAGTGCCAGGAAGTGCAGCATCTTCTGGTATATTAAATTGGGCCTCATCCAAATATTTGCAAAGTTTGGAATTAGTAAAAATTCCACTGTGACTATTCTTACCATATGATCCTACATCAACCTATATGAAACGGTAGTTTGCATCAACCAAAGCTAATAGAACAACAGAAAATGTCTTTTAATAGTTGAAATATAAGAAACCACTATTTGCTGGTGCTTCAATTATCACATGTTTATTATCCAGTGCACTAATGCAGTTTGGGTAGTTCCACTGCGTCCAATATTCATTTGCAATTCGCTTCCAGTCTTCTTTACTTGGTGTTGGTATAGCCTCTGCCATAAGGTTCGTTATTATTGAATGACAGACTTCTAGTACAATACCCTGAGTGGTTGAATGGCCTAGACGATAGCTGAAAGCTATTGATTTTTAGGAATCCCCGTTGCCAAAAATCTGCAATGAAACAACATATGGAATAATTTATTCTATTTTCTACTTACTTTCAGGATCTAAGTGTAAGGAACGTTGGGAATGCCTGCGATCACAATATCGCAAACATATAAATAAGAAAATAAAGAGTGGGCAGGCGGCTACTAATAGCCAGAAATGAAAGTATGAAGACCAAATGTCATCATTTCTGTCTTGATTTATGAAGGACAGAACACGAATTACATCTCTGCAACAGACTGGAAATAAATCAGAAAACTCAGATAATTATGAAGGCATTGGCACACAAGGACTTTACAGTCGACAAGAAGGTGAAGAAAACGAAGAAGTTGATGATGTTGCACATGTTACACTCCCTCAGCAAGAACGTCGCGCACGTAAAAGAAAAAAACAGGAAAATAACAACAGTGAATCTGCTAATCTTATAAGATATTTAGTAGAAAAAAGGAAAAAGAAAGGGCCCCAGAACCAATAGACACCTTATTTTCATTAATGGCAACTCCCGTCAAGAAATTCAGTCCAGCTGATCAACATTTCATTAAGACAAATGTGGTTTCATTAGTTTGTGAAATTAAGACCAAATACATTCATAACCAAAACGTACATACATATGCACCCCTAGCATAGAATGTATGCCCCCTACCTTCAGTATCACGTGCTCTCTCACTATACTCTACTTCCTCATCCACAAGTAGTCAACCTATACAAAAATTGCATCAAGCAACACAATACCAGGAGTCTATCCACGAGACGCCATCATCTCTGCAGCCTGCATGCACCTCACAGTGGCGTAACCAGCAGGATCATTTTGATTTCCCTTCATAATGATTTTACAGACAATGTAACAATTAAAAGGAATAACTTTTATCGTCTGTGCCTTTATCTATTATCCTAGACACACAGCCAGTTTTTCTCTTGGAGTGATTGCTTCTCTGTATGGTGTGTTTTCACACAGCCACTTTTACTCTTGGAGTGATTGATTGATTCTCTGTATGGTGTGTTTTCCTTTTTCAGGTCAGCCTCAATTTTTGATAGTATTTTTTCAAATGTTCCAAAGTGTTCATTCTGAAATAGTTATAGAATTTACTCTCATCATCAATATGATGAGGATACAAAGTATGAAATTCTCCTTCACTTTTTCTATCATGCAACATAGGATAAACCCACAATTTCTTCCTTTAAGGCTTTCTTTCTTCTTCTTCATCAAGTGCAATAACGATTATGGCCAAATCAGCTCGAGAAAAGTCACACATCCTCCGTAACTGGTGGTATGACTTCCACTAGTGTTGGAGGAAAGGAAAGGATGGGACCGAGAGCGAAGCGAGAACAGACCGGACATGTGAATGCACCAGGACTGAGAGTTAACCAAGACCAGAGCGAGAGTGGAGTGTGACCGAACCTATAGTGTGAATCAACCCTTAAGGAACCCTTTTTGGGCTCGGTGGCCAAACGTCTCCCAGCATGGCGGGTCACTGAGACTTGGGCTTAAGAGAATAGGAAATGAGAAGAAAGATGGGGGAAGTAGAATGGGAGAATGTGGGGATAGAATACAACCGTTACAAACCTCCACTCGCCCCAACTGTAGCCAAGCGACAAGGGAGTCTAGGGGGCTGCCCTTATCCCCATTCGACCCTGACCAGGGAGGAATCGATTATAGTCGGCGACTAGCCTGCAAAATTAGGTGAGAAGCGGCATATAAAGGAAGTGGGTTAAATAAAGCCGATTTGAAATGCCTAGTAGGAATAAGGCCTTGGTAGTCTCACTTTAGTTAGATAGTGTTGGAGTAATTGGATTTAAGAGAGTGTGGCACTGCTTAACAAACCCCATGTGTAACAGTCTACACGCCTCTCCCCCTCCCACTTGCCTAGATATTAATCTCGAACTACCGATTGGGGCAGAGACCTATTTGTGCCCTATCAACAGGGTAACGAGGCGTCCTCGAAGGGTGTAATTTTAGCCTATTCTTGGCTTATTTAAAGGACTAAAAGGGTGTTTTCGAAGGGATGAACGATTAAAGTTGGCTAGATTGTAGCATACAAAATAGACTAATATGCTTTTCAAAGGGATTAAGATTGTCACACCTATGGCCTATTTAACTGGATTAACATCCACGTTTCGAAGTGTTTAAGATTTGCCTAATTATGGCCTATTTAACTGTAATAACAGTCTCATTTGGAAATGCTTATGGTTTGCTTACTTGTGGCAGACCTAATATTATAAAATGGCATTTTCTAACGGATTAATCTTTACCTATGGCCTACTTAAATAGATTAATAGGCCATTTTGTAAAGAATGGAGATAAAAATTAGCCTAGTTGTAGCCTGAACAATAAACTAATATTTTGTTGTACAGTCTATTAATACTGGTCTAAGTAATGGGTTAGTAGATTCCCTTTCCAAAAGATCATGCCTGGCCTACATATAATCTAAATAAGTGAACAAATAGGCTCATTCTAGGAATCTGTGAGAAGGGTGATACTTCCCACTCGTTTACAAATATTGAGATGTAATTGAAATTGTGACGCATGTGTCCTCGATCTGTTAGGTTACCACTCGAACTAGCATTCTGAAGTGGTAGGTAGCACCTTCCGACCTTCGCCTCGTGGACAAGAACCCTCAACTAGATAATGAAATGTACATAAAGATCAGAATAACAATTTATGTTGATCCTTAAGGCACCAGGAGATGGTCTTCGTGGGGGAGAATGGAACGTGTCCAGGTTTTGTTTCTGACAAGGGAATGGTGTGAGGGGGAGCCCGTTCAGTGCCAGGGCAATGTGGGTATGAGGACCCCGGTAACGGACACTACTCCTCCATCAGTAGGTTTGTTTGAAAGAAAAATCAGGTGTATGTTGTGATGTGAAAGCGAGAAGGGAAATGATAGCGGTTTTGTTAGTGGTTAAGTGCTGATGATGCATATGGAGCTATTTACCCATACGGGGGAGAGTATCAGCTTATCCGAACAATGGGCGGCCAGCTGATGAAGCCGTTGTAAGTTTTGAGTTCGCGGTTGTTGAGATTGAGCCCCCTGCCTCGACGTCAGAAATCCAAAACCTTATCCACCAGGTTAGCGAGTGCTCCGCTTGGAGGGCGAGTGGTAACCATCAGACAATACAAATCGGTGATAAAATGATGTCCATAAGAAGGATCAGGCCAAGTATTAAATAAATAGAAGAAGCAGTCTAGTTAAAGTCTAATACTTTTAGTGCAACATGATGAAGTTTTTAAGTTCGGAACTTCAAAACCTCCAATGAAAAGTGGATTTATTGCGCCTCCTGGCAGAGGCGGAAGGCTGTTTATTCTTGGACAGTTTTCTGCCGCGTTTACTAGCCACGTAGATGACCTCTAGTTCTGTCAAATTCTAAGGCACGGAACTACACAGAGGAGAGGACTGTATAGGCAGAGCAGAGTGTATATTCTAATGTATAATATGCATGCGTATGTGTGTTGCCATACTCCGCGATATTTGTGCTCGTTCTTTTAAGGCAAAACCTAAAATAGTAAATAATTCGTACATTGCTCCTCTTTCCAGGAATAGAATAGGTGAAACAAAATTAATGAAAAGGTATAATGGAGGACATATACTTGCAAAAGTTATCTAAACTATCGCCAACCCGGCGATTAGGCGCCATTTTGATCACAGAAACCTTCTCTTTAATTATAGCGCTTCAAAACAAACAGATCGACATCTGCCTTTATATTCCTCCTACTCACGCGCCAATCTTTGCCTTTTACAGGTGCAAACGACCTCTGTTCTTCTCAAAGATCCATCGGTCGGTGGTGAATAAAGCCTCGTTCTGGAATCTCGAGAAATCTGAACATCTCTTAAACTCATTTTTTACTCGAAATGGAGGTCTTTGCACAACAAAGAAATGCGTATGGTTTACCTAGACGAGTCGATGCGACCTACTAAGAAGCAAGTTTGGTCTCTATGAAGGAAATATACAAAGACTTCTTTCGAAGATATTGGAAGAGTACTCTGGTCGTCATTCGTTAATTGTTATTACTCACGGTATTCCTAGCATATATTGGGTGTCTTGAATACCCGTAAGGCATGGTGCAAAAAAAAAGTCATAAACCCTTTACCAAATGACCTGTAAATGGCGTTTTTCTCATTTCAGGATACTGTATACGGCACGAAAGAACACAAAATGTCCGGAAAAATAGTATTAGATGCCTCTACCCGTCAGTTGAGGGAGGCAGCGAATCCCAGGCATCTCGTCTCCAAATTAGGAGATGGAATTCGAGAGACAAGATCAGCATTTGAACCGGTGCTTTTTCCTCAATGATGCTCTTACACATCTTCGCTAATTGAGTAGTATAAGAATATTATATTATCACAATGGTTTACGTTGAAACCAACTTAGGAATTTGACATAACCCAGAAACAGTGGCAGACTAGAATTAAATTTCTCAAATAACTGGTAATTTAGAGACCAACTAATTCTTAGCAAGGTTACATAATACCCACCGATACCATTTAGGTTTTAAAGCAGGGTTCTTAAATGAGGCAGAGCACAGCACGAGAGCGGTTAAGGAGTGCGTAATGTTGCACTGCACGATGGCTGATTTGGGAAATGTGGATAAAAATCATAATTGTTTATTAACTTTAATGATGCAATTCCAGGAATAAAAATAAAACAATACAAACGAGTTACCAAATATATATAAAAATATAAAACTAAAATTTATTGTTAATGTCAATTAAGTCCTCCATAAAGTTCGTAAGACTGTGGAATATATATATATATATATATATATATATATATATATATATATATATATATATATATATTAAGTAGATTTAATCACTTATGTAGTTACCTAAGCTACTGATATATAAATTAGTTATCAATGGGAAAATGTTAAGGAATAAAATGGTAGCTATATATTTGATTAAATTTGCTTAAATAAATATATATATTTATTTTCCAATGCAGCACAATTTTCCGAATAACCTAATATTAACATTATATTATTCTTTTATTGCAGTAGTGGGGGACGGAGGGAGACAATTGCTTGATGCTTTGAAAGGGGGGAAGGGAGGGATAAAGGTTAATAACCACTGGTTTAAAAGGTGGGCATTGTTGTCCTCCTTATTTATACCTTTTCATTGTTCCTACTTTTTAAATTTTATACATCTTTTATGGTTCTTTTTCCTTATTTCTTTTCGACTAAATGAAATCACCCTCGGTGGTTATGTTTGTAAGTAGCCTGCGATGGCCAAAGGCGATCTGAGATGAGTGAAGTTCAGGAGAATTGCGTAACTTCCCCTCTCATATCAAACTCGACTAACCCCCTTCTATAAACTTTAGGAAATCAATTATATAGAACCTTACGAAACCCCTTGTATAAGACTCGCGAAGCATTTCCCGTCCAACCTTACACCCCTTTTGCTATCAAACCTTGCAAACCACCTCGAATCACACTTATGAACCTCATCTTATCAAACAGGTTGGATTTAATAAAAGAAAAATGCCTGAGATTCGGAAGGATGAGTCACCATATCGAGATTCTGATCATCAGAAGAATACGCAGCTCAATCTGTACAAGTGAAGATTGCGTCCTTAAATATTACCCAACTGAAGAATGCGCCCTTATTTATATCTTATTTAAGAACAAATTTCAAAATCATGATGCAATTAACCTAACCTTGTTTCGACATCTTTAAATGCGTTTATCGTCACATCGGGAAGGCCTTGTCAAGCTGATTATCAACGTTTACTTTTCTTTTCACTTGTTAATTGTTCTTTTTTAAGGAATTATGGCAATTTTAATATCTTCTTTATTGGTCAAAGGTTAAATAACATTGTTGTAGAAAGAAGATGCCATGTTTCAGGGTTTCACTTGATCATTTCACTTGTGATAAAAAAGAAAGGAGCTTGGTATTATTATTAATTTCCCTTTTTTCTGAGAAAAGCGGTATCAATTCCATGAAATTTTTTAGCAAATTATTTGTTTTAATAAAGTCATATTATTGCCATTTTCTTTTTGGCGTCTAAATATTTGCTATTTACAGTAATTCAATTTTCTTTATCCACTACGAAAAGAAACATCTTTCGGGTTGGCTTATCTCTAAATTTAATGGGTTGTTTTACTATGTGCTACTCTTTATATTGATCCCTTAAATGTTCAAACAGTTCCATGGTATACTTTTTCTAATGTCACTTGAAGCACGACTTTCCTGCCACATCAAAGTAAGCAACAGAAGTAGAGATATAATGGAAAAGCTATTTAAAAGAGTCATACTCGTATATAAACGCTGCATCTTATTATAATGATCCTAGCATGTGTGTGTATATGTGTCTCTCTGTGTTTCCATCTGTGCTGTGTATTTTTCTTTCAAATTGTAAATGATTTTTTTTTTTGCACATCAATTTTGAATATGTTGTGAAATAAAAATAAATTTCTCTCGCACATTTTCTTAATTTTATGAGGGAAGGGAACAAGCGCCGTACGCCTAGCAAAGAACGCCCTTAGGGAGAATTTTTGGTAGTAAAATGTAAAGAAACCATATCCATTTTTTAAAATTACTTATACAGGGTGATGGGAAGGTGACTCCTTATTTTAATATTCTTGTAATTTATTTATTTTTCGCTGCCAGAAGTAGCCAGAAGCTCTGCCGGAAGTCTCCCTGCTCAAAGGTGCTTGCCGTGGGTACAAGTCATGTAGGAAAAGCTGGACTGTCATCCCCCTCAGCATGATTTTATTGTAAGATCAGGATTATCATGCCATTATCTAATCATGTAAGAGCCCTTTATGTCTTTTAAATAACATAACTCCCTTTCCTCTTTTCTTCGTCACATCTAATAGAGGAAACTTTAAATGCGGTTTCTCTGAACACTCCTTGTGTAACCAAATCCGAGTGAACTCAGCATATCTATCAGCTATAGGGAAGGAAAAAATGTGTCTTCATAAATTTTGAAATTCACATTCATTATTGTTTCTGTTAAATTCAAAACAGCTAAAGCTCCAATAATAAGTTTGAAAAAAGAGCAATTATCTTCTTTTCTATAATACGGTTTAGCTGTATCAAGTTTCCCAGAGGTTCGCATAGGCACCAATTTTTTTAATCGCAGCGAATTGTTTTGCATTTCAAAAATTGTTTTGCCAAATTATTTCCAAATTTTGACTTATTAATGCATGCACAACTGTTTTTTTTAAATAAATCCAATAAAGAGCTAACTTTTCGGAATTTATCAACTTAAGAGACATTATTATTATATTAACAATGAATAAAATGCTCTTACTTTAGAACCTTTTTCTCCTCGTGGCATTGCAACGACATAATTGAATATTTTATTTTCTACATCTCTAAAACATTCACTCTCTTAGGTACACACATGTACTCCGATAAATAAGGAATGTAATAAAGCAACGAATTTTACTGGCACTTTCAAGCTGCAATCATCTTTTCCTCTTTCAGCAGGTAGTTCAAACATTTGCTTAAAGTAAACTGCTCACCTAATCATCTAAAATTAGTTCAAAATTAGCAAATGGACTGGTAGTAATTTCTACACTGGCTACAGGACAAAAAAAAAAGGCAATTTTGTGACGAAAATCAGTTCTCTTCCACTTGCAATCGTTTTTCACTACACTTATAGAAGTTATGTATAGTTTTGAATCTAATCTTGGTTAAAAGGGAGAAATTTCAAGGCATTGCCCTTGTTTTATAAACTGTGAGGTCGATTCAGCTAATAACTAACGTCCAGATAAATTATTTAATTCACCTAAATATTCATCACCCCTGACTTGTTTTCTATCAACACCATCATCATGTGTAATTATGAAAATATATGCTCTCATGATATTTGAGTGATCTTTCAAAGATACAAGACTTCTCTGTGCATAAGAAAAATGTGTATAAATTTTGGCTACACTAGAAATTGAGAAATAAATTAAGTTTAGCAGGACATATGTAGACAAACCAATAATTTTATCTTCAATTTAGTAAACTATTTGCTGCAAGTCACTACCTTTAATATAAAAAAAGACATTTGAGATCTTTTGTTGATCTTCCATCCAGAAAAATTAGCATAATATAACCTAACCTAAAACTTTTCTAATATGACCTAACTTATGCTTTCTAAAGTGATTGATGGCCTAAGATATATGTCGGCTAAATTTTTGTATTTTTCCTACTAAAATATACCAAATATGTAATAATTTTAGACTGTTTTTACTGAGAAAAGCAAAATAATTACAGCCGTTCCAGCTTCTTACCAAGTGCCATAATTGATTACACTAATAAGCTAATAATATATTCACACAATACACCACAGATACACTTGCTATAGTAATGCTTGACTTAACTATATTTGGTGTATTCTTCATTGACGAAAAAATGATAGATAAAGAGCGCTCTCTCCCTCATACCTGGTGTTCCAATATTGGAACAGTCACAAAAAAATCTTGAGGAAAAGGTGGGGAAGCAAGGTATTGAAAAACTGTGTGATATCATCGGAACATCATCATTGTATATATATATATATATATATATATATATATATATATATATATATATATATATATGCAACTGACTAAGGGACAACTTTTACAACGTTTGAATATCGATTCACCTTTATTAACTCTAGATTCCCTTTAGCAATTTTTAGACAGAAATGTTAGGAGAGATAAAGTTGTTTTTTATTGCAATATTAAGCACAAAAAACAATGGCTTGATGGCAAAAAAACATTCTTACTCCTCGACGTGGTCTCTAACAAGAGAAGGGTATACTTTGCATTTGGTGAGATTTGAAAGGGGTAATTCATTAGCAGCGGCTCACTAATAAGAAAACCGCTACAGAAGACCTATTTTTTGCTCTTCTTTTCTCCAACTTTACAAGGTTGAACGCAATTATTGGCAGAATCGATTAGATGTTTTATATTTGAACACTATACATCCTGCTGCTAGTGATGCTATCTTGAACTACATACTATACAACTCTGTGTTATGAGCTTTACAGGCAATTAAATGAAATTCACTTTCCATAATATGTGCTAACATAAAGCTCTTCATATACTCAACAACCATATTAGCAACATTCCCAAGAAATATTAAATGGCAGAAGATAATTTCACAACCGCGAAACAGTGTGAATAAATAAAAGAAAAACAGAAGCATGTTTAAATTCTTTTTTGTCATTTTTTTAAATAAAACAGAGATAAAGGAAAATAAGATTGAATTACAACACAAGTTACAGATTTACTTAAATAACGATAACATTAAATTTTTGACTCATCAAAATATCGGTCTTTTGTTTTGATGCTTGCAGAGCATCTTCTTGGCATCTTATTTACCAAAGAAAAGATTCCTGTGAAATTTAATTTCAACATTCAAGCAAACAGTCCCATAGAATTTATACATTTGTTTGCTGATTTCTGCCACTCGGCTGACCAGGTCATCTCAGAAGAGTTTAGTAGGATTTCGATCAGGTGACTAAGCTGGTCATTTCATGCTCTAAAAACCCACAAAAGCGAAACGCCACTCCGACCTATTATATCGTGTATTGACGAATCTCATGTATACAAACTCTCGAGGTGGTTCACCTCCCTTCTTGCTGACGCTGTTGGATTGACCTCTCCTTCACACATAATCCATTCCTCTGATTTCATTAAAAAAATTACGAAAATCAATATAAAATGAAGCCGTTTAGTAAGCTCTGATGTAGACAGCCTGTTCACTAATGTCCTAGTTAACGAAGCTCTTAATGTTCTATCTAAGGTATTAGATAATAAAAAATTAAACCTATCTCTAGGCAGAAATAAAATTATAAATCTTGTTAAACTTTGTGTTACTGACAATGTATTTATCAGCGGTATGGTTTTTTTTTTCGTCAAAAATATGGTCTTAGCATGGGTAATCCATTATGCCCTTCTGTGATTCCCCATCATAATTTTGTATCGTACAGTTATGTAGATGATGTCTAAGCTGGCATTTAAATAGTTTAAACTTATTTGACACTTTCCTTTAAATTTTTAACGACCTCGATCCCACTATTAATTTTAAGGTAGAGTGGAAAAGGATAATTGTATATCCTTTCTTGATGTAAAATTTGTTAGAGTCATTGACAAAATTAGCTTCATTGTGTATCGAAAACCAACCCATTCTAACTCTTATATGCATTTCTTTTCTCATCATGATATTAACATTAAGCGAGCCGTTGTTGCATTCGGTATCTTTTTGAGAGCAGTTAGGATATGTGACCCTTGCTTTCTAGAAAACGAGATTACATATATAACCTTCAGCCACATTGAATTAAATTATCCTCTCCACATGGTCAATGAAAGTTTATCTATAGCAAAATCTACTCAGTACCGTCCCAAGGTTAAAAACAAATTTCGTAATACGAAGTGTCTATCCCTCACCTTTTTTCCCCTCCTCAAAGGAGTGAACAAAGCTATTTCTCCAGCCCTAACCACATTTAAATACCCTTTTTCTATCCTTAAATCTTTCCCTTCGACCAAGTCCTTGGATCAGCTAAATGAAACAGGTGTATATTTTATCCCAAGGGGCTCTACAAACTGTCCCTCATTTTACGTAGGAGAGACCAGAAGAACCTTAACAAAGCGAATTTATGAACATAAAGGTGATGTCAGACGAGGCAGTACCACATCCAGTATTTTTAATCATATTAGCAATTTCGACCACCAAATTGACTATTCAAAGGCACAAATCATATATAATTGTAAAGATTTCCGTTAAAGAAAAATATTAGAATCTATATTAATAGGAGAAATTCCTAATTTTAATTTGTCAGATGGGCAATTGAAATGCAGCCTCCATTCCCGTAAACTCATCATAAACAGCTTAGTCAACGATCTTAGACTCATACCCCCCAATTAATGACCTTTCTCCCCGTTTTGTGTTTCTTTGTGTTTTTTCTTCTGATCTGTACTCTATATATAGACTTTTCTAACAATCGCATTCTCAGTATAGGACTGAAGAAGGCATGAGAAACTACATACCGAAACTAATCTCGTAAATTAAAATTTGGTCTCCTATACAGTTGTTTCACTATCATATACCATAACTTGCCATTGAGTTCTTTTACTTATATATATATATATATATATATATATATATATATATATATATATATATATATATATATATATATATATATATATATATATATATATATTATATTGTTAGATAGATAGATAAATAGAAACTTCACAAAGGAAAATCTTACAGAGTAGTTATAAAAGATGAAGATGGTACCTACAATCTTCCAGGACCGATAAAGAATAGATAGTTAAAAATCTAATGCGAACTATGAAAAATTGTACTCAGGCAAAAACTCAATCCAGAATCACAACCAAATAACCAACCAACAACATTCAATGTCGCTGCTTTTCTCAAATCAGAAACTGAAATTGCAATCAATCAACTGAAGAGTCTTAAAATACCTGGCCAGGAAAACATAACTTTGGACTTCATTAAAGATTCTGTATATGTTATCGTAGAAAAACTAGCTTACCTCTTCATAGAATGCCTAAAACAAAGTTAGATTCCGAAGGACTGGCATAATGCCATAAAAATCTTTCAAAGCAAAAAAGTGATCAAGCACACCTTATAAGCTATGGACTAATCAGACTTATTTCGTGTTTCAATTGTTCATATATTTTTTCATGTTTACCATTTTGTTTTTGTGATCATCGTATTGTATGAAGTACATAAAGTTCCACGTAAGCTTTTAGATCCACTATATATATATATATATATATATATATATATATATATATATATATATATATATATATATATATATATATGGTGCGGTTAAGGTAATGGCATAATTAGACAACTGCTCTGCTTCAGGTCCAGCAGGTGATCCTATCCTCCTTGAACTGAAAGACAACACTTAGGGATGACCCATCCCTAAGTGTTGTCTTTCAGTTCAAGGAGGATAGGATCACCTGCTGGACCTGAAGCAGAGCAGTTGTCTAATTATGCCATTACCTTAACCGCACCAATTTGTCTTGGATATTTTTCCATATATATATATATATATATATATATATATATATATATATATATATATATACAGTTTTCTTCTTATATATTAACAATTTTTTGAGTCAGTTTTAAAGAAAATCTAACTGTTGCCAAGTCATATTTAAAATTTTAACTTATAGTACATTTTACTGTTATTTTACAATTGTCACCTTTTACAATAATGTCTTATTGGCCTTACAAGTTTTCTTGATATGTATTAACTTTGTAAACTTATTCTAGCTTGAAGACGAAAACTTGTAGTTTTCGAAACGTTGTGAAAAATTAAAAGATGCTGCATTCGTCTCTCGTGGCTCTGGAATTGATCCTCAATATTATATATATATATATATATATATATATATATATATATATATATATATATATATATATATATATATATATACATATATATATATATATATATATATATATATATATATATATATATATATATATATATATATATATATATAATATTATATATATATACATATATATATATATAATTTCTTAATTCTCCTTTATCCTACTTTTAGGAATGATTAAACTTTACTACTGCTTAACCAAGGTTAACATGACACACACTAATTCTCATCTTTCCTCCCTCCTACATTTCAGTCTATAGACGGAAGGCAATCTAAACCAGCTCATAATTTTTCTTATCTCGCTATCACACTTCATTACATAAGATACATTTACTGCCTACATATTTCGCCCGAACCACCATGAAACTCATTTTAGTGAGTTTTGCACCTCTCCCTGACAATAGGCAAATACTAAATGTTTCCCTAAAATAATTAGCATACAAAACTATAACTCAAAGCTTCGGAATTTAGTAAACGGAATTTATTAAACGGAAATTCATGTCTTGTGCAGCCTCAAACCTGGAAAGAAGACAAGCTATTACTCCTATTCCCAATGCACTCATAATTTAACTCTCTCGAAAGATTGCTGCTCATTTGTCGCAAAAAAGCATGAAATAAACAAGAAATTTAACAAGCCTGCTGTGTATAAATATCCAATTAAAAAATACTCTTTCATCACAAAGTAAACCATTACTATTACTCTCTCTGTTCGCTTTCATTCGCTTAATTCGCGCGAAGATTCTGCGGTCAGTTTATGGAAATGATATTTTCGTTGAGTCCTCGTGTATAAAAGGACGTATCCAGCCGTAAAAGATATCCTATGCTTTATTCCTTAAATCTCCCTTATCGACTGGCCAAATTCCTGCGTCAAGATAATTGTCTGAAAGCTGTAAATATATGATGTTACACGATAGCTATATTCAAACGACGCAACCCACACCAGTTTTCTATTATAGATTCGGTCGTTTTTTATTGTGATTATGCATCGAAATTTGTTTAAGAGTTAAGTCATTTAATGAAGCTGAATGAAGGTTTCCGTTGATTAGCGAAAGTTGGGAGCAAAAGAGTATGAGGTGATAATTTTCACGGTTTCACGTCATGTTCAAATATAGGGCTTGGTAGAGCTAAGTTACTTCCCAAGAGAGCAGAAAATAGAGAAATTTAGAGATTATTTAGGATGACGAATTTTATAAAACGTTTTGTTAAATCCACATATATTCCATAAAGGCTGTTTCTGACAGTGATTTGATTTGTTTTGTAGGATTGCCAATCATTTTATATGAAGAAATTTAAGGTTAATTACTTTCACTCCCCAAGGGCTGGTCGCGTCTTGTGGAATAACGATATGTAACCATTCGTGCCCACGCGCGAATCGGTAGAGATGGTAGGTTAGGTTGCCAGTTCTCCTTTATAATAATGCCCTAAACAAGCTCATTGATTCAGATCGGGTTGCGGAACTGTCGCCCCAAACTTACTGCAGTAACGCGAGAGGAAGTTGTTACAATGTGAAAATCATTGCAATTTATGCCGCTGATAGGTTGGATCTGAGTCTAGTGGAAGTTTCGATATCCTGTGAAGGATATCGGACAATATCCGAGTTTAGTTTCCTTTTACGTAACGCGTCGGAAGACGACAGAGTTTTCCTTTCTACCCACGACCAAGACAAAAAGATGCTTCATATTATAATTACTTGAAATAAAATATTTTCGACCAATATATTTTCCCCTTTCCTACCTTTGTCTGCCGCCCCCTGCCCCTTCTTTCGTCTATCTACTCTTCTTTCATCTATTTACTCCTCTTTCGTATATCTGTCCTTCCTTCGTCTATTTGCTCTCTTTGTAAACCTATTTATCACGTACTTAAATGACTTTCTTCAGTTTTAGTTCTGAGTGTTTGAAACCTTGTTGAGCTACCGCGATTAAATGCATTTTAGGAACATGTGTTGTGAGTTTTGGGGGTTCCCTCTTGAATGGCGGGACGCGTTTACAACTTCCCCTCCCTCTACTTGTGAATGAGGGCGATCCTAGGGGCCGGGAAGGTGTAGATGCACATTTTGTAAGAGGACCAGGGAGGGTGTTTTCATCGATCTTGCCTCTCCTCCTCTTTTGGTAGGATAAGAGGCATCCTTTTTGCAAAAATCACACATTCCCGAAATCAAAGAGCTAAGAGATCGCATTGGATCGACAGAATAGTGTTCGGTGTGCACGTTTTTATACATTCCAAGTACCCCTTTATTTTCTTTAGCACTCTTACTTCCCTTTCTTCTAATATTCAAAAAGTAAAATCCATTCCTTCGTGCAACTACCTACCACCTAACGAGATAATTTGTGTCGTAGAATTGCTCATAGTCTGGTCCAATAATTATTCTAGTCCTTGATCTGCACACACCGCTTTTGTTAAGTCGATGGTATTGATCCTATGACTCAATCTACGATCATATATATATATATAAATATATATATATATATATATATATATATATATATATATATATATATATATATATATATATATATATATATATATAGGTAGGCTTTAATTCCTACAGAACGTGCGAAAGCTGGTTAGAGGCGGGTTGTGCCGTAGCCAGGATTCTCACTATAAAAGTCCCACTTGTTACGGGGGGGGGGGAGGTTTGTGATTATTGAATTCTAAGAGTGCATAATACAGGTTAAATAAATTAGCCGAAGGGATTCTTAATTAAAGTCTTGCCAAGGGTACGTCAAAAAGGAGGAGCCACAAATAAACACACTTACAAAAAAAGAAACTTTACTTTACACAAATATAATAATAGCAATAGTTAAACGGGCAAAATTAAGCATTAAATATTAAACACTGACGTTAAGCATCTAGATCTATAATGACTCAATGGGAGTATCAATCACTGTTAATTAAATAGTTAATTTAAGAATAGAGGGACACTGGGTTTACAGATTACTATTACTTGTGATGGATTGGAGAGACGACCACTCAGGTCCAGACGGGGTGGTTCGGGTGGCGTTAACACGAGTTCTCGGGGAGAGGGAGGATAAGACGACGGGTTCGGGGCTGCTGACTGCAGTTCCGGTTAGTTCACTCCTAAATGGATGTGACACTAACAAATAGTAACTTTCAGTAACTATTTGGATGTTCCTTTTCTTTCTCAAGTTACGTTGAACAACAGAGCGTACTCTTCTAGTCACAGACTCTGCGGGGCGGGATTTACTTCCAGGAACACTTTGAGACCGCGACCAAGTTGACTCGACGGCGCATTGGCAGTCGATACGTTACGGCAACGACTTTCGTTCAACGTGATAGTTACGCGTTACGCGAGTTGGTTTGCGACACTGCTGTAGAGAGATGGACGGCGATATTATTTATACCGAGGATTGTTGAAAATCGAGAGAGAGATTCCATTCACGACAATTCGCTTATCGCAGCGCCTTCTAGACAATCTCCATGGTATCATAAAGAAGGCAAATAGAATTTAGGCTTCTCTGTGAGATATGCCTTCTTTCGTTAAAACTTCCTGTCGCCAGTTGGGGGAAGGGGGGGGGGCGGAGAGAGGAGACGAAGGTCGACTCAAACGGCAAATTTCTTTCGTTCCCACGATTTTCTGGCGGCATGTGAGTATGTACGTTCCATACCCTTTCAATTTGGAATTCAACTCGTCTCAAAGTTTCTCAGGAGAAGGCATTTAACCTTTACAAAAACAATCAATCCGAATATTGCTTACTCTAAAGTAAATTATTTTCAAAAGCAGTAAAGACTAACCCCATACAACGGGGAGGTCTGATCCTAACATAGTAAAAAGCTCTTACCAGTGTTTCCCAGCTTCATACCAAAGTACAGACGTTCCAGTGTTTACTTAACCTTCACAAATGACTAAAAGGTGCAGGGAGGCAGAGCTTCAAGACCTTGCATATAAAACTTAGGAATCAATCATATACTTCTAGCAGATGGCGAGAATCAAGACACTAAGAAAGTACTACGCAATGAAGCTCTCCATGAAACTATGTACCTAGGAAATATCATGCTCTGGTGAAAAGCAAATGGAGAGCAAGTAACCGTGGAGGTAAAGGAACAGCATTTGCACTATACTTAGACATTCTGTTCGTTTAAGGAGCTCCCTATGCAATCCAAGCAATACAAAACAACAGACTGTTATCCAGAAACGATAAACATGAAGATGTCAGGTTATACGAAGACCAAAAGACTGAGAGGAATGTTCATATGTCTACTCATGACAAGATTTTTGAGACAAAATTCCTGAAGCAAGTAGTAACGAATGAAAGACTGAGGCATAGACAAGAACAATGTAAAATTAATTATTTTGAACGTTCCCTAAGTTTTAAGTTTTACTCCGTTGCGATATTTAGCATGTACGAGTACTTAACAACTACTATTTAACATATACTACTTTATAGTTGCAGCAGAAGAGGCAGTTGTTAGTTAGCATGGCAATACCTGGGGTGACTTAACTGACATCGACGCTAACACAGAGGAATGGATTACCATCAGCCTCGTCCTGGATGTTCTCCACCATTAATACACTGTGACTAGTGTGTCTGATTTTTCCAAGGAAGGTCTTGAAAGTTGATGGTTTCTGCCACCTTAAAAGCTGGAAGGACTGATCTGAATAAATTAATCATCTAAACTTAAACAACTCGCTGGAAGAGAATGCTTTCCACGTATAATATCAGCCTCAGAAAAGGAAAGACTCTATTCCCGAGAGCCAAGACCTCCTGGCTTGTCTCTTTAGCCCAGAATCACATTTCCTGCTGGAGACACTGCACATTGGATCCGAATGGCTTCTGAAACCGGTCCAGTCTTGGTCAAAGAGTGAGGATTACAGGAAAGCGTTGGACTATGTTAAGCATCTGTAAGCGTTGAATGGCATTGCTGAACGTGGTATCAAGACAAGTTTTACGATATTTCTGAACTCTTTGTTTTTACCAATTTGTTATTTCTCGTTCCAAAATTATCCTAATTGTATGAATTAGAAAGAGGATTAAAAACTTGCTCTATCTGGTTTAGATAAAAATTTATCTTGCAAAACATGATCAAATGGACCGCGGAACTGGTGCTTTTAGCCGACTTCAAGCTAGAAATTTAGGCTCCATACGAATATTCTTGCCAAAGTTATAGATGAAAATAGTTGTCATTTCCCGCTTTTTCATGACATAAGGCATCGGAAAATGTACAGAATCATGATAATAAGAAATTACACTCTCAATGTAAATAGAATGAGTACGAGATAATTGATACGAGCAGAACCAGTTAATTGCGTTTAAGAGATAATAATTCACAAAGGCGAATATGAAAAGCAGTGTGATCGATAGTGTTAATCAATGCCGAGCGATGAAGTACTACCTAGATGAAAAAATGTTCGGCATATGCTTTATGATAGAGATGGACGTTTACATATAGGTGAGCAGATTGGCCTGCCATGAAAAGAGACTGCAAGTTCCCAAGAATATTGGAAGAGGCTATTTGGTCTTGAATCCGGTCTGACTTCAGCCTTTTAAGCAATTTAATAATAAACTCAAGTTGAGAGATTGGACAGTAGCTTACTTGGTTGTTGGTTGCTAATCTTTAACCATCAGGCTTGGTTGCAAATTATCGTTCGAATAGCATTTAATGGAGATATAAATACATATATGGATAATCTATTTTCTTAATGTAGGCTTGAATTAGTAGAAAGTTAAAAAAAATTATCTCTTTCAGAATTTATGTTGTTTACTTGAAAGATGTAATAATGTGGACGTGCTCACACTCTTAGTCTTTTTAACCATACTCACGAATCGCTTTCTATCTCTTGTTTTTATTTAGAATTATTATGTTTAATTTGCTTCTTCTCATTGTTATCGTCTTCCTATTTTTCTTGTTATTAGTATGAGTAAAGTTTCCCACGAGGAGGCAAGAATGTTCGTACATTTGAGTGTATTATTGTTTTGTGTCCTTATGTTTGTATGAGGCTCTTACATAGTTTGCTTGTGTAATTACATATATCAAACCACAAAAGATCTTATGTTGCGTCTTCTTCTTCTTCATTTTCTTCTAATCCATTTCTTCTCGCCTCAGGGGGGGGGGAGGGCTATGAGTAGTCTGTTACACTTAATGCCTAGATGAGCTACACGTCTTTCCCGTCTGAGTGGAAATTAGAGATTCCCTCCCTGTCAATGAGTTTTCTTGAAATCTCAGACGAGGCATGGGAAAATACTTGATGCGCTTCCCCTTTGCTCACTCTTCGCAACGAAGTGCGAATTAGAGAATCTCGGTTATTGGGTTGAATTTAACAGTCAGACGTGGTCTTGATAAGATAAACTCTTCCTCTCCGCTTCTTCTCAGTGCTTCTTTTATCTACGACTATTCCCTTACCTTTTTTCTACCCGCAAGGAGGTCGATTGTGTATCTCGGTGTGAAATCCCTTGATTTAACTAAGACATGGAGGAGAAACACAACCACCCCCTCGAAGTGCGCCGCAGGGAGGTATCTAACTTTGTAGTTGGAGGAGAAGCACGTCCTTTTACCTTCAGTGCCCGCAAGGATATAACCAAGACAGAGGGCACTTCCACTCTGTGTCCAGGTCTGAGAGAAGCTATTACGTCCCCTCGTTCCTTTTATGCGCCCTTACCGCTACTATATCCCCATTTCCTTTACTTTACCCGTTCTTCTACTGCACATCATGGAGTAAGGCTTCCACTCCTCTTTGATTGGATTTTGGGAGTGCTGACTCCCACCCTTTCCGAGGCCTGTCACCAAGCTGGATCCGAAACTCAGACCTGCCTGCCACGCCATCGGTAGAATCAGCTCCTCGGGAGTATCCAAGTAGTAATAAGAATGCCGTATACTGCACCTCCCAGCAACATCAGCTGTGGCTCGCTCTTGTTAATCTTGTGCTCGTGTATTACCAAGCAAGCCATGTCAGACTGATCACATGGATTCCCATGATCTCATTCTGACAAAGATGCCGTCCTTGAGCTTAGCAGAACTGAGAGCTAAGAACAGGACGCAGATCTAGTTAAAAGCAGTGCCATCCTTGGCCAGGACCTTCACGAATTCTTCATGAGGCCATCTTGATATCAAAAGGGGAAAGAAGCACCTTGCTCATGCTCGTCTGAAGATTTTCATGGAAACTGTGTCCCTAGGCACGAAAGTGCTCCTAGACTACAAATTTTCGTGCGTGTTGTGCTTGAACAGACTCCGACTCCCAGAGATAGAGAAAGAAGCATTTCCTCACAAAGCTCGTTTGCATACCAATATAAAGCCCAATGACATCTTGGTCTCTAGAGAGGTTCCACTGGTGGTGCTCATATTTGACAGCTTCTAGAAGGAGCTCCATATTATCAAATGAATCCTTCAAATAAAGTGAGTGGCCAATGGGAATGCTCGGGTACTTATTCTTATTGAAAGAGCCTAGGAAAAGACGCCAATCTGAGGATTTAGGTGGGAAGCCAAGGAACGTGATCATGTCAGAGTGTCCTGAAACTGCAGATCCTTACAGTTGACTTTACCAAGCTCCATTACCTCCGTCCGGATAACAAGAGAGCTGACTGCTGCTTAGAAAGGTGCAAATTATGAACAAGGTCATTCAAGTCTTCCTATTTTGCCCAGTGAGGCTTAAGAAAACTAGCTTTTGAATAAACACGAACTTTTCTACAGAAGATAAAGACTTTGCATAATTAATTTTTGAGGCCATTTACTCAGCTGTTGAAGGAAAATCATCCTTATTTACTTGGGGTTCAGGGACAGGAAGATTAACTTACTGATGAACGGGTGTGTTAGCTAAAAGGAGGTGAGGATATTTTTTCTGTAAAAAATGCTGAACACAGTTATAATTGTTAGACAAAATCACAATCATCTACATGGCTTAGTGGTTCTGTCCGGACCTTTGCAACAGCAAAGTTGAAGGCTGCTTTCTTGCCATTAAATCATGCAGTTATATTATTTAAACAGAGCTTACAACGGATGTGTGAGGCCCAAGATTTGTCATGATATTCAATTTTACATTAGAAATACAGAAAGTAAGCAGTTCTCAGTAGAAGAAAAAATAGAGGCGCTGTGCAACTGTCATGAAATCCACCACATACGTAACAAAAAAAAATCAGTTTTGTTCACGTATCCGCGGCGTTTTGAAGTACCCAAAGCTACTGTAAAGATATACAACAGCTCTTAAATATCACAGGATAGCCTTGCCAAGAAACTTATTTTAAGTTTACAGGTGTGACTCAAAGTACATCTGCAATGTGTATTTATATACGCACAAATTTTTCAGTTTATGAACACATTAACCAGTTACTATTTAGAACAGATAGTAAGGCTCTCTTGTAACGAATTATTACGCCTCCTTTTTTCTATACTAGTTAATTATCTTGTTTGCTTGTTAGTTTTTCCGTTGATTTATATTTGGTTGTTCTTGTGAAACAATTTTCCCTGCCCATACCTTTTTACCTATTAAATCCAATTCCCATAGTAACTATTATTTAAATTCGTTCATTTACTTGTAGATAAGAATTAAGTTTCTCCCTTAGCTTTGCTTCATTATTTGCTACTCACGCTTAACCTTACTTTTCAATAATTTCAGATAATCATAAGCTTTACAGTTGACTTAACTCAAGATTATATTATATAATAAATGACTAATTTTCAAAGGCAAAATTATCTCCATTTTACAAGAGAGACGACCATGAACCAGCCTGGTAAGAATCAAGGAACACCCTAGAATAGTCATCAGTTCTAATGATCTGGGATAACTTTATTTCATTTCTGATGGATGATTAGGTAAGGGCAATAGGGGAAATTCCTCAATTTGCTAGACTAGTGTCTTAGAGTTCATTAATCCTCTTCAGAAGCACCACCCTTACGACTTGGCAAATATATATTTCTCTAAAGAAAGAAATTCCAAGATGCTTTTTATATTTGTTGGCATTGGTAGTTTAACAGAAAACGAGGAATATATATTGTAAGAGATCAGAGAGAGAGAATAGACACCTGGTTGATCCTTTTTGTCTGCGCTAATGGAAGTGTGAAATCATGAGACGCCGTGGTGGCCTGAAAGCCCGCCGTCGCAGAAAGCTGCGACCAGTCTGAAGCCCCAAAATGTCCCATTGGCAGTCAGACAAATTTTTGCCTCGCTGACTTAGGAACCTTCCCACGATCATGACAATAGGGCGAGACTACACTCACCTGCCGATGCGTCGGACCCTGGAACCCTCCCCTTCGGACGGCGGGGGGAAACCCCATTTGACCCTAATATAAACCCCCCGGCGCTAGAGTTGGAAGGCAGTATCCGCCACCTGCCTGCCCCGTCCGTTCTGCTGTCTGCCCGCCCTCGTCAGTATCCGATATTCGCGTCCCGTTAGACTCTGAATAATCCCTCGCAGAACCCCTCAATCTCAGGGTATTCTCGTTTAATTCCCGTGAGTCTAGCCCGTACTCGTTGTTACCCGCTCCTCAAATGCAACGCGCCCAATCTCGACTCAGTGTTCTAAGCCATAAGGCAAGATCTAAGTTCATCCCGTTAGTAGTCATTGTCAAGAGTCTATTTATTTGAACTTTGCGCCAAGGCAAGGCTTACTCCCTCGGACCAAATCTTCGAGGTAACAGCAACCCGCAACTCTCCTGTGCAAGTGCTCTCTTGACTTCGCCCCCCATCCCCCCTCAGTGTAAGCTTTCATCGTGGGCGAGGCTCAAAGTCATTCGAGCGACCCTTCGGTCAGTATTGTTCGATTGTGTGTACAGCGACCGTCCCCGCCACCAAGTCTCCACCCCCCTTTAAGTCGCTGAGATTTGTGTACGTCTAATATGTTATATAGATTGTTTCAAAACCCCATTTAGCTTTTGTCAAAAGAATATTAATTTGCATATTATTAAAGATATTTTTATACTCGTTTTTCTATCATCCCGGAACCTACAAGAGAGACGACTATTTTACCAACCTAAAATTCGGTTAGTTTGCATTCTGTCTGTATCATAAGTCTCCCACAAGCATAGCCATCATCTATTTCAGCTGAGAAACGCAGGAAGGGTTGAACTCGATCATATTCTACGACATATTTATTTTCGCGGCTCTTCGCTTCCCTGAATTTTTTGATAGACGAGCAATAAGGTTCATGTCAATGACAGTTAAATAGTCAATCCAACATTAAATTCTTACCTTCACCTTAAGATACAATTTAGTTTCTGAATATTTATATTAAGATTTCTGCTCATGATTTTCTTACCTAATTCTTGCTCATGATTTCTTAAGTATTTTACACACCTATATCATTGTATAAAACATCTCCCCACCCCTTAGTTTTTGACCCTTGCTCTATTATTTTTTCTTAGTCCACTCTAAATCCTCAACAGCGTGTCCACTTATCCGTACCTTTTAGAGATATACTTCATATTTTGTCTTAGGAACCCATATTGTATGATCATTCATCCTCTATTGTATGATTCCTCACCTTAAATGCTCATTTTTTATTCTCAATCATCGTGTTTGAACAAATTCAGCTGAGTATTAAATTTATCCGGCACTTTAACATACTTTCCTATATGGCATTAAAATAATTTTGTAAACGTAAATTATTATTTGCTTTCGTCGCGTGCGCTTAGTTACGTGCGACTCTATATCTCACTATGTCGGTCGGTCTGTCGGTCCCCGTTTTGCTTTTTTTTGTTTTGGTAATAACACTGTAACTATTCGGCAGATTCTGACGAAAGCTGAAGCCCTTATGTTGTTTTATACAGGGCTGTGCATTCAGTAGGGTAAAACATAGACTCCTACTCCTTAGATTTTCAAATGTTAGACTCCGACTCCGACTCCAACTTTAACTCCAACTCCAAATCTGGGTTTTATCTAATAATCTTAAAAATCATTTATTGCATGAAATCTGTGATGATGGCTTTCCCTCTCTATTTAGTTTATCATCTAGCTATTTTGCCAACTCATATTTTATAAATTATCAGTTTAAGTGGTTGAAAAAACTAAAATATGCCGTATTTAAGTTAAGATTATAAAAGAAAACCAAATTCAGACTTCTGGGACATTTCAAGAGAAAAAAAAGTCCTGATGTGCATAATACAAAACGAAAAGTTAAAGGATAAAATATATCCTAATATCTATGTGCATAAAACAAAAAATAATATCCTACCTATACAAATATTTAGGAAAAACCCCCCCAAACAAGGAATAAATATTTATTTAATTATTATTATTTTTTCAAAATTTAATTCTTTTATTATAAGAGGAAGAATGAATATGTTCTCTTTATATTCATGCGTACCCATAGATGCTTAGACACTTACATATATATATATATATATATATATATATATATATATATATATATATATATATATATATATATATATATATATATATCAGTAATTTTAGCATTGCAAGTTGCAATTTAATTGGTCTTTTCAAGGGGATTTATTGGAAACCCTGCATTTGATATTTAATCAGCAATGTTCTGTATTCTTCATACACATTTTTAGAAGCTCTTCTAAGATTTGAAGGATCGTTACTTATTTGAAGATCTAAGATCTGATTTTATAAATTTTATTGCAGAAAACAATCTTTCAATACTGACTTGAGTAAGGGGAAACGCAGTTACTATCATAAATGCAGGTTATATAATTTCAGGGGCAGTTTGGATACGCTCATGTAGTGGTATTTTACAAGTGCGATTATATTTCAGTATCTGTTCAACAGCAGAAAAGAAATTCCTTTTAGATTTTTAAAAGTTTGCATCAAAGGATTCATCCTCTCGGTTTTTATTCGCTTTTTATTCGTTTCTTTTTCCAGATAAAAATCTATTCACGAATATTTAATTCTTCATTAGAAGAGGAAGAATGATAATGTTTTCTTTATGATCATGCGTACCCATACATAGTTATAATATATATATATATATATATATATATATATATATATATATATATATATATATATTTTTATATATATATATATATATATATATTTATATATATATATATATATATATATATATATATATATATATATATATATATATATATATATATATCAGTAATTTTAAAAGTGAAAGTTGCAAATTATTTGTTCTTTTCAAGAGAATTTATTGGAAACACTGCATTTGATATTGAATCAGCCAAGAATCTTCTTGGAAGATTCTGAGAAGACTTTCATAATATATACATGTAATATATGTCGTAAAATGCTACAAAAGTTATTATGTGATCTAATTAAGTTTAAATTGTGAAATATTGTTTTATTACTCTCGACCAAAAGAAAATTTCCTAAACACAACTTTCTATGATTATTTATCTTTATATGATAAAAACAGGAGTTAGATCGGATGTTTTTAACCGACTCCGACTCTATCACAAATGTCTTTGACTCCAATTCCAACCCTGACTCCACAGTCCTGGTTTTACATTGTGCTTCGAAGGGTATAATTGTCAATGCCCTCTCAGGGTTAGTCGGGGAATTATTTTGTTTTGAAAATAACATTATTACTATCCGGCCGATTCTAAAGAAATTTGAGAACTCTTCTATTGTTTTCCATTTTCTTTCGAATGATATAAGTGCCAAAGTCTTCCCAAGTTCAGCCGGTGAATTATTTGCCAATAACATAATAACTATTTGGCCGATTCTAACAATATTTGAAACTTTCATGTTGTTTTACATTCTCTTTCGGGTGATATAATTGTCAAAGTCCTCCCAAGGTTAGCCGATGAATTATTCAAAGTTTTGAAGGTCGTATAGTCATAAATCAGAATAGGTGAGAGCAGGCGACTTTGGTCAGCAGACGTTTTAAGTACGACCATGATATAACACATAACAACGGTTTTAAACTGAAAGAACGGCGGAGGTTCCAAAGGAACATAGCTAGAAAAAATTCACCTTTAAAATTATCGGTGAATGGAGCGCACTTCCCCCGGAGGTAGCAAATGCTAGTAGTGTGAATAGTTTAAAAACAAATTTCACAGTTATTTCACGAATAATGATATTGTTTAAATGCGGATTACTGTTGTGGATTGAATGTCGCCTGAGTGAGCATTGCGCCGACAATTTCCAACGGAGGACTACCAGTATATTTGTATAGTATGGGAGTGGCCTTTGTGTGGACTAAATAGTCTTTGCTGGCTCCTTGTACTTATATAACTATGGAAACTCAACTGTTACCACACTTTTAGCAATTCTTCTAACATTTTTATTTTCTTTTAATCCACATTTAACAAGTTATCTAAGTGATTTCATTCTCTATTACATCTGTTAGCTCTCTATTTATAGCTTATTTTTTTAAAGACTAGATCTCTTCCAGATGGTTTAACCTAGGTAGCATATTCATAAACCAATGTGGTTGTTCTCTCAACAATCCTACCACTTCATGTGCATTTATTTACTCAATTTATAGTTTTTACCACACCTCCGAAATTTATTTTAAATATTTTATCTTTCACTCCTAGTTTTCTGCTAGTGTTCCACTGGGTTATATATATTTTTTTATCATATTAATGATCTCCTAATTGCAACTTTATGCCTGTACACTTGAAACGGGAAATTAGCACTTTCTTCTCAATTTTTTCTTACACAAAATCTCAACTTAAACTGGCTTGGTTTGTTAGGCCGATATAATGCACTAAATTTCATTTTAGCTGCCTATTTGCCCACAGAGAAATTGCAATATCTTTGCCTTCAATAACCTTAATATTAATAATAACGACAATAGTAGATTATTTTCCTTGCTATTACTAGATAATCCGAACTTTTTTTTCTAAGTGATACATTAAAAACAAAATTTATAATAAAAATATACTTACACAGGTATAAAAATAATCAACCAAAAAGAACCAAAACCAAACTATGTTTATTTCTTCCTTATTAGCTTAAATATATAATTTTAGAAAATCGATTTACTGATTATTTTTGCAAGAAATAACTGAAACGCAATAGCCAGATCATTATTCCATTGCCACACTTAGAAAGTCCAATCAAAAAGAATTACAGTTTGATAGATATTTCTACAAAGACTATTTTTGACAGTATAAAAACTCTAAGCAGAAATTAGAATAAAATTGAAAAAAAAACGTTAGGAGGAAGGCAGATACATAAGAATTTCATGGCGAGAGTTTAAAATATATGTTTAATCTGTCATTCAGATCAATGCCACTCAAGAATAATTTTAATGGGCAGAAGGACAAACAATTTACCCATAAAAGCTTGGTTCCGTACTTAATAAAAGGACGCAGAACCCCTGATTATCGATTTAATGGTAAGTATTTATTACTATTCTGGAAAACGGAGTAATATAAAAGTATTTTGATCTGTATATACTGGAAGAGGAGAACTATGGTTGTTTCTTGTTATGAAAAAAGATGAGGCGCCGCTTCTGTTTTTGTGTTTTTGATATTTTGTTGTTATTCTGTTGTTATTCTTCGAAATGATCATCAACTTTTTTTCTTCCTATTGTTCTTGTTTTCTTCAAAGGTGACAACCTTCATAAATAGGATATCGGACATTGAAATTCTGCCTGTACAGTGGATAATTTTACAATTTACACAATGTATATTTTTAATCCATATTTTTAATCCATTCGGGTTTCTAGTCTTGTTTCAAACATGTTTAAATTTCTAGTGAAGAAAATTTAGGTTAGACACAGCCTGCGCTTACCAGATGATGAAACCTGAGGGAAACGAACGTGGGCATCACCAGCAATGGAGGAACATGAGTACAAACAGAGATGATTACAAAATATAATCTCTTTTT
This sequence comes from Ceratothoa steindachneri, assembly GCA_963969495.1. Taxonomy (NCBI): domain Eukaryota; kingdom Metazoa; phylum Arthropoda; class Malacostraca; order Isopoda; family Cymothoidae; genus Ceratothoa; species Ceratothoa steindachneri. The sequence continues at coordinate 124,213,211 of OZ018319.1, forward strand.
ACGAAGGTCCTAATGGAAGACCGGGTTTGCGACCTCGCCCACGATCTCTCATCAACTTTCTAGGGAAAATTCCTTCGTTAGGTTTTTGCTTCTTAGTTTTAAGTATATAATAATAGCCGTAATAATAATATTAATAATAACAGTGATGGTAATATAATAACAGTAACAATAAAAAATATAATAATAATAAAACGTCCACAAACGTACGTATGTAATTGTGCGCAGAAAAACTACGCACCCTGAGATCATCCGATACAAACACAAGGAAATACATAGAAACTGGGGAATATATTTAGATTTCAATTAATCTCACTATTTGAACAGTTTAATTTGTATGAAATTGCAAAGCAATTCATAATCATCCATTCATACCCTCATAATTTCACCTACAACAATAGAATATAAAAAAGAAGAAACGCTTCCCGTAGTAAAATGAAGAGGGAGTCAAATTGCTGTATTTCTCTTAGCCAAAAAAGTTGAATAAGATACGTCGAATTCATTTCCTCAGTAAGCGAAAAATTGCCGCGTTTATTTATAATTGGCCAAAGATTGTGAATCTCTATAAATTGTCTGTTAGTTATTAATTATATGGAAGAAAAGAGAAAGTTGATATATTAAAGTATTCAGCGTGTCCTATTAAACTAATGATTCTGTATTGTTGCTTCTCTGGTAAGTGGTTATATAGTAGTAGGTTAAAGAAATAATTCAATGATTGATGGTTGAGAAATTTTACTAACATGGAGTTAATGGTTTCTTTTTAAAGAGTTTTATTGGGTTATGTCATTAGATCGAGATAGTACCAACAACCATGGTACTATTTGACGTATATCGAAACTTTGTTCCTGGTTGATTAGGCCAAAGACCGTTCCAATTACCCTTATATTATACTTATTTGTCTTCCGAATTTATTTCTATTCATTTTTTCTTATTTTTTCAAGATTTTGTATTCTTTTTTCATTGTTATAGATTGAAAGATTGCAGTTGTAAATGAATCATTTTATAGAAATTATACAAAGTTTTATCCGATAAATAACATATTCTGAAGAAGAGCGTCTAGCCTACGAATGGCGTTAACCATAGATCTCAAAATAAGAAGAATATCAGCGTTTCTGTCCGGCACAAAAAATTGTTTACAACTCTACTATAAAATTAGACGATTGTGTAATTTCTATTCTAATAAATATATGACCTGTAAATATATACCCTAAACAATGTAAATTTAATGGGGAGGTTGTAAACATATGACCTGTAAATATATAATGTAAACAATTTAAATTTAAAGGTATACGTCAATTTGCGTTAGGTATCCCTCTCGTTAAACATACCATGTTTCATTATGCAAAAAATAAACAAAAAACAAACAAACTAGGAGTCGCTACCATGAGAAGCGGTGCAAGCGCAATACGCAATATTAGCGTTGATGTTTGTGTGAGATTGATGGTAATAATAATAAAAAACTAAAAGAAATTGTATCTAGTGGGTTTACTTTAGCCCACCCAATCTAACCTCACCAAACAAATTTTAAATAAATCTTGCAAAACATTTCCATGAGTGTCTGCGTGGAAGAATATCTCAGAGAGAGATACAAAATCTAACCTAATTTAACCTTGTAGGTGCTACACAACACAAAATGTGTTGTGAACGCTCCGAATTTGCCCAACACAAAAGAGATATTAAAAAAACGCATAATCCTTGAATATATGTATACATTTAATCTAACTTAATTTAAACCCATTTAGTATTCATTAGTATGTTAATATTTTTTATTATTTTGGACATTTAATTGATCATAGAGTGAATCAGAAAAAGTTTCTTAAAATGAGTCAGGAGCTGTTTGCTAACGAGATAATTCTTTATTTTCAGCCCAGGAATTTAGACCTGAATACTTTTCCGTGTCCACAGAAGTCCTGAACAAGTGTTCTCAATTTAATGTCTTTATTGTAAATGTGTCATGCGATTAGATTAAAACGAAACACATGAATATTGTACTAGGAACTTATTTCGTAAATATTGTAAGCTTAATATTAATACCGATCAAAATAACAGCGTGTAGCACTTGCATGGCCGCAACAGTGGCCACGGATGTGGTTCACAACCTTATAAAGCTGATCGAAATACATTCCTGTCCGAAGTTGAATTAAAGCAAAGATTGACGCCACGAGTAAAATACGACCCTAGACAATCAATTTTGCCCTAAAGTCCGATAACACAAGCTTATCTTGTCCCCAAATATGATAGGGTTTCGAGGGTGAATCTAATGCTAACTAATTAAACTGGTCCTATATCAACCAAGGTTAATACTTATTTGTAACTCACCTTATAATTTCCGTTAATATAATTCGATAAAAAAGTCACCTGAAAGCAACTCCCACCCTTAACTGTTCTTCGCTCGAGAAGTGCCCTCATGTTTTCGGTTCTTCGTACATCTCCCTGCACTGGTGGTAATCATGCTTTCTCTGTAGTTGTCCCATAAGCTGTGGAATGCTCTGTCTCCTGGCATGGAGTACTCTTCTTCCCCGCTGGCGATTTCAAGCGGACTCTGAAAACCCACCTCTTCTGTCAGGCTTTTCCTCGATGATAGACGGGCGCCCAGCGAAGGCTTCAAGGTCTTGAAGGGCGCTATATAAAACCTCTATCATTATTATATTTCTCAATTTAGCAACACCTAAACTGTATTAATCATTTACCCTTTGTATATTTATTGGGATTTTAAAACATGGGTTTTCAACCACGAAGGGGAGGGGGAGCAGTGTTTAACGGGGAAAATCGGGTCTCTGTCAGATTTCATCAGGTAGAATATCGATATTTCTATAAATACTATTCTACAGATTTCAAATATCTACAGGACATAACGCTTTACTAAATATCGCAGATTAAATTAAAAATGAAAATAAAAAAATCCATTTCGTCATTAGTAAAACATTTAAGTGATAATTCTATCAGCATTGTTAATATGGTAATGCTAAAAATTGTACGTATAAATTGCATTTCAGAACTCCACCTTTAAAATAAACTTTCTTTCACTGGGAAATACATTTTCATGAACCACAGAAATAGTGGAATAAGTGGTGGTAAGTGATCAAAAGACGTTATTGGGAACATAAGGCTGATGAATTACACTGTGAAACAAATTTCACTGTCAAGCAAAAAACATAGATCTCATGTGCATTTTATTATGAAGTTGAGTTTTGCTAAATTCAAATTTGATAACAAAAATTTCTAATCAAGTAAATTTTCTTGTAAATTTCGATGTATTTATAATTATGCAATTGGTACCGATTTCCAGGATATCATAAGTGTATTTCGGTCTCAAAGTCAGATTAAATCTACCCCTTGTAAATAATTAAGGAATATATAATCAATAGCATGTTATTTTAGCGTTATATAATGTATTAACCTACATTTTAGTATTTACTTCTTCGTTTATTTCGCGTCTCAGGTGTGTCACGCTTCAGGTTCAAGTAGAAGTCAGCCAGCATAGCAGGGCTCCATTTTCTCTTATACCTGTTTCCAATTATCGATTTATTCTGTTAAAACCTCTCTCCTCCTTCATCACTCACATCTCCTGTATTCTCGAGGAAGAAGGACAGATGAGAATGAAGAGTGTTTTTTCAGTGATATATTGCAGCCGAGATCTTGGTAGCCTTTGATTTGGCGCTCCATTATACGCACTCGCTGGGCCCATTGATGATTTCACAGAAGTCCTTTGCATACATCTGTGAATGAATGCCAAGCCGATAGCTCAGTTTCATTTAGTGTCGCCTCAAAGCTCTCATCAACTATGAGTTGACGAATCTGAAGGCCTACGAATATGCCTTCCTTAATCACTTATTTTAGGGAAGATCGATTTGAGGTACTGGAGATGTGGCTTGTTATGTTGCAGTGCTTTGGTAAGTTGCTTCCTTAGGCCTAGGTTTATATGAATTGGTGGCAAAATGATTCTCTCCTTCTTAAGTAGTGGCTCATGAAGAACAATATGGCATCCAGGCGTCAAAGTTTCCTGAAGTGACCATTCTGAGCGTACATAATGTTCTAATCTAGCACTACTGTCCCACTTGCAAAGGAAGCACATAAACTTGGTGTATTCAGTTTTTAGCCAGGTCCGCACTAATTAGCCACTCATGATCCTCTCTTAAAATGACTGAGTGAGCAACTAGAACTGAAGGCTTGGTGTTCCACATGTACAACAGAAACGCTTTTATGCTGTAAAGGGATATATTTATGAATAGCCCCCACTCATTTGGTTCATAGGACAGTTCAAGGGCAATGAATAGGCCTCTAGTATCATTACAATAAGTCAGGTTGTTTTCAAAAGTGAAGAATTGCTGTAGATCTGCAGAACGCTTCCTAATTACTGTAATTTCAGCATGTTCATCCAAAAGGTTCCATTGTTACAGATATGAGGCCAGGAGTTCACTCAGTTTCCTAGTAAGTGTTAGTTCACGAGCTAAATCATTGAGTTTCGGTTGAGTGATGAGGTGTGCTTTCTTGTCAGATTTAAGCTGTGGCACATATGTACATATGGTGTATCTTAAGATTCTAAATCGTCTGAGTTGCTCGTATCAGCGCTTGATTCGTTCAGAGGGCGAATGTGGTACAGGAATAGCACTTGAATGTCAAACAGGACGAATAGCAGACTGAAGATCTGGATACATGATAGATTTCTAGCCTTTTTTGTTGCAACCTTCAGTGAAATAAAATAAAATCAGACAAAAAATGGATATTACTGGCTGTGATCACTTGCAGAATTAGTTGAAATGCAACATAGTATGGATATGAGAAACTCACAGTCACTACTCTGAGTAGAGCAATAAATGGCAAAAATCCCACATGAAAATGAAAGCAGGATTCCAAGTAATTTCTAACTTATTCAGTTAATTATCAAGGAATGACTAAAACTTTTACAAAGGTGGTATATATATGGACCCAACGAAAGGACCCAAAATAGAAAAATAATATCAAAGACGGATGTGAAATATAAAACCAAATAGGTACGTTCTACTTCCATAAAATTACAACCTGTGGGCAAATAATGTAGACATTCATGTGACTAAACTAAATACATATATACCCGATTGTGAATAAATAAAAATAAATAAGAGAGACATAACAAAATTAATAAATCAAAGAGCTAAGATTTAAATTGGACAATTTCGTTATAAATAAGCCTTTTAATAACAGGGGCTAGTTTAAAGAGACCAGGGAATATATTAAAATTAGGCGAGGAATTAATGAATGAGCATTCAACAATATTTCTTTGAATAAAGTCATTAGATTTGTAAATAAATTTACCTGAATTCCAATTCATAGGGTGACTGTTTTCCGCTAAGGAGGGGGGAGGGGAATGCAGCAGCGCTTTATTTGTCCATTTTCACTATATACCACCTTTATAAAAATCGTTCGTTATTCCTTGATAATGAACTAAACAAGTTCGAAACTGCTTCGAATCCGGCTTTCATTTTCCTGTGGAATCTTTGGCATTTACAACATATATTTATTTTGATCATTTTAATTGATCCATATCTTGAAAATATATTAAAGACCAGGAAAGAAAACACATTCAATACCCACCTTTAATATCTGTTAAGTAGAAGTAGCCATCCGTTGAATAGTCCTTTGTCTTTTTTCAGACTATTAGTACACCAAACATGATGCCAGTCCATTTGCCTTTCATCCAGCCAGAAAGGGAAACATGTACACCTAACACAACATATGTGAGGCGCCCAACGTTTATCCTAGTCACCCACTTTACATCTAAAGTACAGTTCATAAAGTTTCTTCACATGTTTAGTCAACTGTCTCTTATATTGTCTGGGGAATTTTTGCATTCTCTAGGAATTTCAGTTCAGTCTCCCATAAAGAAAAAAACACTGTATTCTGTAAAAAATAATATAAATAGTAACAGCAGTAAATATTAAATGAAAATGTAAAAATATGAAGCATTTATAGTAAGTTACATAATTATCAAACGTTTCGTTAGAGTTAGCACAGATTTGGACCCATATAACTAAAAGAATATTGAGTATACTTTCATGAATTTACTAGGTTAGATTGACAAATACTTTAGAAACACCCTATTTTAATTATATTAAAATCCGCTTTAAACTTTAAGACTTGTCAGTATCGGCCTAATCCTGTTTGAATTCAATCCCTACGCAACCATTAGTGTATTTAACGTAAGATGATAATTTACGAGAAACTATAGGGCTGTAGAAAGAAACGGATGTTATATTCGTGAATCACGCAAAAGATACGTACCCCTAGAAAAGGTTATTATCATTTTCGGGTTTTTTTTTATTGTTGTACAGTGTTATTGGCGTACACACCCCAATAACACTGTAAATTCATATGTTAAATGTATGATTCTATATTTTGCTCTAGATAGTCTCGTTTCTTTTATTTTGTCTCTATTTCCTTTGTCGATGTCTCATTCTATCTTCAGTTTAGTCTCTATATTCCTTCCCCATCCGTTCTTTGTCTCTTTATTTTCTATTCCTGTACGAACCAAATTTCTAAATGTCTCTTGCGATAGAAAGTGAATGACTCCATTTTAATATATTGCTCTGTTTCTTTTTCCAGATAAAAATCTATTCACGAATATTTCTCCCAATCAGAGCTCCCTTACAAACAATTAAGGATATATTCGACAAATCAGCAACGAACCGAAATTTCTCGAAACGTTTCACGTAAAATTCGTGAAAATTTTCAGACTAAACACATCCATTATTTATCACAAAAATGAAATTCGGAAATTAAAATTTAGCATTACATTTACCCTATGTATCGTAGTACAGCAATATCTATCGTACTTTCTCCCATTAATTTTCTTATATCTAATCTTCTGTTTGTTTTATCGTCTGTATTCCAAATTCGAGCATAATTTTGTAGTTTTTCGTATACGTAATATTTGGTATAAACATATTTGGCTAAATATCTTCTAAAGGGTATTTTCATACTTGATTCATTTTCCTTCATATTTCTCGTAATCTTGTGTAATATACTTTAAAAAATCTAATTCGTAAATACATTATTTTTTTCATTTTTATACTGTGTATTCCGTTCTGGTCTAGATATATCTTCCTATCTTCCCTCTTTTCATTTTATCGCTAGTTGCAATCTATAATATACGAGCAATAGTTTCTCCTTATCTTTTTCCACTCATTATGAAACGCATCCAGCTCTTAATAATAAATATATACTTTGCTTGAAAATACGTGAGTTGCTCATATCTATTTAAGCATTATTTGGCTTAGGAAATAACTTGGTGTTAATAAGAGGTAATCTTAGTGTCTTCCACAAACCAATAGTTAGATTATATTCTTGCGACATAATCGCACTATAATCTTAAAAAAAATCATTTATATAAATAAAGTTTTTACGTCCTCAATTGATGATTAAAGAGCATATAGGAAAACATCCATCAGTTGGGTTTAACTTTAACAGGTTAATATTAAGTTTATTAAGTCTCGCATTTACCTAGTTGATAACAATTTACCCTATTGAAATTTCTTTTCGGATATGTGCATAACGTTTTATCAAACCTTAGTATCACAAATTCCTTAAACCACACCTTTGATCATATCTAGTGTTCCTCTCTCTCTCTCTATCTCTCTCTCTCTCTATCTTTCTTTCTTTCTCTCTCTCTCTCTCTCTCTCTCTCTCTCTCTCTCTCTCTATCTCTCTCTCTCTATCTTTCTTTCTTTCTTTCTCTCTCTCTCTCTCTCTCTCTCTCTCTCTCTCTTTCTCTCTCTCTCTCTCTCTCTCTCTCTCTCTCTCTCTATATATATATATATATATATATATATATATATATATTACGTGCACGGTTCGAATCCCACCCATGGTCGGATTTTTCGAAGTAGAAAATAACTATTTCCTAAGAAAGATAATTCGGTTTTCTCTTTCTTGCTGTGTGTTGGAGTTATATATAAATATATATATATATATATATATATATATATATATATATATATATATATAGATTGCGCAGAGGATTTGCTTTAATGTCTTTCACTCCTAAATAGAAAATAACAGCTGCTTTACTGAATTTTAACCTTAAAACCGGTATCATTAAAAGAGAAAATTGCAAAAAACAACTACGTTAAAAACAAACACTGAAAAAATATATTCGAAGCCAGCGAGGTTTTTTTTTCTTTATCTTGTCTATAATATATTTAAAGTTTATTTCACCATCTTCCTTATACGAACGCATCATTGGTTATAATATATAGAATTTCTTCATATCCCTATCATCAGTGCAATTATAGGCGATATTTTAAAATTGTTTCATGTCATAATTTAGCGATAAAACACATCGAGCCAAAATATGGCATTGCGAGGAGAATAAAGAGAGTAAAAGGAATAAATGAGCGAAATTCATTGGGAAAACTTGAACATTATTACGATTTTTTTTAACAAAAACACTTCGAAGTACACTGCTCGGGTAGCTGCCATATATGGGACGGAACGAACCGGTGATAAAAACCAGGCTAAAACAACAGCATATTTCTTGGCACTGAACTAATGGTGATAAATTGTTGACGGGAGATTATCTTTTTTCTACGAGTCACGTAACTAATAATTGGAAATGGAATGAGGGGTAGGAGTACACTGCTTCAGAAAACCAAGGAAGGTATGCACTGGAATGTAAAATGGCATAAACTACTGCTATCTCAAAGAACCTTGCCTCCTTTACCCACTGAACGTTGTGATTAACGCAAATAATTATGTGCTCATAAGCTATGTTGTTTTCCCTTCATCTATGAAACATATAAATACATTCTCTCATCCCTGAAAGAACAGAACTGTGGAATAGAAAGACCATTAAACCCTTAAAAACCCCGGAAGATAAAGCTAATTGGCTAACTGAATTTCTCTGAACTGTATTCTTTTGCAAAATAATTATTTTAGTACTAAATAATAATGGCGTACATATAATTCAATTAGAAGAGACATGCTAGGGGAAGTGAAAATGAAATTCGGATGGATTATTATGGATGTAACAGCCATCAACTTCTAAGTATAATGAGCTTACACTATATAGGGAATGATTTACACTCCCAAATGATTAACATATATATATATATATATATATATATATATATATATATATATATGCAGAAAAGATGCCATAGTGTTAGGATCGATTTATTTGCGAAACGGTAACAGTTTTTTAAATTTGATTAATTGGAGCGAGTTTGGGAATGTAATATTAATATTATTGCATCCATTTCCTTAGGATTAGCTGGTGAGTAAAAGTTGGTTCTGGCATCATAATGACATTCTTCTATGATTGTGTTGATTTCATCCTGCAGGAAACAAGGATCACATGTGCGATATGTTCTCAGGAACAGAGAGAGAAGAAACTACGGACCTTGGAACAGATTCGTCGTGGCAAGGAAAATAGGGAATGTAGGCATTACAGTTGGTTGGTTTCCGGTAAACAGAACAATTTGCTTTGTTGTTTACTTTAGATTTTTGGACATCCAGAAATGCCAATGAGCTGTTTTGTTCACGTTCTATCCTAAATTTAATGGTGGGGTGAATCTTGTTTAATTATTGAAAGAATAAATCAAATTCGTTTTCATTAATGGGCCCTGTGGTGCATATATAATCAACATGCCGGAACCATGTTATGGGATTAGGTAAGATAGGGAGGAAGAGATGTTTCTCAAAGTTTTCTTTGAAAGGATTGCATAATATCGTGAAAAGGGTATTACCCATACTCAGGCCATATTTCTGTCACTAAAAACAATCTTCAGCTTTAAACACATTGTCTGTAACGCACAAACGAACCAACTTTACAATTGTATTACACGGTGAGGGTAATGCTAGGTTAGACAAATGCAAGTTTTTAATAATGGCATCAAGGGTTTCATCAATAGTGATTTTAGTGAAAAATCTTTTTACATCAATACTTAACAACTGCTTATCGGATAGATCAACCTCTTTAATTTTATTACCAAAATCGCCAGAATGGATAAAGTGAGCTTCAGAGATACTACAAACTAATTTAGATAGGATGTTGGCTAACCATTGCAAAAGTTCCTACACGGGAGATCCTACACTGGAAAATAATCGGTCTAAGCAGATTTCTGTCCTTGTGTGTTTTAGGTAAACCATACATGTATGGTAATGAGGGATTGTACTGTTTGAATTGTTTAATTAGATCAGTGTCCTTTGAGATATTTTTACAAGAAGTATTAATTCTGGCACTTTTGTTAACATTAAAAGATTATGAAATTTGTAAAAATACCTTTTTAAGCAATTTCAGGGTCAAACTCCAGAAAACCTACGCCATATTTTTAGGGTTATAAAAGTACTACTGGTATTTATAGGCATTCCAGTCGTCATATATGGTTTCGGTTTGGCGAAAAAAAGTACATATTTTTAAGATACTACCCATTGATGGGGTTAAAATTGACAGGGAAATACGTCAGCCTTTCCTTCTCTTAATGTGAAAATAAACCATTAATTTCACACACTGGCAACATTTAATTCGCATTTAATTCACACATTGGCCATCCTAGATACAAGTATTTATATGAACGCCGCTTTCAATTTTCGCGCCAAACACGTGTGTCAAACGTTCTTAATGGATTCATGTGTTTTTATCGTATTTTAATTTTTAATCTATAATAAGACTTCTCATAATTCCTTGGTAAATTTAATAGACTTTTGTTGAAGTTATAGCCTCATTTTGAAAGCGAAGCTTTGCGACAGATGCAGCTTGATTATAATATCTCCAGCACTAAATAGCAAGTTTTATTTGTCTTTTGATTCGAACCTAATACTAGGCTTTCAAATTGTTTAATACCACTAGGTATTTTAGATAGGTTTTCGCTGTATAATTGTTCCCGAGGCGCGAGTGGATCAAGCGGGGGGTATGGGGGTGGGGGTTGGAGAAACTCCCATAAAGACAACCTGTAGTGCGGTTCGATCATGGCCTCCAGTAACCAAACGCATATACGTATACTCTATAAATAAATAGTAAGTACGTAAAAATGGTACTAATGGTGTTTTAAGACATTTTACTCATCATTTACGGCTTCGTTTTCGTGCGGAAAGCAGTTATTTTTAGGATAGTATCGCTGCAAATAGACTCGTACTCAGAGTGCTAGTATCTTAAAAATAAGTGCTTTCCGCGCCTAACCAAAGCCCTAAATGACGAGTAGAATGCTTAAAAATACCATTAGTACGGTTTTACTAAAAAAACGACGTAAGTTTCTGAAGTTTCACCAATTTCAGTAAAGAGTTCATTAAGATGCTACATAATTATGTAATTATTCATGGGTTACAAGGGGTTGAAGGAGCTCATCAAGGCCAACATATATGTAGAGTATTACTTAGGATCATATGAAGTACCAGATGGCCAAACCTTTCAATTATAAACCAAAAGTATAGGTATTTCTACAAAACATGCTAGAAATATTCAGTATTCAAACTTGCGTCATAATTTGATCTACCCTACTCTTAAACATTTCTAAACATGCAAAATTTACAAAGTAACTGGGTAAACTGTCCTAATAGTAAACTATTCAGTGAAAACTTGCACTTAATTATGTCCAGCCTGCTTCTTTCTTTTAAAATTGTTATAATCTATGTCCTCAAATATTATTTCTATTCAACTTAAAGAAGTTATCGGCACATAATTTATCAACTTCAATAAATATTTTGAATACTTAGGTCATATGACCTCACACTAATCGCTGTTTAACAAAGCCAGTCACTTATTCTATTAAGAAAAAGAATTAGAAATTCTATTCACTTATAACCAAACCAAAATCTTCTTTTAGTCCCAACTTAATCGAAATTCCCTTCCACTCAATTTTCTTTAACAAACAAGTAACGATAATGATCTTTCTATTCTTAGACCTGACATAAATTTGAAAGATCATAGCAGGAAGAAACTTGGCAACAAACTTTTTAGCTCTGATAAAAATCGTTACTTATAAAGAACATCTAAAAATAATAGCAATCAATAAAAAGAAGAACGACCTACAGGCAAACACGAACTAAATCAAAGTTTGGGGTTGTATCTAAAGTATTAGAATTTCTTTAATATGAACAATACACGCACGCAATTCATACACGGAAAATAAATGCGCATACTCTTACAAATAATTCCGAATCGTATATTCAACTTTCAAGGTATCATTCAACCACCAAACCTAAAAACTTTATACATCAACTGTATAATTACATTAAATAACACACTTTAAATTTTTACAATCTTTCTTTAGCCGAAACTGAAGAGGCAGAAAGATATACCAATAACAGTGATTAAAATATCACAAGCAACTAAATATATTTTAAATATTGAGATCGGCAGAATATTTTCGAATATAATGGGCCTCAACAGACAAGAAAATTGCTACATTTAAAACTATTATTTGAACGTTCATCCAAAAATGTTGAAACATCAATCTAGACGGCTCTTTTATCAGGTCATCTGAGGCAATTGCGAGAGTGATGTATCGTGTGCAGCTAGATAATTAATATGGCTTAAAAACGTATGGATTGAGATAGGCTAATTACATAGGAACGAAGAGTGAGAGATAGCCAGAAATATGCGAGATGGAGATACGCTGAAAGACTCACACAATGAAATAGAAAGAGATAACGGGGAGAATAGGCAGTCAGACAAACAAATACTAGAGGCAAAAAGATAAAATCAATACAAAAAACTCCACGCCATCAAGAAATTATTGAAAGAGAATTAGACGCAGATCGAGAAATGAGCAAAGTGGCAAAGAAAATATGTTTGGAAGAATAACAAAAGAAGAAAGTGCTATAAATAAAAAGTATAGAGAAAATATTCTACAGAGGATTAAAGAAAAATTGAAGGAAAATTATGCACTGTTAACGAATAAGGAATCGGGGGAAAATATTCTAGAGTGTATTAACAAAGGATCGAAAGGAATGCTGTAGAAAGGTTTAACAATCACATGCTAATTCTATACCGATGACGTATAAAGAGGCTGAAGAAATTAGTATAAAAAGGATTACCAAAGGATTAACGAAGGAAAAATAATATAAAAAGATTAATAAAGAAGTAAGGAACATTTTTGTACTATGTAAAGCAAAGAATCGGAAGAAAATATTTCAAATGATCTAAAGAGAATCTGGACCTTCAAAGAATTGAACAGCAGTTATTATTAGCATGAGAGGGATAAAGAATAGTATGAACATAGTATGTAAAGAAATAACACAGGATAAAAAAAAATATACTGTCCGTTCCACGGATTTGACTAGAATGATCACCATTATCCTCGATCTACAAAGGAGAGCTGTGGTCGGGGTAAACTACTATCGTAGTGGATAGAAAATTAGTGTTAAAACCCTAAGATAGTATTTCAGAAGATAGAGCAAATATAGTTGAACATCACATTTTAGACCGGGTACAGGAATAATCTTTACATGGGACGATTTACGACGTGGGAAAGAAAACCAGCAGAACAAAATTTGTCTGGAAACCTTTGCTACATCTACAGAAGTGACACGCTTCTATGCATAAAAGTAAAGTATTTAATCAGTTCATTTTTAAATTTTACTTTATGCAAAAGGAACCTTGAACATTGAACACAAAAACCCCCACACGAGCTGAGCAAAACTCTAAGAAACATGCAGGGAAATGAAGATGTGAAGAACACCTTATGGAAGAAACGAGTAAAAATGGCTGAAAGAATTCCTAATCGGGTCAAATTTTATTTTCCAGAAGTTGTTCTCTTCACTAGAGCAATGATGCGGATCATTGAATCGTTCTTGGCACCCTAATTCAGCTGTAATTTTTTAATTCAATTATTACCCCTTATATATATATATATATATATATATATATATATATATATATATATATATATATATATATATATATATACAGTGAGTGCAATAAATATCCGATACATGGTCAAACGTTTATTTACCATAGCTACAAAACAGCAAACTAATAAAAAATTGAACATCTTATGTATTTTATACATTAAATATAAATTGGTATCATATTACAAAAATAGTAAAACATTACTATGATTACGGCAAAAATATCAAACGAACGTTTCAAAAAGTACCCGATACATCTATGAAAACTAGTTAGTATTTGGTGATATGACCTCTCGTCACTAGTACAGCTTCCTTCCGTTTGGGATATTTACTTATGAAGTTCTTACAAATATTTGTAGGTATCTTGGCATATTCGTTTTAAATCTGCTAGACTTCTTGGGTCCCTTTTCTGAATCTTTAGTTTTGATTCTCGCCACAGATTCTCGATAGGGTTTTGGTCTGGCGACTGACTTGGCCATTCCCTAACCTTTATTTTCTTCTGTTGAAACCGCGCTGCAGTGCCTTTGGCTGTATGTTTTGGATCGTTGACCTGCAGGAATGCCCATCCTCTTGGAGACTTCAAGTCGTCTGCAGACTGTAAGAGATTATCGTCCAGAATCCTGCGATACATCTGTGCATTCATTTTCCCTTCAGGAATATGGAGTCTTCCAGGACCTGCAGAGGAGAGGCAACCCCATACTATTATGCTGCCTCCTCCAAACTTCATTGTTAAGATTGTATTTTTAGGAACATGCGCTGAGTTTTTCTGCTTCCAAACGTGACTAACACTATTCCGCCAAAATAACTCAATCTTTTTTTTGTCAGACCATAGTACAGCGTCCCCAAAACTTCAGACTATTTCTGACATGAATTATTTTCAACAAAGGTGTTTATCTTGGCGTGCAGGAATGGAATGCCTCGTTCCTATTAACTGCTCTAATTATATATTTGCATACATTTGTCCCAGCTGCTTCCAAATCTTTCTGAAGTTCAGATCGAGTGACTCGAGGATTCTTCTTTACTTTACGGATTATATGTTTAGCCGCACAGTCTGAAATTTTAGATGGACGCCCTGAACGTGGTAGACTTGCAGTGGATTGATATGACGTGAACCTGCGAATCGTGTCACCAATGATTGAGATTAATATTTTTATCATAGATTAAATATTTCTATAGCCCAAACCACTTTTATGTAACTAAACAATTAGTTATCTGCTTCTTTTTGGCAATTCTTTAGTCTTCCCCATATTAGAATTAGAGTGTTGAACGATGACCTCCTTCTCATGCAGCTCTCAGACACTGACTAAGGACTGCTGTTTCACGTGTACGAAGTAGTTTTTTTTCTTAAAAGTTCTACAGCATTCCTCTCAAGTAAACAACTCTGGAATGTTCGAGAATTAGTTATTATCGCTTTAAAACTAATTTTGTGGTTGTGTTGGATACTTTTGAGGCAATAATCTAACACTTTTGTCGATATAATATCAATGCGTTACTATTTGTGTATTCTAATACTGAATTTGTATTCAACGTACAAAATATATAAGATGTTCAATGTTCGATTACTTTGTTGTTGTGTAACTATGGTAAATAAACTTTTCACCTTGTATCGGATATTTATTGCACCCACTATATATATATATATATATATATATATATATATATATATATATATATATATATATATATATATATATATATATATATGAATATATATATATATATATATATATATATATATATATATATATATATATATATATATATATATATATATATATATAAATTAGGACATCTTTCGGAAACCTTGATTTTAGTATATAAGTTAAAGCCAGAACCAATATTCGGAACATATATAATTTGAAACGTTTCGAACATTAGTTATGTTTATCTTCAGCCTATAATGAAGTAAAACGATATGAAAGCAAGCAAGCTTAGAATACATAAAAAGATATTTGTATTAATGACTGACTATAAGTTTAAAGTTTGCTGAATTTGAGAGAAAATAATGCGAGGGTGTAATAATTAATAAATTTAGAGTTTAGTAAATTTTCGAGAAAACAATGCTAAAAAAAAATTACTGAGAGGATAATGCAAAATAGAAAGAAAAACACTGCAAAATTATAATTACATAGGAACGAAGAGTGAGAGATAGCCAGAAATATGCGAGATGGAGATAGACTGTTTGATATATATATATATATATATATATATATATATATATATATATATATATATATATATATATATATATATCTGTTTGCTTGTTTATTTGTATGTCTTTTGTTTTTTATCTCATTTCTTCTTTTATTTTGTCATTTTTACAATGGGTTTTGGCTGCCACCCAATTATTTTCATTCGGTCTTTTATTGGGTGATTCGGTATCTAAAATCTTTTCAAAGTCAGAGGTGCTACGTCTTTCTGATACTTGATTTAAATACTGAGTATTTCGAAATCTTTACAATAAATCCTATGAAAGGGAATTTCCCGGTTTGCAATTAAAAAGAGTCGCACAATGGAACCCATGACCAACAAGGTTTACATTCCAGCTACAAAATTATCACTATAGTAAGGGTCTATATCATCTACCAACCATTTCTTTATTCTGTCATTCGATTGATATCAAAGTATTTAATCACTTTCGAAATGTCGCTTGAGGCATACGTGGCCCAGCTGATTGCCAACAGTAGCGGAGTTCAGTGGGAGGAGAAACGAAAAAAACGAACCGCCAGGTGAAGTAGGATTTATGGTGTATTCCTTCTACTTCTTTACATTCGAGAGGAAAGAATAAGCACGCCAAAGTCATTGTCAGTTCATTCTTCCATATATGATTCCCAGCTGTAAATTACGGAAATGATTACGAACAATGGATTAAATGTACACCGCCTAAAATGTAATTATCCATTTATATTCTCAAATTATTATCATAAGAGAGACAAGATTGGTGCTATTTATTTCTACCAATGGCACAAAATATCCCATTGAATTAAAATAAATGTTGCCTTAAATAGTAGAATGTTGAATTTCTCGAACTAAAAGGTTGGTATTTATGACGATCGGAATTACCCAGAGCAGGTAAGAGAGAATTTTGAGCAAAAAAATACAGGAATTAAAAAAAAAATGACTCCCGTCTTCGGAAATGGCAATTTTCCATTTAAGACTAGTAATAATAATAGTCTGAAATACATAAAGAAGGGGAAAAGGTAACCGAATAGGTATCTTAGTAAAATGGATATGGCAGCCAGCTCCGTATTATAATCTTGTAACCCGTTAATCGTACGACGTTGGAGCGGAAGTTGTTAATTAGCTATTTATAAGGATCTAAATTTCTATTGTTTTTCGTTGAAGTCTTTGCGGTCATTAAATACAATTTTGATATAAAACAGGGCAGTAATATCCCGAGAGGTCGAATAATTATGATCGGCTGCCCTGTGATTAACGTAGGCATTTTCAAGGTTTCATTCTGATGAATGGTAGACGAAAGACTAGGATCTAATTGTAGACACAAAAGCCGTTATATAGGCTCTGATAAAAACGAAATTATATTAATATTAACCAAGAGTTATATACCTTTTGTTCCTCGGGGTAAACACAATTACATTACCTGTAATTTTGTAATTATCGTATTTGGGGAACACACCACATTACTATTCCCTTTATAGTAATGTTAATAGATTCAAACGCTGTTAATAACGGATATAAGAGGGTTTAAATTCCCGTAGAGCCATTAAGTGAGAATGATTTGTGGGGGAGAAGATCATCCGTAAACAAACCTAAAATTTGGTGCAACTTAATATTCGTGAAATGTTGGTATAATTCGTAATTTATGACCACTCGGGGCAAGGAGACGATTTGAACACAGGTCCTTAGTTGACCGGCAAAAAATTCTAAATTTGTGTCATTGAATACACAAACTTTTTTATTGAGGAGTTTTGTGTACAAGTTCTGAAGAAATGTGTTTTACGGTCCTTGTTTGGAATGACAGATGATGCAATTTGTCATAATTATTGGGAAAGGAATGAAAAATAACGCAATTTAATGGTGATAAAATCAATTATTGGGGCAATATGAAGAAGAAAATAGAAATAAGAAAAGACACAAATAGACAAGAAAGTATTGAAAAGGAAGTTATCAGAGATATAATTTTCTCACTTGTTTTCCTTTCCTTTCTTTATTTATTCTTCAAGTTTTACTCATTCATATTTTATCTTTGTTCTTTCACTATTGAACAAGCCCTAATTAGGAAGGGCATAGCTTTTTGTCTGAGAGAGAGAGAGAGAGAAAGAAGAGAAAAATAAGAAAGAAAATGAAAATATTCCTAAGGAAAATTTTGATTTCTTTATTTTTCACAACTAATCTATATACACGCAAATACGTACACACATTAAATATATACCTACACTTATGCATACATACAGAGGTGAAGCTTGGTTGCACATTTCGCGGACTACATATGAAGGATCACGTGTCCTTCCAGTCATAAGTGCCTCAAGATATCTCTCCTGCATGCCAGACATTTTCACTTCCATTAACTACACCACTTTCTTTACATACCTCCCTAATATATTTCTGACGAAGATGCCCTCATTGGTTTATATATTATCGATAACTAATCGTTATCACCACTCACCACTTTCCCCAAAAGTAGGGTGGGTGCGCATCAACGATACTAGTGCCATTGCCAATAAAAAAACAAATTATAATAAATAACAT
Source organism: Ceratothoa steindachneri (assembly GCA_963969495.1). NCBI lineage: Eukaryota > Metazoa > Arthropoda > Malacostraca > Isopoda > Cymothoidae > Ceratothoa > Ceratothoa steindachneri. The sequence continues at coordinate 124,231,742 of OZ018319.1, forward strand.
AGCTGAAGTGTATAATATACACTGAAACTTGCAAAATAGATCATTTATCAGTTATACTTTACTGTATTGCGCTGTAGTATAGCGTTATTACACCACTGGTTATCCTACTTGATAATCTATCTGGTATGCCAGCATGTCACCGTACAAGAGGAGTACTTAAATATATTTATATATATATATATATATATATATATATATATATATATATATATATAAATATATATATATATATATATATATATATATATATATATATATATATATACTTACTTAAGGCACTTTATATGTTACAAATATTACTAAACTTGCAATAGATGGTCCCTTACAAAGGTGACGGGGGCTATTATGTTCTGTGACAGTGAAAGTGAATGTTAAATAAAAAATTGAAACAGTTATTTTAGGGCTATTAAGTTTGTTTATTGGAAACTACATTTTGTGTCAACTTTTTGAAACTTTGGGGTTTTTTACTCAATGAATTTCCTAAAATTATTTTTAATAAATAGCTTTTAAACGTGTTTTTCAGTAACTTTATAATTTAAGGAGGGAATTTTTTTGAGTATTTAAATAATAATTTCATCTTAGTTTAGTTATGAATTATGTTTTTTCATGAAAGTTATTTCTAATAATTAGTTTATAATATAAAAAAAAATGGTGAAGTTCAGAAATAAATATAATATCGAAACTTTGTGAATTTTTAAAAACCCAAAGAATTACAAATGGTGATGTTCATAAAATTTATTTTTATATATCTTCTTCCATAACTATATTTTAGAAACGTGATATTTTGAAAAGGGGGAAACTTAGTTTAGAGTTCCTTTTTAAAATTCTATAATTAGCGAAGCTCAGGAAATTTATAAAAATTTAACCATGGCTGCTTTTTTTAGATTTTTAATTTTAATCATAGTAGCGAAACCATTGCCTGCTGCTTCATATATTTTATTATTATTTGCAAATTATGAAAGGATAGTTTTATTTCAATGTGATTCAAAACGAATTATTTCGATTTTGTCAAATTGGCGGGAAAGAGATTAATTTTTGCGGCGTTCTTTGCCGCTTAATTTCGGGCTATATTTTTGAATATTGGAAGACAATTCGAACGAGGGCGGTAACTCTATTCTAGATCAGGTGAGAGAATACCAAACGTTTTAAAATGGTTATATCGAATGTTCGTCGTGAAAATAATGTAGGCTCAGGTGGACACAGATTGTACTACTAGTGTTTTTTTGGACATCAAAACTAAAATTTTAAAGTTTGCAGAAATACAATGTGCCCAACAACTAACACACATAAACACTTTTATTTTTCATATACAGAACTTTGAAATATGTTTACCAGTTCAGATTTATGGTGTCATTTTTGAAAAAAGTTTTTTTGTACGGATCGTGATCATGTAGGACACACTCCGTCCGCCCTTGCTACCATTTTATCTAATTTTTTTGATATGCCACAACTGAAATTAAAATATATACTACTATTAAATGATACAAAATATTATGAAAAGAAATTAAAAAAATGGTTAGAATTGTTATTTTACAACATTTTTACCTAAGTATCAAAACTAATATATTTCCTAATTTATAAAACATTTTTGAGCAAGTAATGCACAACCCTCATTGTTTATCATTGCATAAATATATTAATAACCTCACTACGCAATATAAAATCCCCATGTTAGTGCAATAATGCAAGTCGAAAATTTAAAATTTAAAATCACAAAATTGAATACACAAAATCACAAAATGATAAATGCCCTCAAAGAGAATGAAAATTAGCCTACTAGACTACAATTGAATAAATTAAGCAATTACTTACTAATCTTAGTACAACACTATATAGTTAAATCTTGCATCTAAAGTAAAATAATGTTAGATAATAACACAAATATGTAACATCATTTAACACAGATAAAAAGGGTCAACTTTGAACTTTGATATCTTGTATTTTTATTAATTCTTTGGTAGTTATTTTTACAAAAAAAACACAAACCAATGTTACGTGATCAACATACAGTAGTTTCATAACAAAATCTTCATTAGTATTATTTTCACGAATTTCCAAAATTTTGTACCGACACTACGACGCGTGATTTTTTTTGGTAAACTGTAAACATAGAAATCCCTACGCTGGTCACCGTTATGAAATCACACTGATTTTCCATCACAATGATCATATTCACCATGGAAACCATAACCAGCGGACTCACGTAATATTCACGAACATTGTGGACTACAATGTAACTCGTAAAAAGTACATTAGACACGTAAAATATCAAAAAACTTACCTAGCAAATAAAAATGGCGTCGGAGCGCAGCGGGAAGAAGAGAAAGGTGACGTCACCTCAGACCCGTTTTCTATGCCAAAGGTAAACTGAATCAAACCTATATTTTCGCAAGAAGGCCCGTGTCCATGTATGCACCGTGTCCACTTTACCCTAATAAAGAACATTTTATTTGTATAAGTTTGAACAGGGAACATTCGAATGTATCTTTTTATCCCAGCATATGATAATGAGGAATTTTACTACTGAAGCCTTTGGGGGTTTTAATCATTTCTATTATTATTCCTTATCTCTCTCCTTAGATTCCTTTTCTTATGTTTATCTACCTTTAGTTATATTATCATTGTGCTCTTGTCTTTTTATGGCAGTTCCCTCTTCCTTAGTCTTAAATTGTAGGTAGGATGAATGAGTTGTTTTAGGTATAAATAACTCCATTCAAATTCTGCGTTTCGTTGATTCTCTCATTCTTGCGGGGTAAAATAGAGTACTTTTTTAATTTACGCAAATTTGAATTAAGCAATTTTAAAATAATATGCAGAATAGTAAAAAAACACATCTTTACTTTACGTTTCTTTTCTCTAAATTACGCGAGCTAGTATAGTTCAAAATTTGGCCATAATTCTAGTTCATTTCTTTTCTGTAGTTTGCCTTTTGGGTACAATGTTTAGGTTCGTACAGTATTTTATACTTTAGGGTTTACTTTAATGAAGATTTCAATGTTTTTATTTGTTTTATCTTACATTTTTTGGGACATATTAGGACATTTTTATGTATAAAAATAAGTTCCACACATTTTTATGTCTATAGTAAAGTTCTAGTCTAAATTTTCTCATTTCAAGCCTATAGTGCGAAACAAGAGACAGAACTACTACTTATATTTGGTATCAATTTAGTTGAAATTAAGATGTGTCTGAATATGACCTCAATACCGTTCAATACTATAGAGCCGAATAACAAACGATACATTTCTATAAAAGTTTAATTTACATGAAATTTGCACAATTTTCTGTGAATTTGGCCTGTGATAGTGTCCAAGTTTCTTTCGTAGACCATCGGATAAAAATGTTTAGAGGAAAGTAATGTATATTTTAAGAAAGGATGAGTCACAAACTAGACAACAATAGAAATAAATGAAACTAGAAAATACATAAATATCTCTATAAAATTGAAAAAAATATAAATACTAAGTATGAAAGATTTATTTTGAATGACTTGAGCACATCCTATGGGAAGGACATTACCAATTCGCCCCATTTTTCGGGTGTGATTTTATTCTATTCTTCTTCCAATCTTTGCCAGAGATCTTCAATATGGGTCGGTTTCTCACCGATTATCCTTTCTATGAAGTTTTTCAATCGGATTTAAATCAGTGCTTTGAGAAAGCGAGCTGATTACCTCGATATTTTAATCATCCAATAACTTCTTCATCTTCTTTGTAGTGTGTGGATGGAACATTGTTTTCCAAGGAATTAGTCTCACGTACCTCTGATCTTCAAAGAGAGGGGATCATTCCGATCACATGTTCCTGAAAGAGATTTTTTTTTACAGCAGGGTTACATTGTACGTAAACTGCCAAGCGGGCAGACCACAGTGCTTGAAAACTGGTCCGACACGATAACGCTGCCACGTACAAATTTTAATCTTTCTCATGTACGACCCCTCGCATCATATAATCTCCCTTGGACATTTCTTTTAGAGGTGACTCGTTTTCTTTTTCGACTAATAGGACCCATTATCCTTCTGAAGCTTTATTATGCGTGAACTCATACTTTTTGACAAATTACAATCCTTCAAAATATCAGACTGTGTCATTCCTTTACTCTTCCTCTGGACTAATTGTTTTATGAAGGATTTATCAACCTTGACTCGTTTTGACATCCTAATAAATGAGTAAATATATCAAGAGTAGTCAAAAATACATGGTGGGCAGTGTTGCCTTACGTGCGTAACAAATACCTACGTGTAAACCCAATATTTATATATTTTCCATTCTCTAGTTTTGGACGGCCCTTTTTTTTGAAATACAGATTACTTTCCTCATAAGTTTGTATGCAAAACCATAACAGTTTTTTAAAATTAATTAATTGGACCGAGTATGGGAATGTAATATTAATATTATTGCATCCATTTCCTTAGGATTAGCTGGTGAGTAAAAGTTGGTTCTGGCTTCATAATGACATTCTTCTATGAACCAAAGGGGTACTGCAGCTCAATGAATGTTTGGATGATCGTGTTGATTACATCCTGCAGGAAACAAGAATCACATATGCGATATGTTCGCAGGAACAGAGAGAGAAGAAACTACGGACCTTGGAACAGATTCGTCGTGGCAAGAAAAATAGGGAATGTAGGCATTAGAGTTGGTTGGTTTCCGGTAAACAGAACAATTTGCTTTGTTGTTTACTTTAGATTTTTGGACATTAAGAAATGGCAATGAGCTGTTTTGTTCTCATTCTACTTTAAATTTAATGGTGGAGTGAATGTCGTTTAATTGTTCAAAGAATAAAACAAATGCGTTATCATTAATAGGCCCTGTGGCACATATATCATCAACATAGCGGAACCATGTTATAAGATTAGGCAAGATGATGGAGGAGATGTTTCTCAAAGTTTTCTGTGTAATTCTGATTGAAATTGACAAAGTAGTCACACAAAACTTATATTTATGTATTTTGTTCTTTACTTTTGGACAGTACAGCATTAAATTTTACTAATATTTTTTAGCATAATTTCAATTTTAGAATGAACAACCTTTCTATGGCTTACCTCTATAGGAGGGTATGCCTTTCCAGGCCCATCGAAATAAAAGTCCTAAATCATTGATATTCTTTTTGTTTCGACTATATATGTATGCATATTCATCACATTTTTACTTCATTCATCTTCACTACTTTCTTTACACATGTCCCCTTACAAACTTTTGTGGAAAATACCCTCTTTGATTCTCTTTCAAAATTATGAGGGAGAATATAATGTCCTTTCTCCTCCCATCTTCATTTCTGTATAGCGCTAGTATTTTCTTTCTGAGTGGATTCTGGACCTTGTTGATCTTTATTCTGTAGTTTTCCAGCTATTCTTTTTCCTATCTCTTGTAGAAACAGATTTTTACTCTCTTCTCTCTTTAAAGTTTGTGTTTATCTTGGGTGTCGTGAGAAGACGTCTTTTTTCCGCTTTGTTTAACGTGCAGATCAGCAGAAGTCTTGTCTTAGTGAGAAGAAACGGTTGCGTCGAGGACAGTATAGAGTTGTTGGCAGATTGGAAGGAGGAGAACCTATTTTTCCCAGTTAGGAATGGAACACGCTTTTTTTCTCATTCTTTGGTTGACAATATGTCATTAATTAAAAAATTCAAAGTGATAACAAATGAGGGTATCCGATAAAATGTGCATCAACGGAAATTGTCAAGGAAAGAAGGGAAGTTAAGGTAAATTGCCAGTAATTAAACTTTTTATTTACTTAGTTGTTATCGAAAGTAATTCATAACATTCGAATATTATGTTAAAAACCAGAAAATCACTTGGAATATTCTATTCGTTAATCCTTGCTTGACTTCAGTCTGAATGGTTCTTTGAAAATATTATATATAGTCTATGAAATGTAATAGAGAGTATAATATGCACGTCAGAGGAAAAAAGTTTAACGAACCACTACTATTCACTTTCGCCAAATTATCATACACAAATGTCACGCTGGAAAGAATTCAAGAACAATTTCTAGCACAGGTTTCACATGCAGAAAAAAGTTCCTTTTAACATTCGCAAATCAGTCTGTCTCTCACTAACATTTGGGTGATTTCATGAAATTCTTTCCGCAGGTAAAAAAAATGAACCTTTCAAACTTAGGTTTCTTTCACGGAATTCTTGGAAGATGCCTTCCTAAACAAGACTTAAAAGGGTGTTGGAAATAAGTGGTCTGTGGTCAATTTAGAATCTTTCAAGGATAGCTGTGATGAATAGCACGATTTTTCTATGAGTGTATGCGTATGTATGTATAGTTTTAAATGTTTAGGACTATGTGCTATTGCGTTTGTTCATTTAGTGTATGCGTGTGTGAGTCTATAGTTTTGGGTTCCGTTCTACATTTTGGGTTCTGTTTATGTTTGTCACAACTCTGTTTCTTCGTTAAGGTTATAAACTAATTATTGCTCCTAAAATTTGTATTTTTCTTGTCTGTTAATTCTGTTCATTTGTACCGCCAGTAGGCTTATTGGCGCAATGAGTTCCTGGAAGAAACTAACAAATTAAAGGGATGCACCAAATCCTGCACCTGAGTGAGTGCATTGTAGCAGCACATATATGATTGAATAAAATTATGTGTAAAAGTTTACATAGATATGTTAATAGTAATAGGAAGTTTGCGAAAGAGTGAAGCTTTTAAAACTTAAGGAATGAAAAGATATAGAGGTAGTCTATCTGAATTAGTTTAGGTAAAGTGGTTAAAATTTGGTTTGAGCAGTTTCTTATGACTATCTTTTAACTCTTTGTAAGTATCTTTGCTTTTCTTCATCCTAAACCTCTCAAGACTAGCCACTTAATGGTGAATCTGAAGATTTTTAGTAGTCTGTAATTCCTTAATGAAGTGTTTTAATTGCAGCATTAAATCTTCATTAAAAAGATGAATAAATAAATTCACTGTGATTTTGGGGGTGGAGATGAGAAGAAGGAGACAGAGGAGTACCTCAAGTTTGAAAGTTTTGTTTTCTTTGAGTAAGTTCTGGGTTTTGAAAAAGTTTTGCTACACTCGAGTTATTTTATTTTTCGAGAGGCTTACGTGTGCGATAGAAAAAAAGATTCGTTCAACAAACTTACTTCTAATCTCCTAGCACGTGTCAGTAAAACGTCTTTTCCATTGTGTGCAGGGGTGTCAAGATGGAAGAGAAAGGAATCGATATCTATGTTCACTTGCGCGTGGGCCACGACAAGTCCAACATCGTCAAGCGGCTCAACGTCAGACGGAAGACCGTCCACAGAGTTACGGAGAGGCTCAAGAATGGGGAAGACCTCAAAGATCGACTTTGTTCATGTAGACCTCAGTTTGTCAACCGGTGGCTATGAGAAAACCGTTTGAAGGTGCTCCAAATCTAAAAGAAAATGCGAACGCGAAGAAGATCTCGGTGGCCACAGTGTCCAGAAATGTCAAGCAGGATGGCGACAAGAGCTTGAGGTGCGTGTAAAAGCCTCTGCCAACCGAATGTATGAGAGAACAACGTCAGTGCTGTCGTCGCCTACTCAATGACAAGAAGATTCATGGCAAACGAATTCTCATTTTTTTCTGATGAGATAAACTTCACGGTCGATCTACTCATCCACAAGCAGAAAGACTACGGACGTTTCCGAGGTCCGTTACTTGTCCATGACCAATCAGTCAGCCTCCCTGAAGATGTTCGGCGTCTTGGCTCCAAATGGCGAGAATATGTGCCTAGTGTGGTTCGCGGCCGATTACAGGGACATATTAGCCAGGAGAGTCCTGCCCTGCGTGAGAAAGAACACGAAGAAGACGGACTACCTCTTTCAGCAAGATGGTGCCCCGGCCTACACAGTCATGACCGTGCAAAAAGGTTGGTATCAAACATGATGTTCTGATTGAAGGACTTTTTGTCGCCGCAGTTGCCCTATCTCAATATCCTCGACTGCAGCATAAAGGCGCATGTCGAGTGCAAGGCCTGCAATGTTCGCAACACCAGCGTCAACGAGCTGAAGTTTTTCGCCAATCGTGTGCTGGCTAGCATCCGAAAGGGCTTCATCTGCAACGTATGCGCGGCCTTCATGTCTCGTCTGGATCGCGTATTCCAGTAAAATAACGCGTCTAACTGGATCAAAACTATCATTGTGTCTTTTGTTGATAGCGTCGTAACGAGTATAAAGGACTTTTGCAATAGGTGGCACTTACACCATGTGGATATAAAAAGAATAAAAGCATAGTTATTACCCATTATTTAGTCAAATGTAAACTGATATTTTTAAATCAGTTTTCTGAAATTTATAAGATTATATTTCCTGAATAAATATATCTTTGTAATCAGGTACAGAGGCTGTAAAGTGGATGGACACGGTACAATGGGGTGACGATTAGTGAATGTTCTCCCTGTTTAACTTATTGGCTAAATTGCGATTAGTTTATTTAAAAATTGGTTTCATATATAATGGAAAACCACCTGGATAACGAAAAATGAAAAGTAACCAATGGACTCCATGGTTTGTGTTATTTACTTTTCTCATATATAATACCTGTGAAGTATTAACTAATATAACTTTGTTACTACCTCACGGATAATAAAACATGGAAAGAGTGGTCCGCTTTGATTTTGTACAAATACGACGCATTTTTTCATTTAATATGTGTGAGAGTATTTTACACTAGGTAATATATAATGTATATTTTTACACTGACTATTTTAGACCACAATCATTCAAAAGCTTTGTCATCCAGAACCTATCTTTGTAAGCTGAAAACATAGAGGCTTAGATGTGTTTGCAAGTACCTATAAAAATAAAAATACAGAAAAAAATAATAAGAAGGTAAGATGTCAAGAGGATTAAAGTTACGTAAAAGCATTATGGGAATTCTTTTCACATATGAGAGTGAATGATTGAGCGAAAGAGTGTGTGATGCGAAGACAAAGGGCACAGAATGGGAATCTTAAATACCGGAATTTCCATTCGTTAAACAATGTATATTAAATCTTCAAGTGAATAGGAGAAAAAGTCCTCTTATGTAAATTACAACTAAACTCACTTTTTCCCTTTATTCGAGCTCAGATCAATTATTTATAATTTGAAAGCTTTTCCAAGCCGCGAAAAAAGGTGAATTATATAGTAAAATAACCTCTTTGTACCTTTATAATATTATGATCTACCAAACCTCTTCTAATGCATCAATAATAATGAGAAATAAAGATTATGTGAGCACTTAAATGATTCTTTTTTCACCCCGGTAGCGAATAATTGTAAGCAAAATTATATCTCGACAAAAACAAGACAGTGACGGATATATGTGTGTGTGTTTGTGTAGACGCATGCTTGAATGTATGTATGCATTTTCTAACCCCTGTGTATAATTTTTTTCTTTCGTATTACTTTAATTCGCTAAAACACGGAAGGTAATCAAACATGGAACTAAAAAAAACTAATATTTTGGTAATGCCGTTCCATTTAAATTACCTTAATAGAAGTTTATTGTTTATAAAATTTCTTTACCTTATACTTATGGAAGTTTTTCTAAATCCGGTAGAAATTAAGGAGTTTTTTGCCCGCATGATTAACTACATTATGACGTCAATGTTGCCAAATTGGCTTCTTCCAAGGAGTGGAGAAAAAAGTATTAAATCTCTCGTATAGTTCCCCTTTTAAAATTAAACCTTTGAATTTGCCTGTTTACGATTTTGTTTGTCTACATCAATATCTTTCTGTACACCACATATATCGGGTAAGGATGAGTTTAGTTAGGAAGCTAATTAGAGTAACCTCGCAGAGTGTGTTCTGAATTTCCATTTAAATTCATTAGACCTTAGGATTGGTTCTGCGATTCTTTTAACCACTTTGTGGGTTTTAAAGATTTCTTTGGAGGGAAATGTGTTATTAAATACTATGTATCACTATTTACGTTCCTTTAAGCATACTGCTCCATAGAATGGCTTCGGATTTCCGTAATTATTGCACTCTGTAATGCATAAGGACAAACAGGACAAATTAAATGTATGGAAAATATGAATGGGCGTATAAGAAAAATAACTGGGAAATTGATAGGGGAATAACAAGGGGAATTTAGGGCAGGTAATGTATGTGTGGAAGAACCCTTTGCACTGACACAGCAAGCTAAAAAAACAAAGAATAAGAGATGTAAATTTTATACTGAGTTCGTGTATCTTGCCAAGAATAGAGAAGTAGATAGAGAGAGTTATGGAGATTTTTCCTGTTACACTTCCACAAAATAAATGCCGAAATTCAATTTAATTTTATTTATAATTTGTTTTAAGTTTCTATATATCAGTATGAAAGTTGTTTCTTTTTAAGCATAACCATGCAAAGAATGTATTCTAAGTTCTTAGTAGCAAATACATATGTTGGTTGTTTTAAGCTTACTTTTTTATGAATGTGTATTGAATTTTCTTCTCTCAGTACTTCTTTATCGAATGAGTTAGGATCTACTGTTTATAAGCCCCTTCTTTATTTTCAGCACACTTCGCCATAAAATGGGCTCCGGTTTTCTATTTATCACACAATGAATTTTGTTAGCGTAAACTTTTCTTTTTATTTTAATATTAATTATTTAAGGAGAAAATGAATGTTTGCTTTGAATGACGTCATTCTAAAAGACCTCTTCATGGAATAACGTAGTCAGGACAGACAATGTCTTAAATAGTAAGGAGTGGGGGGGATTAAAACGGTTACCTGCATCAAAACCCTAACTAGGGTGAATAAATATTGTTTAGAAATATTCGAATTTCAGCCATAAAAACCTTGATATACCGTGGTTACCATCTCTCCTCCACTTACGACTCTATACATCATGAATTCGTAAAATTAAAAACGTACTTTACTAATAATAGTTATCCGTCGTTATACATTAATTAAATGATTAGAATATTTCTAAACAATATTTATTCACCCAAAATAAATATACCTACATTCCCTAAGCAGATGCATTATTTTAAGTTTCCAGAAATGGCAAGTATAGAAAAATTGTTCAGACGAAAATTCTCAATATATATTAAATCTTTAAAACCTACTCTTAATTCAGATAATTCGTCAGTTCCTCTTCATGTTCTGTATAAACCACAACCTACCAAACCATACTCAATAATATTGTTTAAATATTTGTCAGTTGAAATATTTCACCGCTTAGTGTTAAGGTGTATTCTTTACTATAGTTACCAAAAACCTTTTGTATATCATAACTTTGCAGTATTATCTATTTAAAATGTATAGAGTGAATTAAACATTCACCCTAATTTCCACAGTTATTACAATCAATTTATGTGATTAATCTAAAGCTATAATTCTCATTATTGTTAAATTGCTAATGATTTGTCATATACTCCGAGAAACCAAAAGATGAGCGTACAATCTCGAAACGTTGTTAATTTCAATAAATGGATTTAGAAAAATGCTTGGATTATTTTTCGTCATTGGCCTCATCTTTAAAATTAAGTTGCACCTCGATGGCAAATCGACCCATCGCCAATATATATATATATATATATATATATATATATATATATACATATATTGCCAACGTAAACTTTTAGACTGATATATTTTAAGGAAGTATATCTTCTTTTTCTTCTCTCATAATTATCGACTTCTGACTTTATTCATTGCTGCTTGGTGCTCATTTTTTGCAATTAAATAGACTTCTAACAATGGATTAGCGGTTAACTCCTCCCGTTGGCCACACCCCTGCGGGGTGTGGCCTATACGGCCTTATTTGCTAATCTTAACCGCCTTTTTTAATCCCCTTTATAGACTCTTTATTTTAACACCCTGAACACCCTTTTCTTCTTCTTTTTCTTCTTCTTCTTTTCCATCTTCATCTTCATCTTCATATTCTTCTTCATCTTCACCTTCATCTTCTTCTTCTTCTTCATTTTCATCTTCATCTTCATCTTCATCTTCATCTTCATCTTCATCTTCTTCTTCTTCTTATAAAGGAATTATTCGAAATAACTGATAAAAAAATGAAATCTACTTAGGTGACAACCGAACTAAAAGAAAAAATCTTATTCAAACACCTTCAGAAAATCTCGTTCTTAAAATATAGGGTTATGGATATAATGCCTTGCAGTGTAGTGTAATTGTCTTTGGTATTTCATCATTTAAATTTTTAAGCTCTTTAATTATTTGAATTTGACCTAAATTAGGAATTTTAAAATTGTCTATTGGATATTTAATTTATATCTTGATTAATTAATGCAATTTTAACTTAAAACCTTTGTATACATTGTAAATGATCTAAGGGAAGGCCTCTTTACCGAGGTTCTTAAACATTTTGAAAGTCGTTTATCGTCTCATCCGGAAAACTCTAACTTCGGCAATACTCTATTGTTCCATTAAAGACTCCAATTCGGGATACGATCAATGAGTATTAGAAAAAGCTTTCTCACTCTTCTACATATTTTTTTGTATATAAGGTAATTTTATTTTTGTTATAAGTGGACAAAGCCACCCCTCCCCGTCCACATATTAATCCATCGAGCCTTCTCTAATGGATTACTTGTAAATATTCAATACTTTCAAGGTAAAATCGCTGATAATATAAAATATGATTTTAAGGAATTCATTTAAAATAAGGACTGTACTTTGGAGTATGGGCATTAAATTATCGTCTTATGTGCATTGAAAAAAGTGTGCCTATTTAAACCAAACTCACTATGATAACTAAATGTATTTTATAAGTGGTTACAAAATTATCTAACCTGCAAAGCAAAAATACAAAATAGATATCTAGAGATTTTAATATTTCAAATATTTCATGAAGTTTCAAATATTTTACTTCTTTTATAATCGTTCCTCCAATATCTTTACTTGAGCTCACGAAAAACAATAGAAAAAGATAAAGAAAGGAATAAAAAAATACGTTATAGTTTAAGTGAAATAGGTAGGCAGTTATGACCCAAAGCAAGTAATTTTCTTTATGTGTGGGATAGAGTGGGAGGGATGTGTAAGCCTACAACAGGTTCGACGTCTCCTGTTTCAGCTTCGCAAGATAAAAGGCGTAAAAAAGGGAATTTTTCGTCGTAAGACGATATGATTTGATATATATCTCCTGCTCTTAGGATTCATCTTCGCAGCTTTTTCTTGTCGATTTTATCTCAACGTCTCTGCTTCATTCCCCTCCATCTTTCTTTATCCAATAACAGTATTAGGTTGTCTTGAATATAGGGGCACTTTTCTAGAAATGAGATAAGTAAACAAAAGTTATAATATGGTGGAAATTAGGTACGTTTAGAGATTATTTTTATTTAGATTTTTTATAATTTTTATATCCTCGCAGTTTTTTCAAGCTAAATTTAAAACCTCCAAATCAATTTCGTCTACATTTCACCTTCGTTATCTCCCTATGATCCACTTACAGTTACTTCCAAAAGTAGAAAAAGTTCAAATCAGAGGTGAAGGGCAGATAAAAAAATAAAAGATATGGATCCAAAATTAGTTTCAAAACACTTATTTCCGTGAGGTACTATTCTAAAGAGGAATTTATCAAGTCTATTTTTAATCATATTAATTACTTTGCTTTCAGCGATATACTTTGGCAAGGCTTACCAAGTTTGTGTTATTTTATAAAGAAATTCTTTGTTATCGCATTATTAAATCTAGCTTTAAACTGTTTACTAGCTTTAAGCTATTATATCTTGTGATCATTCGGTTATCCAGCTTAAATATCGAACCATAATTTATATCGGTAAAATTATTTAGGATTTTAAAGTCTTTAGTAAGCTGGGAGCACAGATGCTTATTTTCCAGCGACTGTAAAGTGAGGTCTCTAAGTCTGTCTTCGTACGATCTGTTTATAAGTTTAAAGATCTATTTTGTCACTCGACGCGTTTCAATATTGCAGCCCATTTTCATGTATGATGACCAGAATCAGAACGCATACGCCATATCCTAGTATATTTTAGTACCCCATTAGGGTTTTGTGACTCCATTTTGAGATTTGGACACCTAAATACTTTACCATTTTGTGACTCTATTTTGATATTAGGATACATAGATACTTTACCATTTTATTTTTATTTAAAGATCGAACATATATAAATCCCTGCATAGCGTAGCATGACCTATTCGTGTGCATTACCATCACTTGCATCATCCATATTTCCGTTCATTTGACTACTTTATTTAAGTCCTTAGCAATTATTCACAGCTAGTAATATTTTGCCTATCAACCTATTTTCGTGACGTTAGGAGAAAATGAGTGGAAAAAGTAATAACAAAGAAAAAACTTGGAGTTCTTTATAACGTTAATCGAGAACTCCAGCGAGGTTGAGTTTTTTTCTTTCTCTAACTATTTTCATCTCTATCTCTCTCTTCCTCTATATATAAAATATATATAAATATATATACATTTATAATATATATATATATATAGAGAGAGAGAGAGAGAGGGATGAATATAGGTAGAGAAAGGAAATACCAGAAAACTCGCTGAGTTCTCCATTAACGTTGTTTAGAACTCCAAGTTTTGTTTCTTGGTCTTTACTTTTACCCTTCATTTTTCCCTATGCGTCATGAAATCCATATATATATATATATATATATATATATATATATATATATATATATATACAGGGTGCGTGAGAATTTTAACTATCTTTTTATTTTCTTTATCAGATTAATATTGACGAAGAAAATGAAAAGCAACTCTGTAATCGTTGCCATAAGAGCTCAGAATAATGATACAGAGATTGCTCCCTCTCTGAAATTTGCACAATCCTTCTTTGCCAAAATTAGTATAAATCTAGGATCTGCTGATAAGGATCAAACATTTAGCACCAAAACGCTAACTAAACACATACAAACGGTTCCAATACCATCAAAACCCAAGAATATGGGCAGAAATTTCCGGAAAGGAATTCGAGAATTCAGAATGCACCAATAGAACAGTTTGGCTTGAAGATATCCATTACAAGTGCAACGTGATACAGAGAGGTAAGTTCATATCAGGTAAGACGAAAAGGAATAGTTTGACCGTTACACAGCGCTTGCTCTCAATGTTGACACATAAGAAGCTGGAATGCTTTGGTTTTTCTTTGATGATAAAATTTAGACAAGAAACAAAAAGAAAACCTAGGGGATGACAGATGGTATTGCCCAGTGCTAAGCAAAGTTCCAACTGTAATGCATACCAGGTTTCTAGCCACTGGGATGGTTCTGAGAGCCGTTAAGCGTGAGGGAGATGTCATGCCCGCGCTCCCTTTTTCACAGGGCTTGAAAGTCATTGTTGCCGACTTAACAGACATTTTGGGGAAGGCTGTGGGGCCCTGGTTAGATAGAGTCCCCAACGGAAGACTTCGCATCTTCCAACAAGACCCTGCACCATATCATAAAACTAAAGCAAACCGAGCATCGATGTGTGCCAATTTCCACGACCATGTTCTCGTAGACACAAGGACTCCTAGCTCAACAGATTTCAATCCATTGGAATATTATTTATGGAGCTTCGTCGAGAGAGACGTCAGCCATTCAAGCCTCAAGTCCGAGATAACAATGACATTGATAAAAAGCATCTGAATCGAGCATGCCAACGTTTCATACTCCGAAATGATGCAGCCAAAATAAAAATAAGTAATGGAGTGAGGGGGACCAAAGCCTCTCACCCATGCATTATTTGAAAACGAAAGAATGGATGAAAAATGGCCTACGAAAGAACGGGAAAAATGTATACGTGACGTCATGAAGGAATAATAGAGCAAGAATATGCTTTGAGTATTCGTTGTTGAGCCCTAAGTCATTTACTACATTTTGTGTTAATTTTGGCTAATAATTTATCGACGTTTATCAATACTTGTTGGACGTTTGCTTATTTATTACGTGTTTTACCCATTTTTACTGCAATAATTTTTTTCTACTATTGGATGTATTCATTATTTTCTTTCGTTACATTTTTTACCGTTTTTTACATTTTTTCTTTCTTTTGCCTTTCGTTCCTTCTTGAATAGATAAGTTTCTTAAAATTAAGGAGTTGAATCTTTCAGACGCTTGATTGAAACTAGATTTTTCGGGGTGAATTCATATAGGCCCTTTTTATTGTTATTACCTACCTTGTACATAGCTTCTTTGTGTGCTAATAATCCGATTAATTTGCTCCTATTTTAATTAATTTTCCATCGCAAATGCTTGATAAAGTTATCCAATTGATCCATTTGTTTTTATACTAAAGTAAATACAGTTTTTTTATTTTATTTATATATATATATATATATATATATATATATATATATATATATATATATATATATATATATATATAAATATATATGCAAATTTTGATAAAGACCATTGTTTATTTTGCCTTAATTAATTTCCCTTGGCATTCTTATAACTATCTTTTTTATTCGATCTTGTAGATGGTGGATCACTTGTCCAGTATTCATCTCTTTTTTAAATAAATGTGTTTGGTAAAAACCAAACTAAATTGCTAAGCTTTCGATCTTATTCGATGATCTTCGGAACGTTTTGATATGTTCTTGCCTCCTTTACCGATGTAATGAGTGGAGTGAGGATCCGACAGAATGATATAAGTTTAAAGTTCAAAGTTAAGGAAAGTGATGAAATGTGTGGTAGGTTTTCATAGGTGTAAAAATATTTACTAGTTTGCCCTGGTGTTGAGGGCATCACTAGCATACTTTCTTCTTCTTGTTTGTTTAAAAATTACTTTTCCTCCGTCAATAATGACGGTCAGGTTCTTCCATTGTGTTATATATATAATTATATATACATATATATATATATATAAATATATATATATATATATATATATATATATATATATATATATATATATATATATATATATATATATTATTCCATTGATAAGTTCCTCCGTCGTGGTTTTCAAGCCTTTTAATTGGTTTTTATTTTGCTAACTATTCTCTAGTTTCATATGGGCATTTTTGCCTCTTTTATTTGTACTTTATTATTTATTACTTCGTTGTTTCTTTTTACTTAAATTATAGTTATCTTATTGTTATTGTATTTAGTTATTCATTTATGATTTTCAACTTGAATCTTAGTTTGGGCACTTTGACCCTTTTTGTTTATGTTGTTTCATAAAATATATCTTCCTTTTCTTATTATTATTTATTCTTCTTCTCTTCTTTTTGTTTTAGATAAATTTTAATTTGAATTTGAATTTAGGCATTTCGCCTCCTTTTATTAAAGTTTATTGCCGTTTGTATATTGTTAGGTGTAGATGGGTCTTATCTTCTCTCTCGCACAGTTCTTCCGCTTAGGAATAGAGATTTCCTTTCTATTGTGCGTTGTCTGTGTTGTGGTATATCTAGATTGTTTTTAATTGTTGAGAATATTTCTTGGTCTACTTTGTCTCATGCCCTTCTCCCCAGCCTCTGGATCTCCATGTTGACCGGTTTTAGTCCGATTCTATCATTTAGAACCGATTGTCGAATATGGTCGATCCTTTTGTGCCAGTTATAAGCAGTGTGGCTTTATTCTATACTCTCTGCATCGTCCTGAGATAGGTACAACTTGCCATCTGCGTGATCACGGCCGGGTACACCAGGACGGAGCGTACCAGGGCCGTGTAGAGTTTTTTCAAATTTGGCACGTTGAGGCTTCAGAAAAGGTAGTTTCTTCAGCTCTCTTTTGGATAAGGAGACTGTTGTTTACGTGGGCCTTGTATCCTGATTTATAAAAACGTAACCCCAGCACTTTCCTTCGTTAGAGTACGGATAAATTTCTTTCTCAATGAGGTCGTCGTCTAATTTTCGGCGGTTCATCGGAATTATAGTGAACTTCTAGCGGTTGGTCTTTATTTTCCGCTTTTTTTCATTATGATTGATATTATCAATCTCAGCAGCTGTCACCTTTGCTTGACTTCCAGCTTTCCTGAATGGACTTGGAACGAGTTGTGTGATGACATCTGCGCATTGCAGATACATCAAATCGTTTCTCACTAGAGCAGGGAGGTCAATTGTGTACACGAGTTACAACAACGAACTCAGACAGCTGCCTTCTGGAACTCCCGCCTCGAGTTCGAATTCAGGTCCTTTGTAGCCCTCGATCACGATTTGGGCTCTCCTATCCCTGACATAATTACAAAGGACCCTTTCCAGGATTGGGTTTAGCTGGAGGTTGAATATCTTGAATTGTATCCCTCTCAGACAGACCTTATCGAACGCCTTCTTTACATCATGCAGCACCACGTCTACTTATTTTCTCTCAGCTTTCCTGCTTGCGAGTTTTTTCGTTAGGAGGGCGAGGGCAGGGTCCGTTCCTCCTTCCTTGCAGAATCCATGCTGCTGAGTATTGTGAGCTCCTAGCTCGGCTAGTTGTTTTTGAAGCCTGTCAGCCAAGAGCCTCTCATAGACTTTTGCAAGGAATTCTAGCAGGCTGATTGTCCTGTAAATGACTAGTTGATCAGGTGGTTTACGATTTTTAAGGGGTATTTATTCCGCCTAGATTGAGCATAACGTTGGAGAAAACGAGCCTGTCCGGTGATTGTAATTTTTTAAAATAATTTTAATGTGCAATTCCAGCTAGTCGCTTGACTGTTGATGGACTGCTTATCTTCGTTTATTAATATGGATTCTAAGGTGTTCAGCCTATCTTTATTAACCTATTTTCTTTTAATAACGGTGTATCAACTATTCATAGCATGGAGAGCGGGTGACGCTTTGAGTAGCTTTGAGTCACTGTGCCTTGTATCTTAATGGTAGCGCTACGGACCGGGAATCAGCAGACCGGAGATTGATTCTAGGGAGAGAAAAATTCAAACTTGTTCCGTCCTTTGGTTAGGCTCTTTAATCCTCGTTTTTTTATAATATCCTGTTCTCTTGCCTTTATAAGCTCCTGTTTCTTCTCTCATTGCTCATTTAATTCAAATTTCTCTTCTTTTATATATATAGTAGGTAAGAGGCCATGTTGTATACATGCACTGTTGAAGTTGGCAACAGTGGCAGCGTTTTTCGAATGGTCGTAGCCGTCATTATCCAATTAATGTGCAACTCCAGCCCGAAACCATACTTCCGACAACTCGGTGTCTCTCCGTCGACCGCGGCAAATATAAAATCACAATTCTCTTTACTTAATCAACATTATCTGAACTAAATATTTTCCTTGAATGTGTTTGGTCATTTTGCAGTGCTTATATCTGAAGAAATCAATTATTCTCTAGCGCCTATGATTTAAAAAACAATCAAAACCCCGCTCGCTGCCCCTGCTGTGGACTTCAACAGTGCATATATTAAAAATTTGTCACTTCGTACAGATCTACGTAATACCTCCACGAACATGGATAACAGCTACGATTCTATGGTTTACGGTCTAATTAAAGTTTTGGATTTAGTAGATATCATTTTTCAGCTACTCTTGCATCAAGGAATTGAAGAGTTGGGCCAGATTTTGCGATTTACCTCTTTAACCTTTGCCACGTTATTCGTGGTAGTCTAAAATATTTTTTAGGAAGTACAGATCCCGCGATTATAGATGCTAATCCAGATGACAATGTTTCTAAATGTTCATCTTGCCAAGCACTCAAAGTTCTAGCATGAAGAAAGCAAGAGTTGCTATACTAGAAGAAAAGGATTAGAATGTTACGTTCTGAGTTCAGATAAAGTGCAAATGACCAAGCCTGATCGTCCAATAGCTCGATGTTGGTATACTGGTTCAAATTGATTTTCACCTCAAGCAAAGGACCAATTTTTGTATGATTAAACACCTCCAGTACACCACAGAGCCCCTCATCAACCTTGAAATGCACACTGCACGCAGTTTTCTTTTAATGCATCCTAAGGTATACAATGAACACGACCCCGGTCATAATTTGAATACAGACAGGATAACTTTACGGTAGAAGTGGGCAAAATCATTAAGAGTGCCACTTTGGTCAAGATGTTCAGGCTATGTAGTTCCCTAGAGTGTGTTCTTTCAGCAATGGTTGTCATAGAACCGGTACTGTCGTCTTGTAGCACTTCACTTCTTGATATGAAGCGGAATTTAGCCACAAGCTTAGAAACCTTCTGGCAGTCACGCTCCATCGGTATCGTATTTTGGTCACAATTTGGCGGAATTTTCTGTACACCAAGATTTTTGCCATGGCCGATAGACCCGTTTATCCGTACGCTAAGAAAAACCTAAAACTTCTGCCTTAGAGGTGGCCTTTCGCGAACACACATACAATCATTCCGTTTTGCCACTATCATATGCTCTGCGCCCTATATTAGACAGAGCATACGAAAATGTCCCTGATCACATCCCCTTTGCAAAATCTATGAGTCCTGTTAAATACTTTCCATGTGCTAACCACCGATTTTCATCGTTTAATATTAACTAGAGGCCCCTGTATTTTAAACAAATATAAACACGCTACATGACATGCCCATGTTGATCGATTTTCATTGACGACAACAACTATTTGCTAACGTTTATACAGCCACTTTTAAATTCATTTTAGTACACTGTCTCTCATCATTTTGCTTTTAGTTTGATTAAAAGTTACCTTTTTTAATTAGGTAGTGAAAGCCTTTTTGAACTAAAAAAAAACTAAATCTACAGTTTTAACTTGGTAAAAAATTAAGCAAATAATTTACACATGAGCGCTTGCTTCCAAAGCCATGTTTTGTCCAATTCAATCAATTTATTACCTTCAGATGATCCACGTTTCAATCTCTAACAATGGACACCAAAATTTTACCAACATGTGAACAAAAAAAGATGGACCGAAAATGTCTAGGATCAATCTATATCGATTTTTGAAATTGGTGTTACATTTGCTTAATTGAACTCCTAATGAACTATTCTTTTACTCATAGACTTTTCAAAAATTATACAAAAGAGGTTTGACAGTTCGATATTTAATTCTTTAAACTGAATCAAATAGATTTTATTGGAACCAAGAACTGGAAATTGTTATTTTCTTGATTTTATTATTATTTATTTATTTATTATGTTTCATATTAATCCAATTTACAGTATAAATATATTACATCTTATATCTTAAAAAAAAGTTACAATAAGTACTTTATACATATATATATATATATATATATATATATATATATATATATATATATACATACAAAGATTAGTTGGGGGCCCAAAATAAGTCAGTGACTTTTAGGGCAGAAACTTATAACATAAGACTAGCAGTTAAATAAGCATAACATAATCAAGAATAAAAATCCCTTCATGTTTACGAACAGAGAACGCCTTTGTTATAAAAAATATAAGCAACTTAGTATACATTTGAGAACCTAACCATTGTAGAGATCGCAAATAACGAATAATTATAGTATTTAAATTTAGAGATAAATTAAAAAACTATTTTTTTTAGTGATTATTTCAAAAGATCTGTAGTTAACATATACAACAGTCGTATATAAATCATAACATATTTATAATCTGTAAATCAGAGTAAAAGTACACAGTATAATAGTCTACAGTAACAATAAATACACAATAACAAAAACTCTAATAGAAATTTAGTAAGCCGAAGTTATATTGTTTTTAGGAGCTTTTTTGAATTGACCTAAATTGGTTTGTGATTTGATATTGTCGTCCCAGCAATTCCATATTTTGATAGATTTGTACAGAAAGCTACATTGTGATTTTGATTTTGAATACAAGTGTGAAATAAATTTTGTTCTATTGTGGGTGTGGTGATTATGAGTATTATCAGCTGTTTGTAACATATTAAATATATAGTTATTATAGGAACAATTTATTGTTTTGTAAAGGAATAAGGATGTTTGGAAAACAAAGAGATCATTTAATTTTAGAATTCTGAATTCTTTAAAATATCGATTAGTGTGCTCTTTGTAGTCGAGTTGATGGATGGCTCGAATTGCTTTTTTCTGTAATATGACTAATTTATTGAGATAATTTTGATATTTCCCATACAACTCTCTATGTCATATGCCAAGTAAGGTTGCACCATTGTTATATATAAAGAGTGGAGAATAGATTTAGGTAGAAAATTATTTAATTTATATAATATTCCAATCGATTTTGATAGTTTTGTTGAGATATGCGTAATATGTTGTTTAAAACTCAGATTTTTGTCAATAAAGATGCCTAGAAATTTGATATTAGTAGTTTCATAAATTATTCCGTCGCCCATTTTAATATTGGGCAATTCAATATATTTTTTGTAAGAGTAAAGAATGTATTTGGTTTTATCTAAATTTATTGATAGTTTATTAACATTAAGCCAAATGAAAACATTTTCGATTTTTTTATTTATTGTAGATGCAATGTAGCTCGGTTTGTCATATGGCAAGGGAGTTGATAAGGTATTATCATCCGCGAATAATATAAATTTAAACAGAGAAGAGGATTCAACAATATCATTAATAAAGATTAAAAATAACAGGGGCCCTAGCACGGACCTTTGTGTGACCCCAGTTGTAATATTAAGGTGGGATGAGTCTTGACCATTGACGGAGACAAATTGCTTTCTTTCAGTTAAATATGATTTGAACCAACTTTTACAGCTGCCTCTAATTCCGTACATAGCTAATCTTGACAGTAGAATATTATGGTTGACACAATCGAAAGCTTTTTTAAAATCGTAAAAAAATTGAGAATACAATGTGGCCTTTTTCAATGTTATCATATAAATATTAAGGGTGATTAATTATCGGGTGAATCGTTGATTTTTGACGTCTAAAACCATATTGGGGTTTATACAACAGTGAATTAGATTCCAGAAAATTATAAAGTTTATTGAATGCTATTTTTTCAAATATTTTACTGAACATTGAAAGACATGAAATAGGGAGGTAATTGCTGACGTTTGTGAGGTTTCCAGCCTTTGTTAACGGTGTTACCCGAGCAACTTTTAATACACTTGGGAAGATACCTTGCGTAAAGGATTTATTAATTATTGATGCTAAAATTGGAGCAACTATATCAGAGATATATTTTAAGATTTTAGTTGAAATTGAATTAATACCTGATTTTTTCTTTTTTAGTGAACTAGTGATTTTTTTTATATCGGCTACGCTTACAGGAGAAAAGAACAAGGAATTTGGTACATTAATCTCATTAAAACACGAAAGAAAAGATTTATCAACAATTTTGCAGGTGTCTAAGATTTCTTTACCTACGTTGACAAAAATATTATTGAATTCATTTGTTTTTTTCTTATTGTCATCAACTGGTTTGCCGTTAACGATAATTTGTTTAATTTGTTTTTTTCCTTTAGTATTTTCAGGTTTTATCACAGAATTGATTAATTTCCAAGTTTGTTTTATATTGTTTTTCGTTTGATTAAATCGTTCATGGAAATAATTTTTCTTGGCTATTTTAATTTGGCTAGTAACTTGATTCCCAAAAGTTTCATATGTGTGTTCTGGAATTTGACTCAGCTTATAAAGAGAAAAATATTTTTGTCGTTTTTTTATGTTATTTATAATTGCGTTTGTTATCCAAGGTTTTGTTTTGTATTCATATGATATGGTTTTAGATTTTAGAGGACAATTCAGTTAAAAGCATCGTCTAGCCGTGAAATTAACTCTTCGGTAAAAACTAATTTTATTTTTGTTTATTTTAATGCATATTTGAAAGCATAAGTCTTTCAAAACATTTATTACCTCTTGTATTAAAAGAAAGTTATCTGTATCTTCGATTGTAATAACTGTAATAACATTGGCATCCTGAAAGAGCATAATGCAATTTCTAACTAACATGCGATTATTTATTTGCATATCTATAAATTCTATTTGGTTTAAGTTTTGACAATGACTCTACATAGTTTCTTTTGATAGTTCAATTTATATGTTCTTACTGTATTTTCCGTTTGAAAAGGCGCATATAAAAATACTATCAGGTGCGATTCTCGTAGCCATTTCTGATTTTTCGAAATTTTGCACTGTTTAATCTCACTATTTATCCACGGCACCTGGTTTGATCTATTAGAACCTTTAGGTTTATAGCAAAACATTTCGTTGAATGAAAAGTGTACTTTAAAAAAATGATTCATTCGTTGGATGACGTTTTAACGTTTAAAATTCTTTCCAATTTAGATGTTTTAAGTAGGAGCGAAAGTTTGAGATGAGATATGAGCTTTCGTAACCATAAAGAGGAATATCTAGATTCAATCTTTCTCGATACTTGACCATCCCATCGACTCGCCTGCGTGTAGCCAAGGAAACATAGATTTCCTCAAAGGGATGGATTCTCACCGCCATCTCGGGAGCTCGCTTGATCACAAAGCTGCCCTAAACACTAAGAAAAGAGGGAGGTAGCATCCCCACGAGTTTTGGTTGGGCGAACAAGTTCGGCCTCCTTGCGGGGGAGAGATAACCCTAGGTTATTCCTCTAATAGGGATGCAAACATATAAGCACAGATAGGGCAAGTCTTTGTCAATTCGGTAGTGCATCAATTCAGTCGCGAATTTCCCAACCCGAAATTCTGAACAATTCTAAGCCTAATTATGTGGCTTACAGATTAGATTGACAGTAATCTATGTATATGCGCAGTTTTAATTCAACTGTTTCGCAATTCCCCTATTACATTTTTATTATAAAAGTTTGCCTCATTATTTATATTACCAAAGATACTCCTAATAGAATTTATACAAATTAAAGAGATAAAACCGTTTAGTAGTGCAATCCAGCTAAAATACTATACATATATGTATACCAGCGGTTTTCAACCTGGGACCTTGACAAGTATTTACTTGGGGGGATGGGGGGTATGGCAAGCAGTTAGAAAGTATATATTTCTAAATAATGTTAAGGAATCTGAATATTATAAAACTTGATGAGAAAAGAAAATTTTTATTTTTAATTGCTTAGATGACAAAAAAATTTAAGTTACATAATTAATGGTACAATTAAAGAAAGATATGTCGGATTGGTTAATCGCAAAATTCATCCAACATAGATGGTTGATCCATTATTTTGCATTGGCGTCGGAAACCATGCTTGATGAACTTTGCAAGATCCTAGAGTTGGAGGTCAAATGTGTCAAGTTTGTGAAAGCTGGAGAGCTGAAGTCTTGCTCTTTCCAAGACCTTTGTAGAGACATACATTAGGAGGATAAATTTCTTTTATTTTGATCTAAAATACACTGGCATTCAAAGGCAAATGTTGTGAATCTATTGTTTGAACTACGGAGGAAAGTTCAATTTTTCCTGAAATGCAAAAGAAAGATGATCTCTTCAGCAATTCAACGAGGTTGTGGGAGCCATGTCTTACATATTTACCAGATTGCTGAGGGACGAAGGCGTGTGACCAAAAAGTCTCTAAAGGTACACAATACTGTACGCCAGGCAGCCACTATCGGCGCTGCGCTCGAATACAATTGAATTGGGAAAAAGGTAACGACCTTCTACTTAGAGTGCGATATTAGTAGGTTGGCTCATTTAAAGGCATACCTTTGCTAAATATGGAAATCTAAATAATAATCAGTACGTCAAAATAATATTATGACAGGGAAAAATTAAGGAAACTAGGTCCGGGAAAATATATAAGTGATCAAATAAGTTGGATTGAATGAAAGATTTAGAAAGTCTATTGGCGTTACACCAAATGAGGTATTCTTCTTAGGACTGAGAACGAAGAGGTGAGACTTACGAAGAAAGGACTCCTGGTTACCTCTGGAGGATGAAATGGGGATGTGGAAGACCAATGGCTAGGTCTTCGTTGATGGGGTTTCGATGCGAAGGTGTCCAGAGAGTCTCCGAAAGGGGTTGAGATTATGTACCTCGGCTCCAGGGAGCGGGATAGCGTTATCAAACTGGAGGGAAGACGGTGATAAAGCACTCCAAATTAAACACAGCTGCGCTAGTCTGTCTTGATCAGAGAAATTCTGTATGATAACGGAGTATTAATTTCTAATGCTCCCACACGCCTCCATTCCTAAGATGAAATTTCACAGAGACGAAGGGGAACAAAAATGTCATTCCTTACAAATGGAAGAGATAGGGATTGGAGAAAAGAATTTACCTGACGGGATACAAGCTAATGGGAGAATCTTTAACTTCGAGCCTACATAGCTGTGAACAAAAAAAAATCAATTCATATGAGGTTGTGGAACTTAGGAGTTAACGATAAGTAATAATATCCCCCCCCCCCAAAAAACAAAATAAACATGGTGATCATTAAAATTAATTAGAAAAGAAAAAATAATTAAAGGCAATATATCTACAGAGGGAAAAGGCTTGATAGTATATACAATGGTGAGTACACACCCTCGGTGACTTGATCTTACGACGTAGGAAAAAGCTCCTCTATGGGGTTCCTGCTATAAAATATGTGAAATTGGTACTCCATCAACAATAAAATCCATCGTATGAGTCTACTGTTTTGACTTTTACTATTTTTTTAAATATGCTAATGGGGGGTGATCCGTTTCGATCAGGAACTCATTTCCCAATAAATACATTTTACATTTGAATACCCCTAAACTATCGCGCAAGAGCCTCACGTTCTATGGTTGCGTAGTTCTTCTCACGCGACGAGAGCTTTCGGCTCGCCTTTTCAATCGGATGGCTGCAATCATCATCGTATTGCAACAATACGCATCCAACTCTTTCGTTGCACGCTTCGGTCCTGATTCCGAAAGGCTTGGTTGGATTGGGGATTCTTCGAATGGGGCAGAGTGAGCCTATCTTTAAGTTTGAAAAAGATGACGGATGCCTTAGGGTTACACACGAGGTAATCTGGGGATTACTTCTTTAATAGGGCACTAATTTGAGAAGCTAAGGCGGCAAAATTGGGGACAAAACGCCGGTAGAAAGATGTAGATCCCCAAAAGGAGTGGAGCTGTTTTTTCGTACGCGAAAGAGGTATGCTGGCAATAGCCTTTACTTTACCTTGCTGGTAGGTCATCTGGTTTTCCCGATATGAATGCCTAAATAACGAATGTAATTATAGGTAAAATGACATTTACAAGGCTTAATGGTCAATCCGTGTTCCCGTAACCTCATGAAGAGGGAGTGAAGGGAGACTAGGTGTTGTTCCCATGTACGTATAACAATGTACACATTATTGAAATAAAACGACACGTCACCTAGGCCATCCAGAATTCACCGCATCATTCTATTATAGTTACTGCAAGCAGTAACCAAACCAAAAAGAAGACGCCTCAATTGCATTAGGTCCTTCTCCGTGTGGAATACATTGTACTTCCAAGCACTATCCTTGAGGAGAATTTGATAATAGGCCTTACATAGGTTTATTTCTGAGATAAATTTGACCTCTTCAAAGAAGTTTAGGTTGTGGTCGATGAGCGGGATTGGTTGCGCGTCAAACCCGTTTTGGAATTTAATTTCGGGAAATCTACACACATTCTGAATGTTTGATCGGGTTTCCTTACCATTGCAATTAGAAGCAGAAATCAGAGGTAGAGTGCTCAATGATACTCAACTTTAATAGGTTTTTCACTTCTCAATTATAGGCCGGACGAAGATGCACAGGCAAAGAGTACGGTTTAGTTCGAACAGGCTCCTCTGTTTTCAGATAGATGTTATGTACGAAATGGCTTTTCCGAAATCACCTTCTCAAATACATCTAATAACTTAGCCAGTTGAGCCTTTTGAGAGAGATCCAATTGGGGGTTTACATCGAGTTTTGCGGCGGTTTCTTCACTGGACCTGTAAGTGAAGGTAAGGGATGCTCCTAATCTGACATCTGACTAGACGCAAACTGTCTGTATCAGTTTGAGAGGCTCGGGAAGGAGGAGTAAGCGTCTTCCATCACCGCTTCTTAGTCAATCGCGACTATGCTATTATTAAACGCGCGGTGATGGTATCACTTCAGCATGTTTATGTGATATAACCTATTACCGCAGGGGGTCTTTATGAGGTATCCCACGAGTCCTCGTGCTTCTAAAATGGGGATCGGGCATTTCCACTGTCAAAGGAGCTTATTAGATTCAGTGGGTAAGAGGAGCAGTACCTCATCACCGGGTCGGACGCGTCGATCTTTTGCCTTTACGGCGAAATAAGGCTGGTATTTCTCCAACTTAAAATCCATATTTTTATACTTGATCTTGGTGCCTTCCTCTAGGCGGTTTCTCAGGTCCAATACGTACGAATACGAGGTTTTAATCTCTTTATCGAGTCGGGGATTTGCAAATAATTCGTTGAGAATACTAATAGGATCTCGGACGTTTCGCCCATAAAGGAGTTCGAATGGGGCGAACCCTAAAGTCCTATCATGAATCTCACGGCACGCAAAGAGAGCGACTAGCAGATACCGATGCCACTCTTGAGACTAAGCGTGGCACAGCTTCTTCAGGACGGTCTTCAGAGTCCCGTTTAATTTTTCGCAGAATCCGTTAGCCGCAGGGTGTAAAGAGATTGTAAAGAGAGGTTTTATCATGAGAAGTTTTCTCACGTATTTTAAAGGTTCGGATGGAAATTGTCTGCCTCGGTCAGACAATATCTCTTTAGGGGTGCCAACTCAAGAAAATATTGCTATTAATGCTTCCGTGCACTTGTGCTATCAATTCTTTTTATGGGAACTGCATCAGGGAACCTAGTAGCGAAGTACACGAATGTAAGCATATAAGAGTGTCCTTCGCTCGACGGGGGGTGAATTAGACAAATAAAGTCGATAGCCACTCTAAAAAAGGGTTAAAAAATGATGGGGTCCTTGGAAGGGGGGCAGGTGCGATCCATCCTTTTAGCAAATATCACAGGATCGACAAAATTCTGCAATCTCTTTGGCAACGCCGGGACAAAAGAAATATAGGAAGATGCTTTGGGCAGTTTTATTGTAGCTGAAATGGATAGCCAATAACCCATCATGGGCAAGGCGAATAACTTAGGGAACGCGAGAACGGGGGAGGAAAAGGGAGCAATTATTAGCACCATCCTCGTTCGAGGTAGAACGGTAAAGGAGGTCATCTTTAACGAGGTATTTAACCTTCCTTGGGTTACAATCAGAAAATTGCTTGTGCTGCTGGGCTTTTCCCCACAGGGGCTGGAGAAAATAGCACTTTATCTGATAACTTGCAAACTTCTTGTTATGAAGGAATGCAAATTCGGGGGCATGAGAAGTTTCTAAAGGCACTGGGGTTGCAATCTCTTTTAGGGGTTGATCTCTCGTAAGGCCGGACTGGGCGACAGGATTAAGCGATATCTGTGGGTTCTGGCCGACCAACACGGCGCAAAATTTAATGGGGTCTGCAACAGCCTCCACCCAACCGGTGAAGTATTTTCATTCTAGGTAGCAGCAAACCACGGGGAACCGGTTGGCGTGCCCCAGTAGTCGTGGATTAGTGCATACCTATCATGGTCGGGACTTACTCGGGGAAGCAATTTTTCCTACACTACGACGCAGGTGCACCAGGTGTCTCTCACGAGGCTTGAAACCCGGCACCCGTTCACAGTTCCTTCTTCAAATTTAAGCCCACCGGGGGAGCTTTTATTAAATAAAACGATGACGTGATGTCCTGAGGAACCGTTAGTCATGGCAGCAGCTGGAGTTATTGGGCTATCAGGTGGTTGAGAGAGAGAAGCATTGACTTGATGGACTTGTTAGATGGGGGAAGAGAGAAGGTGAGAGTTTTGGGGGCAGTTAGTTTTTACATGTCCGGGCACGCCGCACGTAAAACAAACGATGGGCCGCCGAGGGTAATTGAATGGTGGGGGATTATTTAGGAGGGGCTCAATATCCCTCGGTTCTTGCGGGGAAGGGGAATCAAGGTTTGGAGGAACCAGGCACTTTGACAAAATGGGGCGAATTTTCATGGGAGGACTTAGAGAGATTACTCTTATTCTTGGGACGTCTTACGTCTTGAAAAAGTGAGAAAAGTAAAGTGGATAGTCCAG
The DNA here is from genome assembly GCA_963969495.1 of Ceratothoa steindachneri. NCBI lineage: Eukaryota > Metazoa > Arthropoda > Malacostraca > Isopoda > Cymothoidae > Ceratothoa > Ceratothoa steindachneri. Next base: position 124,261,479 of record OZ018319.1, read on the forward strand.
CTAGAATTGTAGGCTTCTCTGAAGGATGAAGCCAAACTGGCGGTAAGTTTGGCCAGGTAATATTCTTGCCTGGCGAAACTTAGCCCGATACAAATCGGGATTCATATTGATTGCCGATAGCAATTGGGCCTTAAGAGTCGAATAATTAAGGGTGTCCTCGGAGGAAGAGATATGATAATTTCCCGAAGGCGACTCCATTCTCCACGTTGTCCAAGAATTCTGCTCGAAAATCTTTTCGAAGTGGGCGAGGTAGGCATTGAAGTCTTATCTATCTATGAACACGGGTAACTTAACTGAAGTTGTTTGAGGGGACACATTCCTTGAACTAACAAAAAGGGTTTCTACGTTATCCTGAGATATCTCTCACTCATGTTGACGGTTACTTTCCCTTTATTCTGCTTCTATTTGCACTCTTTTTCTTCTTTTTGCTCTCTTCTTTCCCTGACTTCTCTTTGCCCGCTTTCAGCTTCTTTTTGTTCTCCTCTTTCTTCCCTTTCAATTCTTTCTTCTTCCTAGATATAGGCAATTAAATCGTTGCCTGTTAATCCCAAGATTTAACCTTGTTTGTGGAATCTATCAAAGGACAGCATCCTTAAGAGTAGGAGTGCGTCTATCAGTTCAACGTACACGGAACACACGACACAGAATATGGACTATTACGAAAGTTTTTTTTTTTTAATTCTACTAAAATTTACCCACAAAAAATAAATACACATAAAAAAGAAATATGAAAGCGCAAAGCGAAAATTTAATCCCTATCGGATTACAAATTTTCCGTTCTCTTAATCCAACTCAGGATTTAGTAGAGGGTTACCACTAAAAACAAAGGAAACCTATAGACCCGCGAGCACATAAGTAAATAGTAAAAAAATGAATTGATAATTATTTGCACAATCTTTGAATAACTTTGAGCGAACTTAGGCAAACTCGTTTAGAATAATTAAATGGGAAGAATTGAAATTTAAAGTGTTCTTAAGTGAAAAAATAAAAAAATAAAAATAACTCAACTATGCCTGACACCAGTTTTTAATATAATTATAATATATATATATATATATATATATATATATATATATATATATATATATATATATATATATATATATATATATATATATAATATCGAGGGACGAATGCATGTGACCAAAAAGTCACTAAAGGTACACACTACTCTACAACAGGCAGCTACTATTGGCGCTGCGCTCGGGTACAATTGAATTGGGAAAAAGGTAACGACCTTCTACTTAGATGGTGAAATTATTAGGTTGGCTCTTAAAAGGCAATACGTTTACCGGGTTCGTCTCAAGGGTTATTCGAAAGATAAACATCTCTACAAAAATAAACTTTTATACAACTAATAAGAACAAGGGCACAGATAAATGTGGAAATCTAAATAATAAGAAGTACAATACAAGAATATATGACAGTCAAAAATTAAGGAAACTAGGTCCTAGAAAATATATGTGATATAATAAGTTGGATTGAATGAAAGATTTAGCAAGTCCATTGGCGTAACACAAGATGGGGAATTTTTCTTAAACCCAGCTGCCCTAATCTGTCTTGACTAGAGAAATTCTGTGTGATAATTGCGTATTGAGTTTCCTGCTCCCACACAGATATATTTAAGAAGCTAAATAGGTTGAGTCTTAGGTTACAGGGCTAGGAAAGAAATGTGTTTCACCTGATGGATTGTCTTCTTTCAGTCTTTCCAAGCTGCAGAATTGGCAAAGGGAAGTCGGTTTCATCAATTTTGCCATTTTTGAAGACCTTTCAACTGTTCTAAACGAAAAGAAAGAAGATTGCCTGATTGACCCATTTCTTAAAACTGAAAGTACTCAGCAAAACAAAGGAAGGGGGATGGCTTTTTGTGGGGGTGTTAGGACAAGTTATGACAAGTCAGGACCTGCAGCCGCACGCTCCTGCCTCGTCTATTTAAGAAGCAGTAGCTGATCGCAGATCGTCAGTCACAAATTTTTCAACAATGAAGAAGGTTAAGCAGCGCGCACTGATCAAACTTTTGACCAAGGAAGGCAAGAATACAAAAGAGATCCATGAACGCATGGTTGCAGTGTACACCGACACCGCACCTTCCTATGCAACCATTGCTCGCTGGAATAGGGAGTTCCGCCATGGTCGTGAGTCCCTTGAAGATGATCCTTGTCTAGGACGCCCGTCAGACGTGACCAACGAGGACAATGTGGCCCGTGTGGAGAGGAGGATCCTCGAAAATCGAGGGTTGAAGGTCGAAGAAATCGAGCGAGAACTTGGTATATCACAGGAAGGTGTTATCAAAATCATCCACGGCAATTTGGGTAGCAAGAAACTTCACGCCCCATGATCGACTTCAACGTCGTCAAAGTTCGGAGGAGTTTCTGTTCCTGTACAACCAAAACCCGGCGGGATTCGAGTCCCGCATAGTGAGTGGTGATGAAACGTGGGTCCATACTGGGATCCCGAGACCAAACTCGAAAGCATGGCCTGGTAACACAGGGGCTCTCCGACCACCATCAAGTTCCGGACCTAACCCTCAGCCGGGAAGATCATGGCCACCATCTTCTAGGATTCTGATGGAGTGTTGATGGTGGACTATGCGCCTCGAGGAAGGATCATCACAGGCCAATATTTCGCCGAGGAACTGGCTGGATTGAAGAAGTGCATCCGTCAGAAGCGGCGCGGCAAGTTGACACGCGGCTTCTTGCTCCTCCGCGACAATGTCCCTGTCCACAAGGCCAGAGTTGCACAAGCTGCCCTGCGCGAGTGCGGATTCAAGAAGCTCAACCATCCCCCCTACATTCCAGATCTGGCCCCTAGCGACTACTTTTTATTCCGCCAGCTCAAGGCTGCACTGCGTGGATGCCGGTTTGGTGACGATGAAGATGTCCAGCTCACCGTCCAGGAGTGGATTAAACAGCAGTCGGGAGATTTCTGGTTGTCTGGAATTCGAAGCCTCAGGGACAAGTGGCGCAAGTGCATTGAAGTCGAGTGTAGTTATATTGAAAAATAATAGAACATTTTTCTTCCTATCTCCTTATATCTGAATTGCAAAACTTATTGACCGCCCCTCGTACAAATACTTTCGATTTTGAAATTTAAAGGACATTAATTCATTTTCATGCAAAAATACAAATACAAATACAAATGCTCTCGATTTTGATAGAAAAAATATATTAATTGAACATTTAAGAAGTATATCAGAAAAAATCTAGCAAAATATAAGATAATTATAATTGTCAACTTTAGAAGTTACCATGGGGGTCCGTCGGTTGGATCATAACCATTTTACTTTTCCATTAGTTTTTGAAAGTTTTGAAGGTCCTAAGGTCAGGTGATATGTTTGTTAATTGATAATACGTTGGTTAAGTAAATATCTTTTTCAAAATTATGGAAATTATTGAGGGCACGCGACTAAGGTCAGTTGACCTTGTTTGACTTTTTGGCGGATTGATTTTAGGATGTTGAAAATTCATGAAGAGGGTAATGGAATGAAAAAGGTTGAGAACCACTGAGATAGACACTACGTTTTACGCCTAGATCTAGCATTTTCAGTCAGCCATATATATTCCACTCAACTCGCAGCCTAACTTTCTCTTCCGCCAAAGTTGGGCGTATCTTTTCCCTAATTAGGGTTGTGCCAGAGCCTGAGATGCACACACACAACAAATCGAATTGTGTTGTGATTATTTTTTTCCAAGTGTTTCGCCCAAGTTTTATAATTTCTACTTATTTCTTATTATTTGTTAAAATTAAATAAATGATATTCTGTTTGCCTATCAGATCCTCTATTTTATAATGCCGGAAGTAATCATTTTTAAATTTTAGCAGTGAAGTGCATTCCCCGCCGTTTCATTTGGAGAATCTACTCTCATAAAATTGCTGCAAGCGTAAATAACTATTTTTGGGTCTAATTAAAACGAAAAGTTCTCATAATGAATAAAATCATATTCTTCCGTTTGCCTTCTTGGCCTATAAACTATGACAAAACTTATTTTATTACTATTTATCCCGAATTCCACAACTAAAATCTGAGACGTAATATCTATATTGATATACATATTTGTTTATCGCGAATAGCTCGTTTTTTATGAATAAAAAAATTCCCTCACACTAATATCCATATTATTTTTTTTCTCAGATGATTTAAATTCTGTAATAAGGTTCCCTTTCAAACTTCATATATGTCTTCGTAATAGTGATAATATAAAAGTTATATGACGCAGTAAAAACCTTACATTCAATTTTTTTTCTTCAAACTTTGCGCAAATGTTTAAAAAATTAAAGAAATCATATTAGATTTCCGAAACTTTGATTTTGTTGGCCACTTCTAAGTGTTCTCAGGTCTATGCAAGAGTCCTGTAGCAAAATCCATGAAAACATTATCTAAAAGTCTCCCAAGACTCACCTTTTAGGTGCAGCCCGTCTCTCTCGAAGAGCTAGCGGTGCTCAGAAAAACTCCTCCTATAGGTTGATAGAGGTTGATAAATTAAGTGAGTTGATAAAATATGAAGCTCTTTCCTAAGAAAACATCCGGTGCACCTATTCACTGAAGAATGCCTGTAACCGTGACCTTCCTATCCTGTTTCTTCAGCTCTCTCATCAGTCAGCGATACCTTAGCAAGAGTTCCTCTGACTTTGTAATTAAACATTATTAGTTCCTACATGCATAATATATATTGATTTGTAGGTGTATCTGTCGGTAAAATTGTCCCTAAATCAATTAGAATAGGGCTTCTCAAATTATGCGTCGCAACTCCAAATGGGCTAGTGAAGAAATTATTAAGAGACGCGTGAGCTCCTTTGTATTTTCTATTTGTGATTATACTTGTTTATATAATTTCATAATATCGGGATTAAATGTTACAAAGGAAATGTAACTTAGTTAATAACTTAGTCATTTTAACTTTATTTTGAGCAGAATAATCAGATCAGAAATATTTTTTCTCGCACATATATATATATATATATATATATATATATATATATATATATATATATATATATATATATATATATATATATATATATATATATATATATATATATATATATATATATATACAAGAAAACCACTGTTATTGGAGCATAAATTTTATTATTATTCATTATTAAAACGGGACTAGTTTCGATATGTAGTTTACCATAGCATCTTCAGCCGTTAACTAAGAGAAATCGACACAGAAAACTGAAATATTGGAATATACAATAACAGGCAACTGACATTAATCTAGAGGCGTTAGCTTTAGGTGATTAACAATATCCTTTAGAATGAGGTTTGATATATAGGGGCTACATTTATGCTAGCCTTCTGACAAATTGAAATTTGGAATTTCTTTAATTAATAAAGATTCAATTATTTTTCTTTTATTATAATCGCTACAATTGTAAATTATTTGGGCACTAGGGAAATCTATTATATGATTGGCGTTTTTTACATGGTTAAAAAGACTGGAAGCATTGCTCGCTCTACGAATGTCCCCCCTATGTTCATATATGCGTTTATTTAATGACCTTCCGGTCTCTCCCACGTAGAAGGAGGGGCAATTTGGGGCTTTACACGGGATTAAATAGATGCCTGCATCCTTATTTTGCGATTCTGGCTTCGTGGAACAGAAAGATTTTTTGATAGTTAGGGGATATTTGAAGGTGGTCAAGTTGGGATATATAATGGAGTTTAGTTTGTTGAGCAAGGGGAAATATGGTAGAGATAAGCAATTCTTTTTACATGTAAATTTTTTTTGGGGGGGGAGGGGGCGTTAGAATATTTTCCTGGCTTTAAATAGACTCTCATCTATACAATAGAGTGGATATTTTAATTCAATGAACATGCATGTTATGAAAGTGATCTCGTCTTGCAAAAAAACAGGGGTCACCAATTCGAAATGCTTTTAAATACATAGATATTACAATTACTTTTTTTATTTAAAGATCATGACATGAAAAAAATGTATATAGGAATTGGAATTAGTAGGTTTCCGGTATACCGTAAAAGATGATTTATTCATTAATTCTTAGGACTTTTACATCAAGAAACGGTAAGCAATTGTCTTTTTCTCATTCAACCTTAAATTTTATAGCGGGATGGAGGTTGTTAAGCTTTGTCAGAAAATTATCAAAGGCAGCTATTTGATTTAATGGCCATATGGAAATCACATCATCTACATACCTATACCATACAAAATTATTATACGGTTTAATAGTTGTGAGTAGGGAAGTTTCAAAATGTTTCCTGAATGGTTCCAGTTGCCTGAGACAGATCATGGCCATAGTTCTGTGTCCCATTTGGCAGTTAATGCACCTTTTATCTGTTTTGTTGCAGTAACATCAAGACTGGCTTTCAGTTCCACATTCAGAACAGATGATTAGGTCTTTAGGAGAGCAATTTTGAGTCGTATTTTCCTCCAACGCATAAAATCTGAAGCATATCTGTATGCTTGTGAAGATATCTCTTTGTATGTGGGCAGATGGGATTCTCATGAGATCTCCCTGTTCGATGATCCTTGAAGCCATTTCGGTAGGTTCACAAATGACCTTGAAAACGTGAGTGTGATCTTTAAATTTGACCACATCTGCTATCTTGAGCCATTTCCGCCTCTCCTGAAGTTCTTCTTCTATTTCTTGGCATGAGTGCACTCCTACACTGGACTCAATTCTTTGGCAGATGACACTTCTGTTAGCTGTGATTTGTGGGGGTACTCTTGCCTCCAAATCCAACTTCCTTAGCGTAATGCTCCCTGCAGATGATAGTAGCTCCTCTACGTCTTTATTTCTGGGCAAATAACTGTGAATCAAGATGGTGTGTCAATACATTTGATTAGTGGTATTTCCAGATCAGTAAATATGCATTGCAATACTTCTTGTTGTGATTTTTTCCTTCCGTTGGGTATGAGATTAAGGGGAAGCCTTTTGAAGTCCGGTAGGTCCATCTTGCCTGGGTGTCGTCCCCTCTCCGAAGAGAGGGGTTCTTCTGTGGATCTTCAGTTGTGGAGACTTTATTCAGTCTCCACTAGTGGGAGGAGCCCCTCTATCTGTCCTAGTTCTATCTCGCCTACCTTCCAATTTTCCCACTCTTCTTGGTCAACCCTACCTATCTGGTCCTAGCCCTAACAGCGGTGCACAGTTGGGTTCTGGCTCGTGATCGAGAAGTTAGAAGTTTTCTTGAAAAAGACGTTTTTAGGTCAGCCCTAAAACTTTTCCTCCTTTACCTGAGATAGCCTTTACCTGTGCGCAGCGTGAGAGCAAGCATACAGACTGAGAAAATCTGAATGAAATCATTTTTTTGAGGGAGAAAAAAGGTACGGCTCACGGTTACTTCTCCCCTCTGTACCCCTCCCACAATTGGGGGGGGGGGCACAGAAGAGGAAGAGGTTCGCGGCCGACTTGCTCTTGGAGAAACTCCCCACACTTCTGACTTTCAGTTTAAGTCAACCGATAGTGAAGTGCTTAATGGATGGCCAGAACAAGCGTTAGAAGAGGGTTTTTAGTGGGAGACGGAAAGTTTTGAGTTAAAAGAGGACAGATTGGTGAGAAGGCATATTGAGCAACCTATGGTAGTCAAAGGTGGAAAGGGTGGAATACCCTTTCCCGAGGGACAAGGGTGACCTGCTGATTAACGTGGATTCCTAACCACCGTCATGCATTTAATAATTATTCTTACTTCCTTTCTCACACTTTTAGCACCTATATTCCTTATTCAGAAGTAGGAGGACCGTCTAATCTCTGTTCCCTTATTCTCTTAATCTTTCATTCATGTGTTTATTGTATTATTCAATCTGTTTTGAGTTATCTTAGCTCTGAGCTTTGTTTATGTATTGTTATGTTACTTGTTTTTAATTTCCTTATTTTGTTTCACTTTCTCATGTTGTTATCACTATTTCGTTATTTCACTTTAGTTACACTTGGTTCATTTGTTTTACTATTAACTTTCACTTCACTATCATTTTTGTTAAATATTTTAATATACATAGTTCACTTATTACAATTTTAGTTCATTTTGTTCGCATTATTTCTGTTTACACTTTTGATCTGTGTTATCTTCTTAGTCGGTTGTTTCTTCCTATTTAGATTGTTTAAATTCAGTTGTCTTATTAGGGTATCAATCTGGTGTCTTGGTTGGTTATTTCGTTGGTTGATTTTGTATATAGTCGGGTATCTTTATCTTTATACTTATTCATTCTCTCTTTTTGAATTTCTACTTAAGTAAACATGGGTACCTCCTCGATTCTCAGCTGTTGTGTGCCGCTGGGAAATAGAGTATTAAAAGGGAACTCAGCTCTATTGTTCGTGTGTTTTGCAAATAGTGGAGGTAGATCGTTTATCTTGCTCCATATTTTCTTCGCTCTCTTCCTAATGTTGATGTTGAGCGTTTCTAATCCTGCTTCTTGGTGCATGTAGTCTTCTCTTCTCTTTCCAACGGGTGTTGGTGATTAGGTAGAGAGCTTTATTTTGTATTCTCTGGAGTTCCAAATTTTGGGTCCTTGTTTCACCGTTGATAGGGGTTGGTGGGTATAGTAGTACCTCTCTTCCTAGTGCAAGATAGATTTTTCTTTTATTTTTCATGCCTAACCTTCCTAGATTGTACAGTAGGTTAAGCATGAGAATTGCCTTGTGCTTCCTTTCCGTTGTCTGTTGTTTGTAGCCTCTTTTTGTTATTCTGAGTCCTAGCACTTTGCCCTCACTATGAAATCTGTAGTTCTGATCTTCAACTACAAGTTCAGCTGTTTTGTTCCTAGAGATTGGGATCATTGTAAATTTCCTCCTGTTCGTCCTTATATTCCAATTGCTTTCGTATTTGTTGATGTTTCTGACCTTTAAAGCTGTTGTCCTTGACTGAAAGTGTACATTCCTGTACGGAGTGACGACGTCTTTGCTTATGTCGTACGCAAACTGTATGTTTAGGCAACCAGGCATTATTGGTGGTGGCAGGTCTGCTGTGTAAATTGATTACACCATGGGGCTGAGACAACCCCCCTGCGGGACTCCAGCTTCCAATTCGAATTCTGTTCCTAAATAACCATGGACATTCACATATGATCTTTGGTCTGTGACATAATCGCAGTGAATTCTCTCCAAATTGCTATTCATCTGTAGATTTAAGTTCTTATATTGCATTCCTCTGACCTAGACTTTGTCGAATGCTTTTCTACATCTCTCAGGTCCAGATCGATGATGTTATTCTCTGCTTTGGCCTTTGATATTTTCTCTTATATTATGCCAAGTGCCATTTTGTGTCTATTCCTGTTCTGAATCAGAACTGATAATCCTTATAAAGGTCATTTTATTCAAGATAATTCTTTTAGTCTTCAGTTACGTATTTTCTCGAAGACTTTGCCCATGAAGTTCAATAGCTATATTGGCCGGTAACTGCTGAGGTGGTTTAGTGGTTTTCCTGCCTTTGGGACGAATATCATTTCGGCTATTTTATAGTAATTTGAGGAGAACTCTGTGATAAATTCACTTATGAATTGAGCACGGGCAATAAACTCCGTTTTGGACGTTGGGGTTCAAAACATCAATGTTAACTATATTAAAAAGTATATAGAAAAAGTACGTACATGGGAAGATGCCTCAATGCGTCTAGTGAATGCCCTGAAAAGTATAAAATAAGTGTAATAGGCTTATACATCCGCCGATCATATAAATGCTGCTATACGTGGGAAATTTTCTACCAAGAGATCTCACGCGTAAAACAAACACTTATTGCTAACGGTTTCTTGAACAGCATGATTGACAAACAACTCCAATCATTTTTAAATAATCGCTTCAAAGATACGGATGCAACGAAAAGTAATCAGGGACCAGTAAGCAACATCAAACTGTACTACATAAATCAGATGTCCACGACCTATAAAATAGGTGAAAAAAACATCCAGGAGATTATTATGCGTAATATCAACGTTAAGAATCAAATGGATAAAATTCAACTGATTATTTACTATAAACAACAAACGCCAACAATCCCTTTATGAAAAACAACAGCTGCCAAAACTCCTCGAATCTCAAGTCATCCAACAAATTTTACGAGTTCATCTGCCCCAGTAAAGACTGCAAGCATTATAATAACTCTAAATATATTGGCATGGCAAATACCACAATTTTGAGACGTTTACCTATGCTCTGCAAAGCCGAGGACCTAAAAATTATATGGAGAGCGCGCATAACATCAACCTAACGAGAGATGTTCTAGTTGACAACAGCGTAATTTAAGAAAAGAGGGAAATAATGCTAGGCTGAACATCTTAGAAGCCATTTTAGTAAACGAAGAAGGGCTAGCTATCAATAGTGAAACGTTAGGCTAAAATGGAACATTAAAGTTGTTTTAAAATTCCACTCACCGGATTGGCTCGTTTCCTCTAACATTACGATCAACCAGGCGGAATATATATCCTCTAAAAACCGTTTTCGTTCTGACTCCACATTTCATTGGTAAAGGAGAAAAGAATATATCAAGACACTCCGAAGATGATCGAATAAGATCAAAAGCTCATCAATTTAGTTTGTTGTTTTACAAAACCTATTCATTTAAAAGAGAGATAAATACAGGACAAATGATCTACCATCTACAAGATTGAATTAAAAAGACAGTTAGAAGAATAGAAAGTTGCCAAAGGAAATTAACTGAGGCGAAATACACCATGGTCTTCAACAAAATTTGTATATATATATATAAATATATATATATATATATAATCACATTCTAATTTCAGTGATAAAATATGGTCGCCAGTGAAAAATGTTTGAGAACCCCTGAACTACATTCTCTACTGTGCCTCCTGGTTAGATCCTAAAGCTTAAAACATTAGTCATTATTACTGTCAATCTTCGCTTGGGACGTTTCACTTTTGGCGCTTTATATAATTGAATAATAATGTCTTTAAATGAAAACTCAAAATGCCTAGCTGTGTATCCTTGATTAACCTTCGTCTGTTGTGACTCTACAGTGCATTGATTGAAAAAAAATATTGATCACTCGAAATTAATTAACTTAAATCCTTTTCCATTTTGAGTGTTTAAAATTTGATTACCTATGTTGCAATCTCTTCGGAGATTCTCACGATCTATGTGCATTACTTCATACCTGTCTTTGTTAAATTGCAGAAATCTTAGCGGTAACAGATCACCATCATACTGTTTGTGCTAAGTCAGATTCACCTTTTGAATAGACAGTAATTTCTGGGTATATTTAAGAACTTTCAGGTACCCTATATGAATCTATTAAGGCTTTGATGGTCTTTGAACGGTAGGTATATTTATCGAATCCTAAAGTGGGTTAGGTATTCATTCTTGGCTTTAAAGTTCCCCATTATTTAGGAGTGGTAGATCGGGTTGCTAAGATAGATAAGGCTTGAAAGCATCATAGCATTTGTTGGCCTGACGGAACTGATATTTTAGTTCATGTCGTTATACTGCTCCTAAAAGCATACTTTACACGCCTTAAACTACGGAATGTGCCAAATATTTGAGAAATAATTAATAAAATATAAAACTACTGCTGCTAGTATTAATAATACCCTTACTTCTACTCCTACTACCATTACTATACTATTACCAGTACTAAGACATTACTAAAAAAAAATATTAAGATCATGTATGAGCATGTGAATACAGCTTTGGAATTCTAGCTAGCATCGTGGCACGCGTATTGGAGAATAAGCTGAAATTTACCCCTACGGCGGTTAGTAGCGCCGCACGCATGATCACGCACATAGCTAATCCCAACAGTACTATCATTCCCTTACAGTATTTACAATACGACATTCCGAGTCTCTCTTCTGTTCTAGAGTAATGCCAACGGTTGTGCTCATATATACATACTCCTGACGCAGAGACATGAAGGGTTCTTTCATCGCTGGTTGGTGTCAAAATACTACCCAAAACATCGCCCATTTGGGCTTCCCAGTTATTACCATTCTAATCTTTATGTGGATTACATTATCCGGTCAGGGAAATCTCGCCCGGATGGCGGAACTTATGAATGAAATATAGGATCTAACATTGTCCTGGCAGAACAACATTATCAATTAACCTTCAATGTAGGCAGCTGCTGTATACGGTTTCTATAGCAATACGTAGCAACCTTAACAGGGAATTGGGTATGGTAAGGGGACGCTCCCCAACCACGCCAAGCAAGTGATTAATCTTAATGGAGTTATTTACTTGGTGGGGATGAGAACTAAGCAAAGCTCTCAATAATATCATATTTTGACACTAAATACCAACTTTAGTTGAGATAATGGTGGGGTTTAGTTGTGCCTTTATTCTTGCATGAAGTTCCTATTAGTTAATAATAAAAGGTCAAAATATAGATATTTTAAAGGGATTTCGATAAAGATACCATTTAGTTGAAATGAATTTTTAGTATTTTTTGCAACATATCTGGTTAAAAGATCGCAAAAAGCAATAGGCTAATAGAGATGAATTGGTTCGGAAATTAGTTTCCTTTTCTTCTTGTTCGACGTTAGTCTGTTTTTGTTTGCCCATTCCTAAAAGATTTGTCAAAATAACAACCAAAGTTATTTTCACTTATTCCCCTAAGTAGTCTCAGACCTCTTTAAAATAATCGGGATAGGGATCTTTAATATATTTTCACTTCCCCTAATTTCACGAATTATTTTATAATCGTTTTCGAAAATTTCGGACGCACGTGTGATAGTTTGCTTTTGCCCTTTTAAAATGAATAAGTTAATAAATTTCTGCTTACATAAGAGTTTTGTTATCATGATTCTTTCTAATCCTATGTAGAGGGACCCATTAAAATATTAATATTTACCCCCCCCCAACATATTACTTCGGGAGAGAAAGCGAGCTGTTACCCCTCCCCGTCGTATTAATCTCCCCTCCCCCCCACACCGAGTCGGGAGATTATTCGTCTATTTGTAGGTTTGCCAATTGCCCTTGTTTTTATCCCCTCGAGACAACTTTAATGGCTCCAGCCGCTGGTCGTTCCCTCAGACCCGCTGATCCCGGCCTCTTACACTTTTCCGTAAGGACAAGCTCTGTTGCCCCGGCCGATAAAGAAGGTTCGAGAAGGTCTCTCTCCCTCTTCCTGTTTTAGAGAAATCCGGGTATATATGTGCCCTTTCAAGGATTACCCGCAGATTAGCTTAGACGACGCTTCCTCTAACGGAGATTCGCTTGAACGACGCTCTCGCCCGAGAAGTGTTTAGTGACTGTCGCAGGCCACGGAAGAACTGGACATCACACTCTTAACTTCGGGTCAGAGAGAAAAGTCTCGTGAGGCAACGTCAGCCTTTCTCAACCACCTTCGGATCAAGGATTGGAGAAAACGTCCTCCGAAGTTATTCTGGTGACCCCTTGAGGACAAGGGGCCCAATAGTTCGCTCAATCCGAGTTTGGAGAAGTGCCCTCTCCCCCTTCCGAAGTTCGTACGGTGACGGCTTGAGGACAAGAGGCCCGCATCTCACTAAAACAGAGTTTGGAGAACATAGCATCACCCTCTTTGGGTTCTTGTTTACACCCGTGAAAAATCAAGGTCACCAAGGCTTCTCTCCCAGTTCGCATTCTTAGAACAATAACCTTTGTTGCCTTGCTTAGCCAACCTTATAGCCTGTGTGCGTATATTCCAGTACACTTGGCCATACTTCGACATAGTATATTGGCTTAAGTTATACAGCATTCTTATAAAAGTAAACAGCCTAACGATTCTAAATGGTTTTAATTACAATGACAAAATATATTCCATAGCGTCGCACCTTTATCTGTCCGACTGTTTTCCAGTTCGTCTGTCTAACGGTCTCTTTTTTCTTCTGCCGCACTATTGGATAAATAAATAGGGCTAAATTTCAGGTCTAGCATTAAAAGCAATATTTTTATCTTTTTAATTAGCTCATTTATATCTACAGTCTGCCCCAAACTTTTCACCACATTTGACGGGTGTTCCATGTTCAGGAAATACTTTCAATATTTATTGTTGTGAATATAGATCTAATATATATTTAAAACAATTATAAGAAAAAGATCTTATTGCCATTGTTTATATTATGTTTCGAGAGAAATTCTGAAAATTATCCTCATTATTGATTACATAAATGTCCTAGTATCTAATAATAACTCGACCTTAGAAACTCCCGGAAGATTAGTTGACCATGGAAATCAGTTTCATCTTATCTTTACATTTGTTAAATGTGCAATTAAAAATAACAGGACAGAAAAGAGATGGGAGATGAATAAATAGTAAAACAGAATACTGAAAGAGGGAAGGACAACAAAGGCTAATGACCTCGTCTAAACAATACACAAGAGTCAGAGGGCGTATTAGAAACCTACATGAAGTCGTTCGGGCAATGGAAGTCATCATCTAAATTACGAATAGAGACTATAAAAATCCAGCAAACAATAAGCAAATGCATTTAAGTATATGCATTTGAAAGTTTTACATCTATATGTTCGTATTCTCAGCCCTGGTATTGAAACGTACAATGAGCACAATCATTCAAATATAAGAACTAATTCCATCTAGGGACTTGCAATTATATTTTGTGGTATTTAAGAAAATATTAATACTTTTATAGTTATTTCTAAATTAAAAATGTAAATTAACATTGCGGGATTCAAAAATCACCATTTTATTGTTTAGAAATTACATTTGCATCATTCAAAATCATTATTACATCAGTCAAAAAAACTCATTTTATCATTCAAAAAGTACCATCTATTGTACCACTCACATATCGTCATTACATCAGTATAAAATCGCTAGCACATCATTCTAAGTTACTATAGTGTCACTAAAAAAATAATAATGGCATAAATTTATTGCATCAAACAAAACACCACAACTGCTTCATTTAAAATCCATTGCAGCACTTAAGAATCGCTGATACATTACATACCTATCTATAAACTTCAACACTAGAAAAATCATTGCTATAATTGAAAATCACTATTGCAACAATTAAAAATTGCCATTGCATTACTCAAAATATTTGGAATGTATCACTAAAAAATCACTAGTGAACAACTTAAAAATCTAATGAGGCACTAAAAAGTACCTTTGCCTTACCTAGAAATTACGATTGCGTCACCTTAAAATCACGATGGCGTCGCAAAAAGTCGCCATTTCATCAAACTAAAGTACCATGTCACCATTAAAAACCACCAGTGTTTCCTTCTAAATCGATGATGAATCACTCAAAACTTTTCTTGCATCTGTCAAAAATCTCCATTATAGCTTTCAAAATCAACATGCTCAATAAAAACTCACTACTGCTTCACCAAAGAATCTTCCTTGAATCACACAAATATCCCTATTGCACTACTCAAAAATCACTATTGTATCATTAAAAAATCAAGTTACTCTTACATTAAAAAAAATCACTATTGCATCCCATACACACATTGTAAGTATTCTGCACTTTGTAAGAAGCACTTGCAAGAAGTATAGTGAATTGTCACTCCTAATCAGGATTGTTACAAGGGATCTTAGATTCCTTGCTTAACGATGGACCGGATATAGCGAGTTGCATACCCTTTCAGTCCCAGGATCTTTTATGAGTTGACCTTTTTTCCTCATACTAGGATGGCCCTTCTACACAATTTCACCTCCCATAAATTTACCACTTAACTACTTCAGTCCTCATCACCTCAGAAACTTTTAAAACATTGCCTAGCTAGTGTCAAAAAGGGCTTTGATGCCATTGTTAGTTCTAGTGTTGTTTTAATAAAAATCACCAACGAAGACTTCAAGTCATTCTAAACGTGAGGATTCAACTTCCCCGATAAGCCCATAAAACATGTGTTTAACGCTAAAAAGGAAGTAAAATGGTGAAGATGAGAAAGGATAGACACACGCGTCAAACATGTTCAATACATTTTCCAAACATGTTCATTACTCTCCCACCATTCTCGCCCCGCCTTTTATGCCGCCAACCCTAAGATTCAATAACAGCTTTACCGGAGATCCGATGAATCAAGAGGCGAATGATGTTATAAGGCGGGGCTTTATGACACCTTGCGAATAGAGATCGATTCGAGGCTAATTAAAGTCTTATTCAAGGTAAATACTGATTCCTTGTCCAATTATTGTGCTTTCATTATCTATCACTAAAAGTAGCGGGGAGGACATGAATAAGCAGGAGGAATCGGCACAATCTGGGGTGGGGCGGCTGAGGGGATGGGTTAGTCATTGATAAAGTGAGAGAGAGAGAGAGCGAGAGAGAGAGAGAGAGAAAGAAAGGCTACCTAGAGAACGATAGGAAAAGTAAGAAAGAGAGGCCGGGAGATAGAAAGTCAAGAAACCAACAACATAAATAATGAGAGCGAGGAAAGGACAAAAAAGCGAAAGATACACAGATAAAAAAAATATATATATATATATATTAAGAGAGAGAGAGAAAGAATAAAGAGACATATGGAGATAGATGAAAAATGACAGAGAATTCAATGAGACAGAAAGATAGACAAAGCCGAAGGCGAGTTTGTCTGTATGTGTGTGTGTGTGTGTCTCTCTCTCTGTGTGTGTGTGATAGAGAGAGATAGAGAGAAAGGGCAATTGAGAGAGAGTCACTTAACGGAAATGAGAGACAAGTTATAAACCATCTGACAGATTACAAAGCTTCATTTTAAACACAAAAAAATAATAGGGGTTTAATAACTAATTGCCATGTTTCAACATGATTGAAGTTTCCTCTTTGGGGGTACACATTTATTATATATTTTGCCTTCTACTACCTTTCAGCCAGAAATAATGAAGTTGTCCGTTTAGATGGACCGAAAGGCTTTGCTGGGTTCCTACTATTAATTATAAGGTGTTTAAACTTTAAGGATGGGCATATATCAAATTCAATGATTGTTATATATATATATATATATATATATATATATATATATATATATATATATATATATATATATATCATCATCACTAACTCTGTAATTTAAGAAGGGGATTTTTTGAGAATTTGAATAATAATTTCAATTTGTGTTTAGTTATGAGTCATGTTTTATAATCAAAGTTATTTCTAATAATTCTTTTATATTACCAAAAGACAAAATGGGGAAGTTAAGAAATAAATATAAGAGCCGTATGTTAAAACAAATGTGAAATGCACATTTGAGCAAAAAGCCTAATTTTTTTTATGTATTTTACATTTTAGCCGAATGACAGGGAACCTGTTGGCGCGTCCCAAAAAGTCGTGCAATACCGCAAATTTCTCATGCTGGGGTTTTACGGGGGGAAGGAGTAGCTTGTCTGACACTACGATACAGGTACAACCGTTGTCTCTAACTAAATTGGACACTTTGCACCCATTAATCGAGCCAGTTTCAAACTTGAGTTCACCAGGAGAACTCTTATTGAATACGAAGTTGACCTGGTAGTCCTGATCTGAGGGGGTTGCAGGTTGCGAGGTATCGATGGCGGTTTGCTCTAGAGAAAAGGTGGCAGACACTTGATGTACCTGCTGACTTGGGGAGGGATAGAACCTTGAATTTTTCGGACACTAAGATTTTATGTGCCCCGAAGCTCCGCAACGGTAACGCGTGATCGGACTACTCCTGAAGGTGTTGTTTGGGTGAGCGTTAAAACCAGGGGGTTTTCGGTCTTCTGGGGTCTTCTGGAATTTGTTCCCTGGATTAAATGGGGGAGCAACTTTTACAACCTGAGAGGGTTTCTCATGTGGCTGTCTTCCGTACCCAAACTTGTTCTTGGAAGGGGGTTACCTTTTCTAAGTTCCTTCGGGTATAAATTATGGTTTGAAGCGTGCAGGTCCGCTTCATCGAGGCAATCCTTGAATGTAGAGGCCCTTCGGTCTTGAACGAAGGCCCTAATCTCTGGAGAAGTGTACTTAGTTGTTGATCCTTTAAAATAAAGTCGAGCAATGCCTCGTAATCTCTTTCGACTTTAGCTGAGTCCAGCCAGAATTGCATATTTCTTCTCATGATGAATCCGAAATGTCTATGTCTGTACTACTTGGAGTTTAGTTGATTTAAACTTCGATTTATGGAATTGGGGATTTAGGTTAATGGCATATAGAAGTTCTGTTTTTAAGGTGGAATAATCGATTGTCGCTTTATGTGGCAATGCGATCAAAATCTCTCTCAGACGAGGAGAGAGTAAGAGAAGAAGGTGACTTAGTCCATCAGTTTAAATATCCCATCCATTTACTTCGAATATTTTTTCGAAATATGTTAGGTATGTAATGAAATCCTCATTTTCACGAGGAGGGGGGAGGTAGTTTGAGAGCAAGGGCTTGAGGTCGTTGGCCCCGGGAAATAATTGAACTTACGAGGGGCGGTCAATAGGTTTTGCAAATCGGTAGGGCAAAACAGAGGAAGGGGGATGGCTGTTTGTGGGGGTGTTAAGACAAGCTATGACAAGTCAGGACCTTCAGCCGCACGCTCCTGCCTCATCTATTTAAGAAGCAGTAGCTGATCGCAGATCGTCAGTCTCAAATTTTTCAACAATGGAGAAGGTTGAGCACCACGCAGTGATCAAATTTTTGACTAAGGAAGGCAAGAATGCAAAAGAGATCCATGAACGCATGCTTGCAGTGTACACCGACACCGTCCCTTCCTATGCAACCATTGCTCGCTGGAATAGGGATTTCCGCCATGGTCGTGAGTCCCTTAAGGATGACCCCCGTCCACGACGCCCGTCAGACGTGACCAACGAAGACAATGAGCCCGTGTGGAGAGGAGGATCCTCGAAAATCGACGAGTGAAGGTAAAAGAATTCGAGCGAGAAGTGTTATCAACATCATCCACGACAATTTGGCCATGACCACGGTGTTTCTGCCCGTTGGGTCCATAGAAACTTCATGCCCCATGATTGACTTCAACGTCGTCAAAGTCCACAAGGCCAGAGTTGCACCAGCTGCCCTGCGCGAGTGCGGATTCGAGGAACTCAACCATTCCCCTACAGTCCAGATCTGGCCCCCAGCGACTACTTTTTATTCCCCTAGCTCAAGGCTGCACTGCGTGGACGCCGGTTTGGGGAGGATGAAGATGTCCAGCCTGCCGTCTAGGAGTGGATTGAACAGCAGTCGGAAGATTTCTGGTTGTCGGGAATTCGAAGCCTCAGGGACAAGTGGCGCAAGTGCATTGAAGTCACGGGTAGTTATATTAAAAAATAATAGAACACTTTTCCTCATATCTCGTTTCCTTGTATGCGAATTTCAAAACTTATTGAGCGCCCCTCGTACTTCCACTTGGTCCCTTCTTAATTCACGTTCATGATGAGGAAATTTTTTCCGTTCTTCGGGTTGTAGTTTTTCCATTTTGAAATCGTCATTCCGTTTTTGTTCTTCTCTCTTTGCTTCTAAATCGTCCTTCCGTTTTGTTCTTCTCTCTTTGCTTCTAGTTTTTACCTTTCTAAATCGTCCTTCCTTTTATGTTCATTGTGGACGCATTCCATAAGTTCCTTACCTGCCAGTCCGAATGTTTGTCCTTGCTTGAGGAATGTTTCGAACGATGTCGAAGCCATCTTATCGATTCAAAGATAAGAGTATGCACTGGGAGAGTTGCTGTAGCGTAAAGTGCTTTGGAAAAAGGGGGTTATTAAAGTTCCCGACCAAAACGTGGTAGACAAGAGAAAACACTTAAAAAAAAACACAACAAGATTAGACGATCACCCTAACCTAACTAACTTTTTGGAGCCCAAAACAAGAATTGCTGTTAACGTTGGAGTATTTGTACTAATTTGGACGTTGGCAATGTTTGATTAAAGTTTTGAGATGTTGCTTTTAGTGATAACCTCACACAACTGATATCATTTATATAGGTGGAGAGTTTTATGATAACCCCACACCTGACACCACTTATATATGTCGAGGTTTAGTGAGTGGGTAATCCCAGTCCCACTTCCTGGACATATATTTTATTACCGCACCGAGGTGAAGCGGAGGTGAAGCGTATCCAATACACCTACTTTAGCCACTTCCGGTGAATAAGAATAACCTCGGTGCGTACCCTTTTGATCAAAACTAAGATGATGATCCCCTGAGTGTGTTCTCCACTCAGTATAAGCCAACCATGGGTGGGGGGGGGGAATAATGAGTTTTAAGCCGAGTGGATTGCCTAATAATTGCCAAGGGATCGTCCAAATTGTTAAACACAAATATACAAAAATAATCTTTAATGTACATGAATTTGAAATAAGCACAGCATATATAAATATAAATAGGATTAATCTTGAACTGAATAAATAAGTCTACAAAAATGTCGTGGGGATTACTTGCAAATTACTCACTGGGATGTTTGTGTCTTAATGACACCAGACAGAACGAAGGGAATATTATTATTGAGTTAAACACTAAATTAAGTAAGCACTTCTAATATTCAGGGGTATGGGCTCAGGATGAGAATTCTAGTACACAAATAAACTGATGAAGTTAGGGGAGGCGATAATTCAATTAACGATACCTTTGAGTTCGTAAGTATTTTTGAAGTGGGGGCGGTGAAGATCTTCTTCTGGTGACGATGATCCCACCTACTTCTACCGTCCGAGGTTACCAAATGAGAGGGGAATCCTAGATCGGTGATATACTGATCCTTTGCCGAATCACGAAGGTGAGCCAAGTGGTGACTCAATCGGACTTCTTCGTCAAAGGACCTGTCTGATTATTCGGCTTCTGAAGTGGGTAGCCAAAACTTATTACCTAGCTACATCTAGGGTAATCCGCAGAGGGAGGTCCTGTGTAACCTCAGACTCTGAATGGGGCCGGGCTGCGAGAAGTTTGGCACCTACAAGTACCGTGACGGCAACAACCAATTCCGCGGGAAGTTCCTTCCTTGCAGCGGGCGAACGGTTTCTTATGTGGATCGAGTTTAACACAAACTCGACGTAGGTTCAAGGGCTTCTGCCAGATTCCAGGAAGAAGCCTTCCTTTTATTCCTCCCAGGAATAAAATCTATATCGTCGCGCAAAAGAAATTTTTTTCATCTTTGGGCCGACGATATTTCTTTCACGACTTCGAGCCACCTCGCAGTTTACGATGGTCGGAAAAGAGAATTCGAGGCTGGTGCATTTGGAAATACGGGAGGGAGACGTAGCTTGTGTCGGAGTATTTCTGCGTACACTTATGTACGCAGTATTCAGACTTCTACAATTTATATGGCATCCTTTAGAGGTACATTAGTGAAGAGGCTTTCTATATCAAGGGATAGTTTTCTTTTATTTTAAGATATAGTAGGGTTGGATGTTTGCATATGTAACTAAGGATTATTTATATGGCATCCTTTATAGGTACATTAGTGAAGAGGCTTTCTATATCAAGGAATCGTTTTCTTTCATTTTAAGATTTGGTTAGGATGGAAGGTTTCTTATGTAATTAAGGATTATTTCTATGGCACCCTTTATAGGTACAGTAGTGAATAGGGTTTCTATATAAAGGGATCCCTTTCTTCTATTTTAAGATATAGTAGGGTTGGAGGTTTGCATATGCAATTAAGGATTATTTCTTCGGCATCTTGTATAGGTACATTAGTGAAGAAACTTTTTGTATCAAGGAATTCGATTCTTTTATTTTAGGATATAGTGGGGTTGTATGTTTGCATATGTAACTAAGGATTGTTTATATGGCATCCTTTATTGGTACAGTAGTGAATAAGCTTTCTATGACAAACGATCCTTATCTTTTATTTTAAGACATGGTAAGGTTAGAGGTTTGCATATGTAATTCAGCATTATTTCTACAGCATCCTTTATAGGTACATTACTGAAGAAGCTTTTTATATCAAGGGATCCCTTTCTTTTATTTTAAGATATAGTAAGGTTGGATGTTTGCATATGTAACTAAGGATTATTTATATGGCATCCTTTATAGGTACATTAGTGAAGAGGCTTTCTATATCAAGGAATCGTTTTCTTTCATTTTAAGATTTGGTTAGGATGGAAGGTTTCTTATGTAATTAAGGATTATTTCCATGGCACCCTTTATTTTTACAGTAGTGAATAGGGTTTCTATATCAAGGGATCCCTTTCTTTTATTTTAAGATATAGTAGGGTTGGAGGTTTGCATATGCAATTAAGGATTATTTCTTTGGCATCTTGTATAGGTACATTAGTGGAGAAGCTTTTTGTATCAAGGGATTCGATTCTTTTATTTTAGGATATAGTGGGGTTGTATGTTTGCATATGTAATTAAAGATTATTTCTATGGCATCCTTTATAGGTACATTAGTGAAGAAGCTTTCTATATCAAGGGAGCTTTTTTTATTTTAAGATATTGTAGGACTGGAGGTTTGCATATTTAATGAAGGATTATTTCTATGACACCCTTTATAGGTACATTATTGAAGAAGCTTTTTATATCAAGGGATCGGATTCTTTTATTTTAAGATATAGTAGGCTTATATGTTTGCATAGGGAATGAAGGATTATTTCAATGGTATCCTTTATAGGTACATTAGTAAAGAGACTTTCTATATAAAGGGATCCTTATTTTTTTTTTTAAGATATAGTAGGGTTGGATATTTGCATATGTAGTTAAGATTATTTCTATGGTATCCTTAATTGGTACATTATTGAAGATACTTTCTATATCAAGGGTCCCTTTCTTTTATTTAAAGTTATAGTAATTCTGGATGTTTGCATAGGTAACTACGGATTATTTCTATGGCATCCTTTATATGTACAGTATTGAATAGGGTTTCTATATCAAGGAATGTCTTTCTTTTATTTTAAGATATAGTAGGTTTGGATGTTTGCATATGTAATTAAGGATTATTTCTATGGAATCATTTATAGGTACATTAGTGAAGTGAATTTCTCTATTAAGGGATCCCTTTCTTTTATTTTAAGATATAGTATGCTTGGATGTTTGCATAGGGAATTAAGGTGTATTTCAATGGTATCCTTTATAGGTACATTAGTAAAGAGACTTTATATATGAAGGGATCCTTATCTTTTATTTTAAGATATAGTAAGGTTGGATGTTTGCATATGTAATTAAGGATTATTTCTATGGTATCCTTTATAGGAAAAATTAGTGAAGAGGCTTTCTATTTCAAAGGATCCTTCTCTTTTATTTTAGGATATGGTAGGGTTGGAAGTTTTAATATCTTATTAAGAATAATATCTATCGTATCCCTTTTAGGTGGAGTAGTGAATAGGCTTTCTATATCAAAGGATCCTTTTCTTTTATTTTAAGATAAGGTAGGTTAGAGGCTTGCATATGAAATAAAGGTTTATTTCTATAGCATCCTTGATTTGTAGAGTAGCGAATAGGCTTTCTCTATCAAGGGATCCCTTTCTTTTATTTTAAGATATAGTAGGGTTGGATGTTTGCCTATGTAATTAAGGATTATTTCTATGACATCCTTTATAAGTACATTAGTGAAGAGGCTATTTGTATCAAGGGATCCTTTTCTTTAGAAATTAAGGTATAGTATGCTTGGATGTTTGCTTATGTATTTAAGGATTATTTCTATGGCATCATTTATTGGTACAGTAGTGAATAAGCTTTCTATATCAAGGGATCATTTTCTTTTATTTTAGGACATAGTAATGTTAGAGGTTTGCATATGTAATTAAGGATTATTTTTGTGGAATCCTTTATAGGTACATTAGTGAAGACGCTTTCTATATTCAGGGATCCTTTTCTTTCATTTTAAGGTATATTTGGGTTGGATGTTTGCTTATGTAATTAAGGACTATTTCTATGGCATTATTTATAGGTACATTAGTGGAGAGTCTTTCTATATCAAGGGATCATTTTCTTTTATTTTATGATAGAGTATGGTTGGATGTTTGCATATGTAAATAAGGATTGTTTATATGGCATCCTTTATTGGTACAGTAGTGAATAAGCTTTCTATGACAAACGATCCTTATCTTTTATTTTAAGACATGGTAAGGTTAGAGGTTTGCATATGTAATTCAGCATTATTTCTATAGCATCCTTTATAGGTACATTACTGAAGAAGCTTTCTATATCAAGGGATCCCTTTCTTTTATTTTAAGATATAGTAGGGTTGTTTGTTTGCTTATGTAATTGAGGATTATTTCTATGGCATCCTTTAAAGGTAGACAAGTGAATAAGCTTTCTACATCAATGGATCATTTTCTTTATTTTAAGATAAGGTAGGTTTGGAGCCTTGCATATGTACTTAAGGTATATTTTTATGGCATGCTTTATTTTTACAGTACTGAATAGGCTTTCTATATCAAGGGATCCCTTTTTTATTTTAAGATATAGTAGAGTTGGTTGTTTGCATATGTAATCAAAGTAATCAAAGGTATTTCTATGGTATCCTTTATAGGTACATTATTGAAGAGGCTTTCTATATCAAGGGTTCCCTTTCTTTTATTTAAGGTATAGTAGGGTTGGATTTTGGCATATGTAATTAAGAATTATTTTTATGGCATCCTATATAGCTACATTAGTGAAGAGGGTTTCTCTATCAAGGGATCTTTTCCTTTTATTTTAAGATATAGTAGGGTTGGATGTTTGCATATGTAATTAGGATTATTTCTCTTGCATACTTTATACGTGCAATAGTGAATAGGCTTTCTATATCAAGGGATCCCTCTCGTTTATTTTAAGTTATATTAGGGTTGCATGTTTGCATATGTAATTAAGGATTATTTCTATGGCATCCTTTATAGGTACATTAATGGAGAGTCTTTCTATATCAAGGGATCCCTTTTTTTTCTTAAGTTATAGTAGGGTTGGATGTTTGCACATGTAATTAAGGATTATTTCTATGGCATCCTTTCTAGCTACATTAGTAAAGAGGTTTCCTTTATCAAGGGATCCCATGTCTTTTTTTTTGCATTTTACGTGTGAGACAGATTTTTTTCCTTGATAGGCTGCTAAATTTTCTGGCATTCATAGCGGCGCGCAGACGCTCTAGGCGAAACCTGAAAGCAAGATCAGGTTGCGGATGAAGTCCCTCCTCATGCTGGCCCACACGCGGTTGACTGAGGACTTCATCTTGTCGGCGGTGCTGTTGCGGACCTTGCAGGCCTTACCTTCAACATGCGCCTACATGCTGTAGACGAGGGGATTGCGGTCGGGTGACTGGGGCGGATAAATTTCCTTCGAACAAAAGTTAATTTTCGACCCCAACCACATTGCATGGTCTTGGCCATGTGGACCGCGGCACTGTCCTACTGAAGGACTTGGTCCGCCTTCTTCGTGATATTTTTCACGCAGGGCAACTTAACTTTTTTGGCCATGATGACCGATGTCCCTGTAATCGGCTGCAAAACACACCAGCGACATCTTCTATCCATTCGAAGCCACTTCGCCGGGCATCATCACGGAGGCCGGATCCTTGATTGTGGACATGTTCTGGACCTTGAAGACGTCCTGGCCGAAGTTTAACACTGTCTTTTTGCGTTTTGATGACCGAATCCCGATGAAACCTTTTACAAAGAAAAAAGGATAAATTTAGTCCCATGACACCTCAAGGCATTGAGAAGTTGACAACAGAGCGACCGATGTTGTTCTCGCATATCGTCGGTGAGCAGACGCATTTCCACATACCTCAAGCACTTGTGGTCCTCCTCCTTGACCGCCCTGCACACCGTGTAAACTGGGATGCTCTTCTTCTTTGAATGTACTTCTATTTTGAGCTTGGGAGCAATTTTGAATGCCTTTGTCACAGCCAAACGGTTGATAACTTAAATTATGCCTAAACGAGGTCGATTCTGTTGACGGTCATCCGGATGATTTTAAGCGGTTGGCGATGTCGGAATTGTTGTTGCCCGCAAGCAGGAATGCAATGATCTAGACTTTGTTCACACCTGTAAACAGGGAAAAATACTTTCTAATTACACGTACTGGGAAATTATATCTTTAACATTGTTTGACAGAACACGTAAACCAATCCAAAGATACAAAAAATGTGTAACAGAACTTTTGATAAACCCGTATTTAACATGATTTTTCCTTCTGGCCGCTAAGAGATATCTTTCAAGTCATTTTATTGCGAATCCCAGAAAATAGCTAGTATTTGTATTAAACTTTGCTTTTGTTTCTTGTATGATTAAATATTTACTAAAAACAAGCAAATTTTATTTTTCATCCATGTAGGGCTAAAACACAAATACAGATTTAAATTTATGCAATTTTATTGAAACTTCCGCAAGAAATATATAAAAACAAGTAAAATGAAAATAGAAGTGAACAGTTTTTCTTGTTTTCCGTTTGTAATGTAAATCAGTTTCCCATACAAGCCGTCAAATATAGAGTCACCCATTTGTTTTTTAATTGTATAATCTTTGGTATTTATGTTCAAAGTTTAGTATATCTTGATGGAAGCGCCCCCTTTGCTCTTCCTAGTCTACTATTTGAATTTGCCAAGATGGGCATCACGGGTAGGCATCTTCATGAACATCCTGCAGCTTTCATTGGCCATAGCTTTTCGCTATGTTCTCAACCAGTTCCCTGACACAGCGAAACGAAACTCTTCCCTAATTTTAGTTCACTTTTTGGTAAGCTTTTCGGGGAATTCCTAACGCACTATGACTTCCTAACTTGTCTAACAATGCCCCTAGCTATCTATCAACGTTGCCTTATAAAGTTTGGGAAATAAATTTTCACGATAATTGAAGACTACAGACCATTTGTTAAGAACTCTCACAAATTGCTTCTTGAGACGAGTTTTAAATCAAATGGATAGAATAACATCCTTTGAGCATCTATCTATTGTTGGTGCTTGGCATTATGCCCTCAAACAGACAACTGAGTCTTTTGTGGCCAGCGATTGTTGTGGTAATGTGCTGTGGTATCCCTCCTGTACCAAAGACAGAGATAACATGAAAACTTGGTACAACATCTCCTGGATCCATAAGAAATGCAACCATTTTTAAGTATCCAATCATTTCCAAGGAATACTCATCTTAATTAAAAGTTTGTAGCCGGAGCTTAACACTGTTGTAGTCCTGGAGATATATTGAATGAGTCAAGAGAAGGTATGTATACATATTTCAATTATGGAAACGTTTCGCTTTAGTGCTTCTTGGGGAGCTGTCAATGAAAAGCCTCCACTCAAGAGGATTACATGTAATTTGAATTGCATCAAACAGACCAAATACATGATTGCAGTAGCATAGCCCAGCCTGATAAATAAATATCGTGAGAAATGTTTAGGACATTTATTTTGGCCTGTCATTTGCACATTTTCGTCCGGCAAATCTCACTATTTCAGCCTCGAAATCAAAAGCTCAGGATTTGACTTTGACAAGTCAAGATCGCTGACAAGGTCATTGAGGTCTCTTTGGTTTGGATAACATAGATTACTCTCATTAGCCATATCTCTGACACTGGCGTCTATATATTTACTGAGCTTTTTAACTTCCGAATTGTTAGTTTGTGCTGAAAGTGGCATATTCGTTCTTGGAGGAGTATGTAAGGGAAGTTCAGCACTATTTGGTACTGGTGCAATAGAGGATGGAGGATCGGGATAGGCAATATCAGGTGCATTTTTGCCACTTCAACGTTTGAAAATGGCAAACTTCATGGCTCTCCCTTTCCCTCCATACAATCCTGTAAAAGTAAAAATTATATACCTTTAACTCTTTTAGCTTAGAAAAACACAATAGTATAAATAATTGTTACTTTATACTTTAAAACAAATATCTTCCTTCCTCCTAAAGCTCTCTTGCAGTGTTCACAAGCAAAATGCGGTTCCCAGGGTTTGTCTTGGTCCCCAACTGGAATGCCAAAGTATGTTTTGTAAGCTTCATTATTCTTCCGATTTCTCTCAGAAAGCTTCAATATTGGTCGGTTTCCAAGCCATAACCGACTAACCGAGTATTTTCCATAGATTTCTATTAGGTTTAAATAAAAACCCTGTGCATCCAGTTGGAAGGTTCCACCATCATTTCCAGTTCATCACGTCGATAAATTAAGCATGAAAAAACTTCTTCACCGATTATGATGTGTGGCACATAGCATTGTCCTGCATGGAAACACGGTCGCGTATTTTCAATGTTCGGGCAAATGTGACGAGCGGACAGACTTCAACGTTTGAAAACATGTTCCAGACCCTTACATTGCTACCTTCAAATTTAACCCTCTTTTTTGTGCATGTGTGATTAAATGATTGACCTCTAGGACGCGTCACGTGCTCCTTGCAATCTGATCTGAAAAAAAAAATTTAGTGTCATTTTTGAAACTACTCTTTACCAGTAGCAAAGGTCAATCTACCCAATTTATTATTTTTACTTTAAGTGGTTTCAGGGCAGGGGAGCATGCAAAGTGTCACACCTCTCAAGCGATGTAAGACAGTCTGGCAAAACACATTAGGGTTCAGGTTCTCCGTAACTTCACATGAAATGCCTCGAAATGTTAGACAGCGTCATTCCTTTCTTCCACTGGGCAAACCTTTCTTCTAAAGGATATTTTGACCTCAACTTGTCTCGCTATGCTGATAAATGCCTATTGCCATCAGTAGCAGTCTACAATGCACGTTAATCAGTGTTATCATATATATGTTACGAATATCTATGTGTTAGCTGAAAGTTAGAAGTTATAGTTCTCTAGGTCTGGGCACATCCTATCTTCAAACACACACTGATGTCCTCCCAAAAATGATTTACCCGCTGATTAATAAAATGAAACGCAGACAAAATCAGAGTGAAATTCAAAGAATATTCTGCAATTCTAAGGAAATAAACGAGTATTTTTTAGAAAATGCAGATTTTTATAATTTGATCGCACCAATGTAGGCTACTTGACTTTGGATACGCTCATGTAGAGAACGGTATCACGGTTTCTACTGAGAATGCCAGCACCGGAAGAAAGGTGAAGGATATTATGAAACAGCAGTAGTAGGAGGCTGAGAATAAGGAGGAAGTGCCTACGGACGTGCACAGCAAATTTCCCGCCTCTTTGATTGTTTTAGGCGTGCTCAACACCGAGAGCCACGTTATGTCTCGCAGCATCGCCCAAAGCTTGAAGGTCAATGAGGAAATTTACATTGATGTGTTGCAGGTATGAGTCAACCCTTGGATGGACCACGTAGACGAGGGAAGGCATTAAATTTTCCAGCAGGATTCTGCTTCCGCCCACAAAACAAGAAAGAAAAGCGTGGTTGTTCAAAAATATCCCGCACTGCTAGTTCACAAACTTGTGGCCTCCCTGCTCCCCCGACTTCAAACCCCTAGATTATTTTATGTCAGACCTTGATGAAAAGGATGTCAACAAAGCTACTCACAATACTTTAGGATCTCCGAGGGTCGCCATTGTAGAGGAAATGTCTTCGGTTGACAAGAACTCCTTAAGCAGGACCATACAATCAGTTTAGGTCCTACCTGGGAAAAGTCCTGAAGGCAGAAAGTTATTTATTTCGAAAGCTTTTGCAAATATATATATATATATATATATATATATATATATATACCAGGTAATGGCTTCGTCACTTTCCCCTACGGGGGGAGCTTGCGCTTCGCTAATAAGTTTAAAAATTAAAAACTAAAAAAAAGCAGCCATGGTTAAGTTTTATAAATTTTATGAATTTCGCCATTTATAATAATTTTTAAAATGAACTCTAAACTAAATTTTCTCCTTGTAAAAATATCACGTTGCTAAAATAGAGTTATAAAAGAAGAAGATATGTAAAAATAAATTTTCTGAACTTCACCATTTGTAATTTTGGGGGTTTTAAACAATTCACAAAATTTCGATACTTATATTTATTTCTGAACTTCACCATTTTGTTTTTCGATATTATAAAAGAATTATTAGAAATAACTTTAATAAAAAACATAAGTCATAACCAAACTAAGATGAAATTATTATTCAAATACTAAAAAAATCCCCTTCTTAAATTATTGAGTTAGTGAAGTGATATATTGGTTTTGGAATCTCCTATGGAGCTTCAATTTAATTGGTATAGGATAAACTAATGGACGAACAAACAGAAATTCATTTCATATTCTTGATAGATACGACGTTTCGGATGTTCTTTTCACCCATTTTCGGGTACTGGAAAAATCTAATTCGTGATGAAGACAAACTTTAAGTTATAATTAAAAAAATCAAATTATTCAATCAATCGAAAATATTGAAGGTTTATTAAGGGGGCATTGTACAAATTTACAGGTAATTGGTATTTGTTGGATTATTATGATGGGGAATTAAAAGAAACGAATTAGAGGAAAACACTGGAAACACATCGAAATAACACTAGCCTTACACAATCAGCCATTAGAAGAAGACTTGGGATAAAGGGCGAGGAGCGTAAGAAGAAAGAGAAGATTAGGGGGTTGGTTATATTTTTATAGTAAAAGTAGTGGATGAGAAGAGGAATTGGAATTTAGAGAAAGAGAAAAGTATTTAATATACAATGATTTTAGAATTCTTAATGATATGGTATCCGAGTTGTTTTTTTAAGATTTTAAAATCGTCTATTGTGGTATCCGTTTTACAATTTATTGAGTGAAGCCGAACAAGTGAGACTTCTTTCTTAGAGAGAACCCTCCCATTCCTGTGGCTAACTCCCAAATGGGAAGAGAACCTCCCTTTCAGCGAGCGCACCGTACGGCCAATATATTTTTGGTTCAAGTAAATTCATATATGACGGACCACTTCGCTAAACATTTTCAGTGTTTGGCGACTTCTTGTACAAATTCAGTGCCATTAAAGCACGAATATTCCGGGTTTATAATATTTGTTTATCCTACTCTGGATTTCACCAAGTCGAATTTTTTAGTAAATATTTCAAACGAAACCGCTTTCCTCTGTCTCGGATTGAAAAAATCACGGTCAAATTTTTTAACAACATTTACCATCCCAAATTTTAATTTCTAACTGTTTGTAAAGATATCCGTTACCTTGTCTTTCTGGATATGGGCTTTTTAAAAAAAAAAATTCCCAAATAATTTACAAGTCTATTAAATAAATTCTTTTTCCATACCAATTGTAAGTTATTTTTATAAATAAAAACAACAGAGGACTATACTTTAATTGTAGAGACAGAATCTCGCCTGAAGCGAAGATGCTTGAAAAGCACCCCCCCCATCCCGAAACGTTGTATCTATCAAGAAAATGAAATGAATCTCCCTTTATACGTCCTTTCATTCATCCTATAACTATATATATATATATATATATATATATATATATATATATATATATATATATATATATATATACATATATATGAATCACTTTACATCCTAAAACTTAAACCCAATCGTCATTATCATCTCATCACTAACTCTATAATTTAAGAAGGGGATTTTTTTGAGTATTTGAATAATAATTTCATCTCATTTCGTTACGACTTATATTATTTTATCAAAGTTATTTATAATAATTTTTTTATAATATCAAAAAACGAAATGGTGAAGTTCAGAAATAAATATAAGCATCAAAATTTTGTGAAGTTCTTAAATCCCATAGAATTACAAATGGTGAAGTTCAGAAAATTTATTTTTTTATATCTTCCTCTTCTATAACTATATTTTAGCAACGTGATATTTTGAA
This sequence comes from Ceratothoa steindachneri, assembly GCA_963969495.1. Classification (NCBI taxonomy): domain Eukaryota; kingdom Metazoa; phylum Arthropoda; class Malacostraca; order Isopoda; family Cymothoidae; genus Ceratothoa; species Ceratothoa steindachneri. Next base: position 124,292,870 of record OZ018319.1, read on the forward strand.
AAGGGGGAAATTTAGTTTAGAGTTACTTTTTAAAATTATTAAAATTGGCGAAGTTCAGAAAATTTATGAAATTTAACCATGGCTTCTTTTTTTTCGATTTTAAATTTTAATCTTAATAGCGAAGCGCATGCTCCTTCCCCCCTATGGGGGGGAGTGACAAAGCCATTACCTAGTTTAAATATAAGTCAAACTGCATCCAATATTTATATTGTATCATGAATTTATGAAATTTTTCTTTTTGTATTAAGCAGCTTATCCTAAATGGCACTATTCAATATTAGTATTTTTTGAAAAACTAGAAACATTTTTTTAACCCCTTACTATCTTACTTTCTTAGTGCCGATGATAAGACTAGGACCTCGAAACGTTCAAACCCAGACAAATAAACATGCTTTTATCAATAGCGTGCTTGGTTTTGACCTTCATATATATATATATATATATATATATATATATATATATATATATATATATATATATATATATATATATATATATATATATATATATATATATATATATATATATATATATGTATATATATATGCAACATCGTTCTCAAGGAAAATGAAACGAAGATTCATACAGAAAACTAATATATAAGCAAGAAGGTGAGGAGAGGGAACACCCAAAATAGGTTTAACCAATAATAAAATGAATTAGTAGTATTTAGATTCAAAAAGAAAGGTAGGAAGCTACAAAAATGAGAAGTAAATACAAAATAAACTCATTACTACCAGGTACGTCTAAATATCTAAAGGCTGCCAAAACGCTTGAATTACAATTAAGGAGGAAGATAAGATCAAAATGAAAGATAAATATGGGAGGTCATGAGAGAAAGAAATAAAAATGTTATATAATAAATTACCCAATATAGTTTTGACATTGTGGTGTGAATGCAATTTAAAAATTAGTCATCGAGTTGAAACAAAAACGACCCCTTAACTTTAAGTAATTTTCTAATGAACGACGGTTTAATAACTTTGCGTCAAAAAGAATTTTTACCATAACAGATAATTTTAGTTGACTCACAATCGATTTTGTGGTTAAGTTCGGACATTATATTTGTATCGAGATATTCGCTTTGACAAACATTTACCTGATTGCAATATACATATACAGCAAATAGTGCAAGGGCACTCTGCACTAAAGTTTTATAAATAGTATATTTTATAATGTTGTTAAAATATGTATGAGCTAGCAAAAACTGGATTAAATGATTACGTTACTATTCTTGTTATTTAAATGAAGGTGAATGAGACACGGTAAAAAGGCTTTTTTTTGCCCACTCAAACATTTATAGAGGAAATGGAAGGGGATAGCAAAGTTTGTATCCTATGGCAACAATTTTAGAAATTTCTGTCTTAGAATTAGGGACTAACCACGTGAAACGCACGAAGAAACATGGAGATAATAGCAGACCTTAAATTTTATATGATGTGAGGAGTAAAAATGAATATAAGAAAAAGAATTAGTCAGCTTAAGATAGACAGAGAAATTAAAATATCATCAATATATCGAAACCAAATATAGAAATAAAAAATAGGGAGGAGGTAAACCATTTAAATTAAATCCAAACGGGAAATAGGCAATAGCTGGACAAGATGTTTAACGAAAAATTTATATTGAATGAAAAATTACAGAATGAAACAAGTGAAACAAGTTCTAAAAATATATTAGGGAGCACAAGTAATATTTAGCATTGGACAATTTATTTTCAAAAATTGGAACAGATCATCAAATGGAACTTTAACATAGAGGGAACATACGTCGAAGCTAACTAGGGTGAAGTTGGAAGAGTAAAGGATGGCAGGATTTTCTATAAGATAGAACCGACACGAGAAGCGAGAGAACTCGTTAACCACTTTGGTAAAACATATGATACAGAACCCACAGAACAATTATCTGGCGTAAAGGTTTATTGGTTTGTGGGTTTTAACAAGCTAATAAAGATAAGTTAGAGGAACATTCATAGATTTAAATTTAGAAATTAAATTGGAATATTATTTAAGAGTAGAACGAATCCTTTCATGAAAAGGGCTGTTAAATTGTTCTCTTAGATCTTTTTGCAAATATATCATACTTAGGTAGATTCTTCGTTAGTTAATTCGCTCATTTTATCACAATAAGTTTTTTCATTTAAAATGATATAGAGTCAAGTGCGACTCTATATCTCACTATGTTGGTCGGTCAGTCGGTCTGTCCCCGTTTTGCTTTTTTTTTGGTTTTGGCAATAACACTGTAACTATATGGCCGATCCTAAGAAATTTGAAAGTTAATTTACCTTCTCTTTCGTATGATATAACTGCCAAAGTCCTCCCAAGGTTAGCCCGGGAATCATTTTGTTTTAGCTCTAATATCATAACTATTGGGACGATTCTAACGAAATTTCAAACACTTATGTTGTTTTACATTTTCATTCGAGTTATATAATTGTCAAAGTCCTCCTAAGTTTACCCGGGGAATTATTGGGCAATAACATTATAACTATTTGGCCGATTGTAAGGAAATTTGAAACTCATATATTGTTTTACATTTTCTTCGAATGCTATAATTAGCAATGTCCACCAAGGGTTAGTCTGGGAATTATTGATAGTTTGAAGGTCGTAAGTTCATATATCAGAATAAGTGATAGCACGCGACTTAGGTCAGCAGACCTTGTTAATTTAAATACCACGGATATATTTTATGATTGATGAAATTTCGTGATTTGGGGCCTTTTTCTTATCATATTTTGCATATATATTACAGTTTTCTGTTATTTTCTGTCAGTCATTGACATAAATTAACTTTCATTAGAATTCAAAAGTACTTGGCGACTTCGTTTCAAGTTTCTTATGGGCTTTGTTACATTTACTGCCTAATCACATGATACTTTTTGAGTTTTTCCAGACACACAATAATATATATATATATATATATATATATATATATATATATATATATATATATATATATATATATATAATATATATATATATATATTACAAGATACAAGAAAAAGAGAAATTGACGCTAATGAGCAATGAGACAAGAACAGGAGTTTTTTTATAGGGACATTGGTAGAACACAAGGATCAAAGGGGGCAAAGGACGGCACAATGCAGGCAATCCATACTGAGAAGACAGAAATAACGCCAGGGAAAAAAAGTGAAATTCCTAGCCGGGACTCAAACCCGGGTCTGCTGATTGCCGGTCAGATGCCCTACCGTTAAGCTACCAGGCACATTGACTTAACCTCACCCAAAGCGTTATCTTATCAAACCCAATATCTCCCATATCTATGAACTTCCAAGGATTTTTATACTATATCTTCTTACTCGCTCACAATTTAAAGGCTCATTATCGATGTCACATACATTAACAGCAATACAAGTTCTGAGGGTGTTAACAACCACCACAGGGCTTTATTCATATTTAATGTCTGCCTTCAAAACCCTTTTGAACACAGAAGGAAAGATGCATATTTACGCCTATGCCTTTTGAGAAGCCGGGAACGAGCAGGGAATAATACTTAAGGGAATGAGCACTTTACCATCAATCATGAACATGTATATTAACACTAACAGTAAAAACTCAGCAAAGACCCCTCCCCAAGTTAACACCTATTTATTTTCTTAAAATAGTGGGGAAAGGATAAATCTGGCCCTCACATCACTAAGAAAAATGTTAGAGTTAATGAAGAAATCCTACACAAAAATGACCACTGCTACCGGATCATGTTTGCAATGGAGAAAGTGCACATCTATAAAAGACTTGAGAGGAAAGAATCATGTAACGAGAAAACCGAATTAGATTGATTTGGCTATAATTGCAGAAGCTATGCTTGGCAAAGTGAAAGTGAGGTGCTTCTCGCGAAAATTATTTTACCAGCTGTAAGATACAGTGGATAAAGCATAATGTAATGGAGATCGTTTGGTGTGAATGCTACAAAAACCTTGCTTAAATCAATGTAACAAGGAAGAAAGGATACCATTTGTCTATTTTTATAGAAAACCTAACTTCAGCAAGAAAACTGGAGTGTTGTAGGGAGTTGTATCAGGTTGGGCGAAAGTAATGTCTGATTTTCTTAAATAAAGTTTAAGAATATGAATTTATTAAAGTATTGCCTCTTTTTATCGTTTAGGAAAGAATGCTACAATGGATACCTTATACTTTTTTCTTTGATATTGTAAAATAATATTGTTAATAATCTTCTTTCTCCTATCTATAGATCACATTAGACATGTCTTACTGTCTGAGTTTCATAAAGGCGTCATTGCAAGTACAGCGGCAAAATCCATTCATAGCACTTATCCGGATGATGCAGTAAATAAAGGAAGTTGTATGATGCGGTTTTTCCATTTCCGAGCTTGACACTTCAGTCTAAAAGACGGAGTAAAGGAAGTTCGTCGAAAGGAACTTGATTCTGAAGAGTTTGAAGCATGTTTTCACAGCAAATCCTCCTAAACATTCTAGGAAACTCACATAAAAAAATATCGTAACCCATGCGACTGTCCTACGCGAACTGAAAAGGATTGGATAGGTTAAATTGATTGGAAAATGGGTCCCGAACAAACTTCCATGGCAAATAAGCAACAGCGTGTTGCTTGCTCTGAGTCATTGCTTTCACACCTTCAGGCACTAGTTTTGGGCAAGCTTGTTACTGGTGATAAGAAGTGGATATCTTTATCATAACATTAAACGCCACCGCTTGTGAGTCAGAGGAGGGAGCAGAATTTCTCAATCAATTTCGTCGTTAAAAGCCGCTCTGGGCCAAAGGTGACCCTATTTAGTCAACAGAAGGGGGTGGCATCCTCCATCATGATAATGCACTTTATCGCACAACACTAATGACCAGAAATCTATTGGAGGCGCTCGGTTGGGAAATATTGCTTCGTTCTCCACACTCTCCTGGCCTTTCTCCTTCTGATTATCACTTGTTTAGGGGATTATAGAACCATTTTGATGATCTTAGGTCGACATCAAAAGAAGAAGCTGAAAACGACTTGTATTCATATTTTGCATGCAAACATAAAGAATTATACCAGCGTGGCACTTATAAGCTTTTTGGCAGGCAGAATGAGGCTCTAGGAAGCAATGATGGATATGTTTATGATAAAATATTTCCATAGTCATATTTTCTTTTTCATTTTTAATATATACTCGTGCCTTAAAATCGGACATTAATTTCGTTCCAACCGGATACTTTTAACAAGACAGGGATCGAAAACAAAATTGCGGATATGGTTTGAAGCCTTAGAAGTTAAAGTCATGAAATAGCAAAGGAAAAGTCGTCATTTGAATCCAATATGAAAAAATCCACAAAAAAATCCACCGAATAGGTAAAATTGTGGATGTAGTGTAAGAATGACAGGAGCAAAATTCATTGTGAAGCCTGGTGCAATATTACATAACCAACTGTAGAGCTGCAATTGCTAACAAAGCTCAATGGACAAAATAGTGCTATCTATTAATTTGTGCATGCAAATTATGTCCTTTGGTCAATTATGTAACGCCGGTAAATTAAATCTTTCGGCGTCCAGGTGCACTTTAGAGTGTTTTTATTACTACCTTTGGCTTATGACCGCTTCCGATTTGAGCAAAGTTAAGCAACATTGGGTGTGGTAGGTGACTGGACTGAGTTATAAATCAGAACGACTTCACAGAGGCCTCCATACGCTATAGATACTCGTAGTTCGGATTCCACGTTAATCAGTAGGGTCCACCAATAAGAAATGAAAGGCATTTTAAATTAGTTGGAATCGGGTGTAAAAGCCTTACCAATTTATTATTATATTACATTTGGAATTAAGTATATTTAAATATTTGTTCTAAAAGTGAATTTAATTATGATGAATTAAATAAACAAACTACCTAAGAGAAGAAAGATTTACGATAAAATAAACCCATTTAAAATGGAAAAATTATTTCTCATTTAAATGATCAACCATTTTAAATGAAGTGATATATATATATATATATATATATATATATATATATATATATATATATATATATATATATATATATATATATATATATATATGATTTTGTAAAGTGAGAGAAGTCTTTTAGCGCTATAACATAAACATGACATAGGCATCAAAACCCATATCATATTTAAAGACCAATGTAATTAAAGAAATTACGCCTCCCTTTTTAACATATATTAAACCATTCATCGGCGCGTATAGCCTATCTCCCAAGGGCAACTTCGACTCTGCTAATTAGACGGTTATACGAAAGAATAGGTCTATCTCTCTTTAACTTAATGTTGCAGATAGTACAGTTCACCATGGCGGCACTCAATCCCCAATTAAAAAACACAAGACTCCTTCGGGATCTCTAAATGACTCTTTCTAATTAGATCGGAATCAGTTACTTGGGCAGATGAGGAGAATAGAGCGTAATTACAGGTTTGAACACCGCTTCTAAAGTTAATGTTAGACTTCACTATCCCTCGTAGTTTGGTCATCAATGACATCTTTGAAGAAGAGCGAAATTAAAGCCGATAAATTAGCTTAAGTTTGTTATTAAGGTTTTATATTTTATTTATCTATCATTTGGAATTAAATTTATATCTATTTTTGTGTAAGCGTCACTGTCCTTTAGCTTTCATAGACGATGATGGTACTGAAAATTGCGTAAATATGATAATTTTGATAGAAACAAGCGTACATACATTAGACGGATACAAAAAATAAAACATATACACACATATCCAACATGATAAACTTACTTATTATTTGAGAACTGCAAAGGTTACTTCGAATTCCTCCTCATATTTTTATTAAGACTTCATCAACGAAAGACCTAACTTTCTTTTGATTATCTTATCGTCTTATACCATGAGCATTACATCTAGTTATGATTTTCGTTTAATCTTTTATTTCTTTTTTAACGCTCTTGTTCACTGTTGTTTGTTTTTGTTGTTGTTTTTTATTTTAAAGTCACATATTTTTAAGCTTTCAGTTTTCATCTTTTGGCGTCCATGGCTGAGTTGGCCCCTACCAGACAAACGCGCTAGTATTCAAAAGACATATCCGCTTTCATTTGTACTATAGATAAATTATTAACGGTCGTAAAGATTGAAATAGGGTCTGCTGAAAAAGGGTTACGTGCCCTCACTTATTCTGATTTATGCCCTTCCCTAACTTAATATAGCTAAGCATATCATTTTATAGCCTAGCCTAGTATATCCTAGACTAGTATAGCATACCACACCCTAGACTAGAATAACCTTGCATAGCTTAGCCTATTTCAGCCTTGATTAGTTAGCCTATCGTAGCCTAACATAATATTACCTAGCAGAGCATAGCCTTCCCTAGCCTATTATAATTTCGCCTACCCTAGCATAGCATAGTATATCCCTATCTACCCTAGTATAGATTAGCCTAGCCTGGCATAGTATAACCTAGCCTAGCATTAACTATCTTAGACAAGTATAGCCTATACTATCCTATTATACCCTAGTCAAGCATAGCTTAGTAAGTGTCTAGCCTAACATACTATATGCTATCGTAGCATAGCATTTTATACCCTAAATTAACATAGTGTGTCTTACCCTTGTGCATTATATCTTAGCATAGCTTAGCACAGTATTGCCTAGCTTATAATAGCATAGCATAGTATAGCTTATTTTAAGCTTGCTTAGCAGATTATAGCATATTATAGCCTAGTCTAGTCTAGTAGAGTATCCGCCGAATAGTTATGATGTTATTGCCAAAACAAATAATTCCCGAGCTAACTATTGAGTACATTGGCAATTATATCATTCGAAAGTGAATGTAAAACAACATAAAGTTTTATATTTCGTTAGAATCGGCCGAATAGTTATGATGTTATTATAAAAACAAAAATAAGCAAAACGGGGACTCACCGACATAGTGAGATGTAGAGTCGCTCGCAACTAGACTTGCACGCGACTAAATACAAACCATTGCAGCAGCCTGACTTTGCCAAAGGAGCTGAACAAACAACAAGAAATTCTTAACTATTATACATTAGTTAATATATCTGTTGCCGGAATTAAACAGGTAAGAATAAGTATAATCTTTCGAAAATTTTAAGAATCAGAACGCAGCCTTGATTATCGATTGGAATTAACTCGGTCAATACGAATTGAGTCAAAAATAGTACATTCATACTTTAATGTATTTCCATCGCTCCTTTTGGCTGTCCCATTTCGTAATGAAGCAGATTGTGATCACGAGATTTTAATGGTAGTGAAATGTCTGGGCGAACAAAGCTTTAGAGAATAGCAAGATTTTGGCTGTAAAATGTGTTAGGAAGCTAAATGAGAGTATTCTGGTACCGACTTTGGTATATTGTGTGGAAGGCAAAGGAAAAATATTAAGTGAGTGCAGTGTAAAAGGATAACCTTGAGGGAGATGTTTGTCGTGCGAAAGGTCAACAGAATGATAAACTACTGTTATGAGATGTTTATGGTGTAAAAAAGGGTTGAAGGAGGTTATGACTAAGACTGATATAAGAAGAATGGATGGAAATAGATTTGTAATGACACTATACAAGCGTGAGTGTCATGGTGTGAAAGGGAGTGGAAGAGCGGGTAAAATGCGAGTTGATTATGTAAACGAGGGTATGAGAGAGAAAGGAATGGCTGAGGAGCAAGTGGAGGAAAATGTGTGTGGAAAGGTTATTATGTCCTTCTGCCCAGGCAGTTACTCTAAAGGGCAATTCTGAGTTAACAAACTTATGCTTGGACGTATGATTAATAATGCATACAAGGAGGGTGGTAATTTTAGCGAGGTTGAAGCGCGACGACCACACTTTTTTGGAACAGTGTTTTTTGTTGAAGTGCGATTAATAATACAGTGCCAAGCATCATTGCCAAGCATCCTGGGGGATGCTCTACATCTACGCAGAGCTTTTGAGTGCACCAGATTGACCTTTCCCTCGGCAAAAGAATGAACCTTATCGAGTAGTTATTTTAACCATTGCTCTTGCCCTCACAGGACATGAGAGGTGTTCACCCACTCGTTTGGTAACGCGCTATGATATAGCTGTCAGTTGAACAGGAATGAATGCAACCTGCTTATGTGGTTACTAATAGCAACGGTAAGCAGTGTCAAGGTAAACGTATATCCTGACTGCCTTAATTGCAGCTTAAATGACTGTTTGTTGTTGAAGTTTTGAAGAATGGTAAATTTTAGGAAGAAGTTCGTAGCATTTTTTAAGGGAAATAATTACTATTATAACTAAATAATGAATAGCTGACAACGTGTTAAAATGTATAATTTTTGAGACTGAGCAACCGTAATATCATTAAAGGAGAAAATATTCGCGAGTTAAATGACGTTCAAGTTTATTATAGTAAAAAAAAAATTAAAATGGTGTTATATTCCTACAAAGGACATTTTTTATATTACTCCCCAAAAGGAACACCTAATATTGCTACAAAAGACCAAAATGTTATAATGTTAAATGGGACATATAATATTGCTAGTAAAAGCCAACATTCCCCAGAATGCAAGACATTGAATTGGTAGAAAATTTAAACATTATAATTTTACAAGTGTGTAACATGTCATATTTTTACAAACTGGCAACTTGTAATGTTGCTAAAAAAACCAGCAACATATCATATTGCAACAAAAATGGGAACATGATATATATCTACAGGTATTTTATATAAAATTTATATATATATATATATATATATATATATATATATATATATATATATATATAGCTAGAACAGGGGGTTCATTGAATATGGCAGGGGTCACCAATTGCCAGGTGGAACAAATATTTCTTCTCTGCTATACGACGTACTTCGGGAATTTGAGTTCGCTTCAGGGTGTTCACCAAATAAGTTCGTATTTGGATTTACCCACAAGTAGATAAAATAACTTAATTAATGAAGTTGATAGTCTAAGGTTGGTGAGCCTAGATCCTTTTTTCGTTGGAGGGAGTAAATGTGAAGAGGTGATGTGAACAGTAGTGTGGATAATGAGAATAATGTCAATGTGAAAGTGACTGCCTGTGAATAATATGTGCTTGTTTTATATGTGTAGAGAATGTGGGCGTGAACAATGGGGTTTCTGGGGAGGAGTTTTTCTTCCAAGTCAATTTTTGATCGAGAGAGAGAGAGAGAGAGAGAGAGAGAGAGAGAGAGAGAGAGAGAGAGAGAGAGAGAGAGAGAGCAGAGCTTGGCTATCAAAGGAATTTGATAGATAGGTGGTGAGAAAAGGAATTTATGGTAGCAAAGTTTGGAAAACCGAATATTAGTGTAACAGACTGGTGTCAATAACGAATGGAAGGAAATTGTTCAATAACAGTTTTGTGCCAACGGAGTTTGTTTACCTAAAGGAAGATAAGTGACCAAGGCGAGATGAATGGTCGCTTGTGTCAGAACACGAGTGTGGGAAGGAATGAGTACATGGGTGTGTGCAACTTATTTTTACATGGATCACCATCTCTCTCTCTCTCTCTCTCTCTCTCTCTCTCTCTATATATATATATATATATATATATATATATATATATATATATATATATATATTGCTAGAATAATGGTAACATGCTATATTGCTAAAAAGGACATTTTTTTTACTGCTTTAAAAGTGCCACATGTTATATTTTTAATAAACCGCAACCTGTTTTATTGGTGCAAAGTCACCCATTTTTTTATTGCTATTAAATACCACGTGTTATATTGATGCTAAAATACAGCATGATGTAATACTTGAAAATTACCACATTTTTATTGATATAAAAGAGCAAATGTTATATTGTTACAAAATGTCAACATGTTATTTTCCCACAAAATGGCAACCATTTATCTTGATCCAGTCCAAACGAAACTATGTTTAGAACATAACTAAATTTCATAATGTTCCTGTCTCGCATCTATGCAATCTAGTAATTGTGGACAGGCGCTGATGCGTGGAGCTCCCACTGTGTCGGAAAGCGTTGGATGATAAGGAAATAAAAATAAGACGATTAACCGCATCAACCCAACCCTCAATGATGGATTGAGGATTTTTAGCTTAAAAGATTCTTCATGGGAGTCAGGTGTAATATAGGCAACCATGATTCCCATGGCATCTGAATAAATTTCGTTCATCCCTGGCCCAAACATCTGCAGTTGGATTTAGTCTTGACCCCAATGCTTGCAGACAATCGGCCGCTATATATCTTCCACACATTCTCACTTTTGTCTTAACCATTTTCTCTACATATCTCTCCTACAAACTTTTAGAGGGAAATGACCTCATTAATTTTCGCTTTAGATTAAATTAAGTAAATTAAAGCTAGAATCAAAACGAAACATAGTCATTTTTGCCATGTTTTTCTAATTAAATTTAAATCAAAAACCAACAAGGAAATATCCCACACAAAGTTTGAATGCTAGATGCGTCATGCGGGCTCATACTACACCTGGTGCCCCCTAGCAGCTTAGCACAGAGGCTGATGGAGGCTCCCATTCTTTCTAGTTTCAGGTGAAACAGGAGCTTCACACTTCTTACCCGATCCCCCCCCCCCCACTTACACCCATTGCTGGCGCCAGAAGAAATAATATTATATGAAATCTCGGGTTTGAGTCAGATTGCAAAATTTGCTAGATAAATGACAGAAATATCGTGTTTATTTTTTGTGTGTTTTCGAGTGGCCGATACTACATGTTGATTAAAAAACTGGCGATGCGTTGGGGATAGATCCCCCCCCACTAAAAATAAAAAATAGGAGGCGAAGACTATCCTTCATTGAGAGTTACTAAAAGTTTATAGTTTCACAAATTGGTAATTTGATTATTGGAAGTTAGATTATTTAAGGTCAGGAAACTTTTCTTGAACTATTTCAGGTTATTCATTTTAATTTGTTATTCATTTTTGGCGGTCGTAGAGCGAAATTCGTCCAAATCCAGGTCTAATCAGATTTCGTTGGAATCGGAGATGAAATAAAATGAAAGTGGGAGACAGAAAAAACTCGCTTGATCCCACCCTCCCCACATGGCCCTTAAAAGAGTAGCCAAGGAGGGGGAGGGGCGAGGCCCAGTACTCCTTTACAGTCCCTTGCAGCCACACTGCCTAAGTAGTCTCTAGGCACTGTGGGTACGGTGGGTAAGAGTGAGAGGGAGGATAAGAAGAAAGTTTAAGGATAGGACAACGAGGAAAATAGTAGGATACAATAAATTGGCCTTAGCTACTCGTGGGACCTACAGTTTAAAGTTGAATCTGAACCACGAGGTGTAGCTTGTATCTACTCTAGATCGTTACTGTTTATATTTACCATTGTCCCACGTATCTGCTGTGAGTTCCATGTCCGAATGTGGTAGATAATGAAGAATAGTTGCTGAAAACTGAAGGAATTAAGAGGTTTGCAAAGAGATGCTACTTTGCCTGGAGATCAGGTTTATCTCTCTCCATTGTAGGTAGTTTGTGTTAGATCTGCGGTGCTCCTCCTGTAAACGGGTACAATTTTAAATGTATCCCTATTTTCTTCTTCTCCATTTTCTTCGTAACTTTTAATACTTCTTACATCTTGCGCTGTCTTTCTAACTTGCATTGGTCCAGAACTTCACCATATTGATAAATCGAATGGTAAAGTTTTGCACCGTTAATTGGGGGCGCCAGGGTGGCTCATATCCTGTTGCGACTCTTAAATTTCCTTAATCCGTTTGAAGTTCTATAGCTAAATAGGCATCTTCCATTCCTTGGCCTGTTTAAACTGCAATCCTTGAAGGAAGGCCGCATGTGTAAATTTGTAGTTTTATTTTCTTAATTTCGATATTCCAATTGCCCATTTCTGTTCGCTTAGTGATTTACTGTGTTTCGTCTGCTTCATTTATTGCTTTTCTTAAATTTTTCCTCTACTGGTTAGATTCCATAGGTACTTTAGGCGTTTAATCTCTATTGGATGGATTGATTTTGCTGACGTATTTAGATTTCCTATTTTGGAGGACTTTTGCGTTGTGTGTCCTCGCTGTTTGTGTCATCTTCTCTTTCTACTGACTGTTTGTTCCTTTTCTGTTTGCTTCTTTGATTAACGAGTGGTTTGTCCTTTCCGTGACCTTGATTTTAAAAATGGCGGATGAGTCGACCTACTTGTGGAATTTCATTTGTTCGAGTCAATTTTCTTGTAGCATGATGTTTACTGTAGTTGCGTAACTGCCCGGAGTAGCAATGTTCTCCCGCCCCGATACGGCGTGGGAGTGTTTCTTATTCTAAATTTGAGAAGTCCTTTTTCAATGATCTTTGAAGCCATTTCAATAGATTTGCAAATGAAGTTGAACACGTATGTGTGGTCTTTAAATTTGATAAACTCAGATATTTTGAGCTATTTTTGTCTCTTCTGTATATCTTTTTTTAGTTCCTGGTACGAATGTCATTATACCCAAGAATAGATCTTTTCGCGGATGATTCTTCTGTTAGCCTTATTTGTTGGGGTATTTTGGTTTGTAAATGTATTTTAGTTATAGTTCAAATTGATGAAGGCAATTGCTTTACGTCTAGTTTTTCTGGACAAATTGCTGTGAATCCTGTGAGCGTCTCTATAACTTTGATGAGTAGAATTTTAGGTCAGAAGATATCAGTTGCTTCCGTTCGGTGTGAATTTAAGGGGCATTATTTGAAGTACCGAGGGTCCATGTTTCCTGGGAGGCTTTTCCCTCTACGAAGAGAGGCTTTCTTCTGAAGATCTTCCACTAAGGAGAAATTTTACAGTCACCAATTGTGGGAGGAGCCACTGTAGGCCTCAGTCTATAAAATAGGTGGGCCTCTGGCGACAAATTGCAAGATTTAATAGGCCTAGCGAGGAATTCCACAAATGTCGGCTAGGTGGATTTAAGTTAAGGAAGTGATATGCCAAATATAATAAATAAAGAACCAAAGAGAATTATGAAATAAAATTATATATATATATATATATATATATATATATATATATATATATATATATATATATATATATATATATATATATACATGTATATATGTTAAACTGTACAATTGATCTGAGGCAGGCGAACGTTAGAGTCGCGCGGAAACCCACAAACATTAGTTGGGGAGCCAGAAAAGATAGACTGAAACCCCTAAGAGATAAACATCTAATTGATATTTCCAGACTGAAATATATGCACTGAAGACGATTAGCCATCTTTCCATTACGAAAAAGTGTCCTACGTATCCTTTTTCGGCCCCCGAAGACCCCGACGTGGGACATTCGGAGCCTCAAGAAAGTTATTTTCCAACATCACTGATTTTGCCTAGTGACACATCATTTTAGGGGTTTTTGAAGGCGCTGAGTCCAAAGAATGACTCACTTTTATGATTACACTGTAAGATTATTATCAAATTACAATCTCAATATATATAATTATGATTAAATTAGAATCTAATAATATCTCTTCTTGCATTCATTGGATTTCTAGATGGAATAAAGTGTATTATTTGTATGTTTTTATGTCTAAATATTTTATTATCATATACTTACAGTGTAGATGCCAATTTCAACCTTTATTTGTGATTTCTTTTTAATTTCAGTTAAACGGGAACGAATGAGGTAACCCATCATGCCAAAAAGAAAATATAGTGACAGCGCTCATCCTGAAGCCCCTGAAAACCGTTCCTTAAAATGCATTCTTCACACTAGTTCTATTTCAGACCATGGTAATTTTACACCACTGAGCTCAGTTAAAGGTGATGCAAGTGACAGACTACAAGAATTAAACAAGTTTCGTGACCTTCGCCTCCAGCACTCACATGACTCTCCTCATCGCATGCAATCTGTATGTGAACAGATTCTTACTACTCTTCCCACTGACCTGCAATATGCTGGGTATCACCGTAGATGCTACCAGCATTCTACTAGACATCTAAAGAGCCTTCAAGATGATCAACACGCATTAACGACATTAGAACGAGATCACTCCCCTCGTAAATCAATTTCAGCAGCTTCCCATGGACCCATGTTTTCACCAGAGTGTATTTTTTGTGAGAAGCTAGAAATCAAAGTTGGTCAGAAAACTGAGAGAACTGAAACCTTCTCCTCCTACAAAAAGATAGGAAATGCATGGGAAGAAATCGAACAGCGAGCGCAGAAAATAGGTCTTACTTGGGTTTATCGTAAAGTGAAAGAAAAAGATCTATTTGCCGTTGAGGCCAAGCATCATCCATCATGTTTAAAATCGTTTCCCACATCATTCTACAACTACGAGCGCGGGATTCACAGAGCTGAAGAACCCCAAGATTCTGAGCAGATACGTTTTGCAGCTGCCCATGAGAAGGCATTTGGCACCACAGTGGATCATGTTAAGACTGCGGTTGCTATATGTTGACGAACTGAGACGGAGTGGTTATGAGGACTCAAACTACAGTTCGGAGAAATTGCGGAATCGTCTTCGGAAACATCCAATAAATAACCACCTCAGCTTCACAAAAGTCGACAGAGATAAAGGTGTTTCTGTTTCATTTTGGTTGGTCTACAGCTCAAACATCACTGTTGCACACGCTCTTGCCCAGGCCTATGCTTTCAGAAGCACAGATAGATATCAAGATGTTGCATTTCTTCTTCGAGACCTCATTCTACGAGCATATAAAAATTCAAAGCACATCCCCTGGCCGCCAACAACCAATGACATGGAGCTAAGTTCTGAAGAAATTCTACCTCCAAACCTCGTTCCCTTTCTCAGCATTGTCCTGGCTTGCAAAGAGGACACAGAGACAAGTGAGAAGACTAAACGGCTGATAGTTTCCATCGGTCAAGATCTCTACCATGTGGTGTCAGATGGAGAATGGAAGCTGCCTAAACACATACTCCTCTGTGTCACTGTCAGGCACTTGTTTCGAAGCAAGCAGTTGACCACCATTCTAAACAGAATTGGCCATTCAGAGACCTACAATTTTGGCTTAGAGATGGAAACTGCCCTGACCAAAGCTCGGGATGACGTCTCAACTCATCTCACGCCGCAGATCTTGACTGGAGAGGGAAACGTTGTGTTTCACTGTGAATGGGACAATTTGAACAAAACTACAACAAATGTGCACGGCAGTAACATTGTCAACAGTGCTGGAGGCATAATAGTGCAGGAGGTCAAGCCTGATTTTGAAAGCACACACATGTGAACGCTGCCTCTTATCGACAAGACCAAGCATAGGAGTATACACGTTGACACACCAGAAACTCTCCCACCCCTCTACTTCACCCAAATTATCCCGACATTTCCACAGAATGCATCCTTCACACTCCCTGCTGAAAATTATGCAACCTATGCCTCTCAGATGCAACTGTATTACATGTGGCTTTTCTATAGATACATCGGAAGTGTCGGCACGCAGTCCATGCCAGGACTGAGAGGCTTTGTCTTAGCAAATGGAACTGTTCCTTACAGGAAATCAACAGTGGATTACTTCACTCCCATACATCAACCAATCACTGACAAGGCAGTCGTACATGAGCTACTGAAGCGCTCCGAAGCAGCCATAGTTGAAGTGGGGCAAAAGTGGGTCCCCAATACATTCGACTTGGGTGTGTGAATGAAAGCCCTGCCCATCATCTGGAGATGGCTAGACGAGTTTTCTCATCATGTGGTCACTATTGTGGCCTTTCACACGTCAATGGATTATATAGGGATGATCACAAATCACAAAATGCATGGCTCTGGGTACACATAGATCCTGTTAGAGGTTCAACTGGTGACAAGCGGCTCACTGAAAGGTTTTCTGAATGGGAAAGCCTATGTGAAGTCCCTCCTTTGTCTAAATACTGTGTGCGAGGAAATGGAGAGGCTGCTGATATAACATTTCATTGAAGAAGAGAATGTACCTATAGCTGATCCTGCTGCACCCCTCAACTTGATACAGTCATGTGATCGAAAACATGTGAAAGAAGCTATTGACGACCCTTCCATACTGACCCTCATGGAGAGGTACTGCAACTATGAGGAGAAGGTGCGCAAGGGTCACCTTGGGAAAACAGCTACTTTCTGGATGTCTTTTGTGGATCATTGTCATCTCGTCTTTATGTTGCTTCTTTCTATTAAAACAAACAACCTGAAGCTGTTCCACAAATGTAATGGAGGCATGGCAGTCCTGTTCTTTGCTTTTGATGGGCACAACTACTCAAGGTTTGTACATTTAAATGTCAAATCTGATAATAAATTAGATCATATTCACACTAATGATTGCAATTGAGTCTAATAAATATAATAGGTAGTAATATTGATAAACAAGAAGAAGCAACCTTGATCATTATGACAATATCATATACTTTTTAAATTCATATGTGCTTTATGAAATATCATGCCTCTATTTGCAGATACCTGACATGGCTGGAGGTACACCTAACAAACCTGAAAAAGAGTCACCCAGGAGCAAACGACAATCTAACCAAAGGTGCAATTGCTGTGGCCCGTTCGATGATTCCTGTGGCACTCAGTGCTGTGGACAAGACCATGTGCTTCGCAAAATCGTCAAGTACATATAATCTATTTACACCGGTGTTAGCATGTAACAATACCAATAACTGAATAAGGTACAATATTATTTACAAAGCTAGCTTGCATCCCTTCACTAAAATGATGGGAGACAATTTTTGGTTTAACTAATTTCCAGAATTTTTTTCAATGTTTGCAGGTGGGTTCATAAGACTGTACAGCAAGTTTGGGGCATACCAGAGATGGTGTCGTACAACATCTGCACGAGCCCAGTTCTATGAGAAGACTGGAGATGGTGGGCATCATCGACGATCCAGACTCCCCAGAAAGGGGAAGACATCGTGAGTTGGAGGAGGCAGAAATCAACAAAGGAGAGGAGGCAGTTCAGAGAGTTATTGCTGCTGTCAAGAACTTTACCAACCCGTTTAAAATCTCGGACAAGGACCGGCTCTACTCCGTAACACCTGGAGCCCAAGTCTCACCAGACGTTGAGGCACAAATCCTCCAGGTTTTTGGCAAAGTCACCAAGTCTGACTTCATCTGCCACCTGCAGAGTTGAGAGGCAGGAAAATTCTTTGACCCTATCAAGCGGCAAAAGCTGAAAACTATGGAGGCGTGAAACAAGAAGGTCACCCTCACATCATCACAGGGAAAGGTAAACTGATATTACAATACCTTGTTATTTGCTATGTTTCCTGCATTTTACCATAACCAACAAAGTTAATATCAAAACAAGTAGCTAAAGCAATCAAATTCTCTAACTGTAAGAGCGATTGCAAACATAAGATGCTATATTAGAGATGAAAATAGTGAAAAACAATTTCTTATTTTCATTTAAAATAAGCATGTTATGACATATAACTTGGTTACATCAATATTAACACCATATGATTATGTTCTCACTGGCCATCCAGTATCAGGCGCAAGTCAACCTGGCGTTCACACTTCTCGTCAAGTCACAGAATCAAGATGAACCGTTGGATCTGGACAAGCTGAAGACATTCATCCTGATGTCGGTGCCTCACAGCCTTGGTACCCTAGATGGCTTTTTCTTAAAGACTAACAAAGCCACAATGCTGCGCTACCTTTTGGAAGATTCCACCACAGATCTACCATATCCTAAGGAAGCCCTGTTCATCCAGGAGAGCATGGTGCTGCTTCATATCCTTGTAGGGGTGCGAAGATGTATCAGAGAAAAATTCCTTCCAAATCGATAATATAAATAGCCCATTTTTTTTTGTTTTATTTTTCTTTTTTGACGTATCTTCGTTTTTCGTCCAATTATCTTGGTGTGATGATTCCTTTTGATTTTTGATGATTTGATGAGTTGATCTTGCTTCTTGATGAATTAGTCCTTGAAGTCGTTTTTTTCCGTTTTTCTTTCTTGGGGCGATCCATTTATCTTGTGTCTTCTTGAGTTGGACCTTCAGCGTTTTCCTTTACTTCCGTTTTCTTCGTAAAAGGTTTTTGGACTATTGAGTTTCGAACTCGGTACCGAGAGATTTAAACGCCGATGCTCTTTGCCATTACGCCACGGCTTAGCCCGTATTGAGTTAGTAATTTAATGGGCTATTTATATTATTGATTTGGAAGGAATTTTTCTCTGATACATCTTCGCACCCCTACACCCTTACCAACCTTCCCTCGACATTTGGTGAGATATGTCTGCAGGTGATAGATCAAATGGTAGCCAAGAAGCATTTCTTGTTCTCGACAGACAGTTATAATCCACAGTCTATTAAAGCCCAGGAGAGGTTAAGACGAGGCAGATCAGAGAAGATCATTCTGGATGGACCAGCAACTCGGAGACCATGTGATTTCAAGCTGTTTCTGGCTAACGATGACAACAAGAAGCAGTTTTGCGACCTTCTCCTACGAATGTGAAGTGGTCAACAGGCTGCTTCAAGGCTGGGAAAAACCAAGATGGCAGTGCTGATTATTGAAGGGACGGTTCATCAACTTGTCTCTTCAAATGGACAGGTGAGTAAAATGGAAAAACAGCAACAGACATTCAGATAAAAATATACACACATTTGTATGAATATGTTGTATAATGACACAGACATTACAAAGATCTCAAATAAATACATAAATGTATTTCAGATATTGCACATACACACACAAACCTTATGAACATGATACTTGCTCCATTAAAATGTCACACATGTTCCTTAGAAAAGGCTGAATTCTTGCTATTTCTTCTTCTTTTCTCTCTTTTTTTATTATAGTGGTGGTGTGTTTCAGGTTGAAGTTCGAGATCTCCTCACCATTTACAGCAACCAGGAAGAGACAGAGACTAGGGATGTACTGTATCTACACCATACTGTAGCACTTGGGTACAAGAACGCTGTGGTTAGATCCCCTAAAACATACATATTCATGATTCTTCTCTACCACGCTCATGCAATAAAACTAACTGTATACCTTGATACGGGATCAGGAAAACATCGACAACTTGTGAACCTCTCTGAGCTTGCAGAGTCCCTTGGTAAAGATTACTGTGCTGATCTCCTTGAGTTCTACGTCTTTACCGGAGAGGACTGTACCAGCGCTTTCAATGGGAAGGAAAAGATCGGGCCTCTGAACAAGCTGGAGAAGAACGTCAGGTTTCATGTGATCTTTAAGCAACTCAAAGACGACTGGAATGTCAAACCTGAGGTGCTAAGGCAGTTGTAACAATTCACCTGTCTCATGTACCAACAAAGCTATGAATTATCAGTTAATGTAGTTCGTGCCAAGCTGCTCTGCACTATTGTAGGATAGGATAAGCATCTCACTTCCAAGTCGAAGGTGGATTTGGCTCGCCTCTCTCCATATCACTCTGCTCTGAAGTCACATATCCAGCATGTGAATCACCGAGTGGCCTTGTACAAGCGCGCCCATGAAGCCATTCTGGAGAGGCCCAAACCATATGACGATGAACAAGGATGGATCATGTCTGCTGATGGTGTGCTGGAACCTTTGTGGTCATGCAGTCCTGTATTACCAATGTCACTAATTGATCTTATGACAGCAGATGACCATGAATTGGAGGATGTGAAAGAGGAGAAAAGAGAAAGGGATGTAGACTTTGATGCCTATTTTGAAAGCGATGATGAATTCTGAGAAAGTTCTAGTGCTTGCTTGTTCAAAAACAATGACCTCCTGCTTCTTGATCATATACATAGGATGTTTTCAATCATGTTTTTTAATCATTTTATAGTTATTGTAAATAAAACTTCTGTGTTAACCAAATTTCCCAATAAATTATTTGATTTTTGTTAATTTTTCAAGCAGAATTTATTGAAATTGACCTTCAGTTACCATTATCACATAAAATAAGGATCTAATCATAAAAATAAGCCATTTTTCGGACTCAGCGCCTTCAAAAACCCCTAAAATGATGCGTCACTTGGCAAAATCAGTGATGTTGGAAAATTAATTTTTTGAGGCTCCAAACGTCTCACTTCGAGGTCTTCGGGGGCCGAAAAGGAATACGTGGGACACTTTTTCTTAATGGGAACATGACCAATCGTTTTTAGTGCATATTTTTCAGTTGGGAAATGTCAATTAGAAGTTTATCTCCAGGGGGTGCAGGCTATCTATTCGTCCCACAAGACTACATACAAAGATATGAAATGTGAACACCTGGACAAAAAACAAACATATGCGTGTTGGGAACATTATCAGCAGCTGAACAAATATGGGCTCTGCCCAGAGAAATTTCACAGGTATCTGCAACAGGCGCTTCCGTATAATAAAGCTAAATATATGGGAAATATGTAGGCAACACTGGATCACAGAGCTCTTGGACACTCCGCCCAAGGACTAGAACTAACGTACAAACTAGATCACTGGGTCCGCCCCACGGACCAGTCAAGGTTACGCCTTTGGCGATGAAATAAATAAATAAATATATATATATATATATATATATATATATATATATATATATATATATATATATATATATATATATATAAAGGCAGACTCTCATTGGTCATTGTATTAGAATCATTATTCTTGGTTCAGTTTTTCAATTCATTCCCTAAGCAGCATCACGGAATCCCGTTTACTCGCCTAAGTCCTGCTGTATTCAGACTCGATAAGTCGCGTAAAACAGAAAATCTAAACATTCACCACAGAGAACTCGAGATGTTTCCGCTTGCCTCTCTTAGTAGGCCAATTTAAGAATAAAGTTATATTTTTTTTGCCGCCTCTTTTCCAAGTCCTTTACTTACCCCGATTACTGAGCCACCTTCGACAAGCCCGGCCTAACGCATAACACTCTTGAGAAATTATAAGGAATCAGAACCAATTCGACAGAGGCGAAAAGTAGGCCCACTGCCTAAAGTCCTCCTCACCCGGCAAGCGCAATAGCAACGAAGACTGTTTACTACACACCCTTATAATTACTGACCACGCACCCACAAACCGATAACCCAATAGGGTAACTTCAACTCTCCCCCATAAACTGGTATCTATTTATACCCCCCTCCCTATATCACTCTAACCGTCCTAATTCTATCTAGCCTACCATTCGAATTGCTCACTTTCCTTGGTCACCCTACCTATCTGGGCGTAGCCCTAACAGTTGTCCACAGTTGAGCTGGCTCGTGCCTCAGAATAATCGCCCGTTTCTGGGCTCTCCTGCATGGATTCACTATGCCTTACGACGAACTGCAACTCAGACCTTGTTGTGATCAAGTTATGTAGTGCTTGTGAGAAATAGGTAAAAAGTTTTGAAAAAAAGAGTTTAGAACTAGAATTAGCTAGAGCAATCCCTTCAGAGGCGCTTCTTAGCTGAAAAGGAACAGCAGAATTCTACAATCAGCCCTACGTGTGTATATATTTCTTCTTTAAAGTTTTCCTGGGAAAATAGTGTTTCGCCTATTGCCAAAGTTCTTTCTGACTTTACCTGAGATTGTCTTAACCAGTTTGCAGTGAGCGATGAAACGTTGGAGTGTGTGGACAGTGCGACCTCCAACAATTAAAGAGGGGCTATCGGGGCGGCCCCTATTTCAAAATTCCCTAAAAATGATATAAAATATAATATGATGCGATCCAAAACCGCTAACAAAATCTTGCGTCGCTAATGTTAGCAATTTCATATTTTTAGTCGCTTGCGAATCCGGTCGCGAGCGACTCTGCATCTCACTATGTCGGCCGGTCGGTTGGTCCCCGTTTTTCTTTTTTTATTGTTTTTGTAATAACATTGTAACTATTAGGCAGATTCTAACAAACTATGAAACCCTTATGTTGTTTTAAATTCTCTTTCCAATGCTATAATTCCTCCCAAGGATAGCCCGGGAATTATTTTGTTTTGACAATAGACTAGACTAGGCTAGGCTATACTCTGCTGCTAGGGAAGCCTAGAATAGGCTATGCTATTCTAGGCTATTATAGGTTAAGCTATACTATGCAACTATGCTAAGATATAATGTACAAGGGTAAGAGATACTATGCTAATTTAGGTTATAATATGCTATGCTATGATAGCATATACAATAATAAGCTTTATGTCTTCGATAGGAAGCTATGCTTGACTAGGCTTCTTTTTTTTTTTGATTAAGGGGCTATCTTGCAAACGCTGACTTAGGCATGAGTTGCCGTAAACAAACAGCTTAGTTCTAGGCTACTTCAAAATAATTCAACAGGAAACAACAATAAAAAGAAATAACAATAACAAAGCAATAACAAAAACGATAACAAAACAACAACAACAATAAAACCGGGTTAAATGAAAGGGAGAAGGCCGGCCTCCCCCAAAAAGTCAATAAGTCCACCAGTCATGGTGCACGCACTCGTCTCGAGTACAAGGGACAGGCGGTAGCGACCCCGCCCATCCCGGTACCGAGACAGGTATCGTGCGCGAAGATCACCCAGACTGGGACATTCGACAAGAATATGCCGAACAGTCTCAAGGACGACGCAGTCGTTGCAATAGGGCGCATGCGAGCGCTCCATCAAGTAGCGATGCGTCACACGAGTGTGTCCGATTCGAAGACGACAGAAAGCAACCTGAAGCCGCCGCGGCATTGGGGGATAGATCCATGGGAACAGTCGCGGCGCAATGGCACGCAACTTTAACTTCCCTTCGACCGTCTCCCATCTTCTTTGCCAAGCAGTCAGAAGAGCTGCCCGTATTCCTGCCATGTAGTCGGTGTGAGGAAGAGCGAAACGCTGGTCCGGTCGCAGAGTCTTCGCGGACTCTTTGGCGCCCTCATCGGCGCGCTCATTCCCCGCAATTCCTACATGTCCAGGAACCCAGCAGAAGATAATCTCGACATCTGCCTGGCTCGCCAAAACCGTGGCGTCACGGATATCGCGAACCAGGGGATGCGGAGATTCCAATGCCCCGAGAGCACTCAGGGCGCTTTGTGAGTCGCTATAGATCACAATCCGGTCTCCGAACCGGGCACGTCGCGTAATCTCCCGTACCGAGTGGTGTATTGCCACCAGCTCGGCCGTGAAGACAGACGCAGTGCCTGGTAAAGCCCCGCTGACTTCAAACAGAGGGGATACGGCGTGGAAGCCGACCCCCTCTTGGGACTTGGAGCCATCCGTATACACTGGCACGGTTCCAGCGTGACACGATGTGTGCTCCAAAAAGGTCGAACGCAATACTCCCGGCGCAGTACAAGCTTTGGGAGTAGAGGCGTGGCGACAAATAGCCAAATGTGGTACCCTCCAGGGTGGCATCCTGGGCAAAGCCTGGGGTGCCACCGGCCCGAGAGCGATATCTTCCTCTCGAAGGAGTTTCCTGGCCCTAAACCCAAAAGGCTTAGGGTATGACTGGCGTCTCTCGACGGCATAGGCATCATCGAGATCAGCTGCGGATGCAGTGAGAGCTGTTGGCGACTGAGGGAGGCGCCGGGCTCGCGCGTACAGTCGAGTGATACACTGCACGCGGCGCAGAGCGAGTGGCATCTCCCCAGCATTGACCAACAGGCTCTCAATGGGGGAAGTGCGGAAGGCACCGGTCGCAAGGCGAAGGCCGGTGTGGTGGATCGAATCCACCTTCCGCAATAAACGCTCGGCTGCGGATGCATAAAACTCGCATCCGTAGTCGAGCTTTGAACGAACAAAGGATCGATAAAAAAGTAAGGCAGTAGCCCTATCAGCGCCCCAAGCGCTGAACGTCAAGGAACGGAGAATGTCCATGGCGCGGGTACAAGAGACTCTAAGGCTGCGAATATGAGCCTCCCAGGTGAGGCGTCGGTCGAATACAAGACCAAGGAAACGGTGCGACTCAACCACATCCAGGCGCACCCCATTAAGAAACAAATCTGGGTCGGGGTGAAGCCGTGGATGGCGGCAGAAGTACACCACCTTAGTCTTGGCCAAAGAAAACCGAAACCTGTGCGCTTCGGCATAGCAAGAGACGCGGTTCAATGCCTGTTGGAGTCGACGCTCCAGAGTTGGCATCTGGGCCGCGCCAAAAGAGATCTAAAGGTCGTCCACGTAGAGCGTAGCGAGAACATCTTACGGCAGCACAGAGGTGATGCCGTTGATGCTCAGGGCAAAGAGTGTGACACTTAGGACACTTCCCTGTGGGACACCCTCTTCCTGCTCCTTTGGGCCGGAGAGGGCTTCCCCCACCCGTACGTGGAATCGACGATCTCGCAAAAATTCAGATATAAAAAAAGGGAGGCGTCCCCTCGCCCCCATCGTTGGAGAGTCTCCATGATACCGTATCGCTATGCGGTATCATAGGCCTTCTCCAGATCAAAAAACACCGTGGCGTAGTGCTGTCTACGAAGGAAAGCCTCGCAGACGGCATTTTCCAGTCGGAGCAGAGCATCCGACGTGGAGTGAAACTTACGGAAGCCGCACTGTGCGGAAGACAGATGGCCTCCGCTGTCCAGGAAAAAGGCTAATCTAACATTTACCAATTTCTCCATCAACTTGCACACGCAAGAGGTTAGAGAGATTGGGCGGAAACCGGTCGGAGTAGAGTGATCTCTCCCCGGCTTGCGAAAGGCAAGCACGGTAGCGATTCCCCAGGAGTCTGGGAGAAGACCTTTCACCCAGATCCTGTTGAACAAATCTAACAGAAAGGCCATGCCTCGCTCACCTAGATGTCGAAGCATGGCGTACGGGACATCGTCCAGGCCATGGGCGGTGTCCGCGCACGAAGCGAGAGCGGAACGCAACTTGCTTACAGTAAACTTGTCGTTGAAGGGTTCTCCGCCTCTGGAGGTAAAGTCCAGCCGGCGTCTTCCGCGACATCACGACGTGCATTGAATGCTGGCGGAGCAGCATCACGGCGAGAGAATGCCGAAAAATCGGTCGCGAAGGATTCCGCCACGGACGCGGGGTCCGAGATTGCAGTCCCATTCTCCTGGAGAACGGGAGAGGGGTCCTACGAGAACTTGCCCCGAATCATTTTGACTCGCTTCCACACCTCAGCTAAAGGGGTCTTCCCGTTAAGTGAAGACAAGTATGCCCGCCAAGAAGAGCGGCGGGCGTGCTTCAAAATATACCGGAACCTAGCCCTAGCCCGACGAAATTCAGCGACAGTGAAATCGTTCGGGCAGCGCTTATAGCGCATGTAGGCATAACGCTTCTCTTTGAGGGCCGTCTCACACTCGGCCGACCACCATGGGAGTGGTCGGCGTGCAAAACGGCCAGACGTCCTAGGAATAGTAGTCAGGCCCACGGCGATGAGGTTGCCGGAGAAGAACTCAACGGCCTCATCTACCGACCTAAACTCCTCGACTGAGATATAGAATTCAGTCATTTCCTGAAATGCAGGCCACCGCGCCCGCGCCAAGCACCACCGAGGTGGTCTCTCAGGCGGCAGTTGCCCTGAAAATGATATTTGAATGGGAAAGTGATCACTACCATGGAGGTCATCGACCACCCCCTAATCAAAATCAGGCTGTGCATCCGAAGAGCACCAAGATAGGTCAAGGCAAGAAAATGAAGCGGTTCTCGGACAGTGATGCGTAAACTCATCCACGTTTAGGACACCCATCTCAAGCTCTTCGATCAGATCGGCAAGGACTTGTCCCCTGGGATTTATGGAGTAATCTCCCCAGAGAGGATGCCTGCCGTTCAGATCTCCAAGCAAGATATAGGGCCTCGGCAACCGTGCCACGACGCGGCGGAAGTCCCCCGCGTCGAAGTCAGCTGACGGTGGAATTTACGCAGAAATGATAGTATACCTCCTATCCAGGTGCAGCTGCACAGCCACTGCCTGAAAGGAGGTATCTAAAGAGAAAGGAAGAACGGAGACATCATGCCGGGTGTAAACCGCGCATCCCCCAGCCCGGCCATCCCGCGGTGGTGGGGTCGCAAGACCCTTGTACCCCGGGAGGGCGGGCAGGGGGCACGCGCCTAGCATGGTCTCCTGCAAAAAGATAGCTAACGGGGAGCGGGACGAGACGAGCCTCCGCAGCTCCTCCCAGTTAGCCCGGAGTCCACGGCAATTCCATTGAAGGAATATGCCCTCCAAGCCTAGCTCGGAGGAGACGAGGGGGGCCTCCTCGAACAGAAGCCCCTTACGGGAATGGCCGTACGCTTCCCGGGGGCAGAACCCCGGGCGCTGTTGGCCGGACAAAGCGCTGGAGGCGCTGTCGCCTTCGAGGACTTATTGGGGGAGGTTGTGCTCACCATGCGAGTCTTTTCCTCCCTCAGCCTCGAAACTTTAGGCTGGCGCTGCGGCTTCGGAGGCGGGGGGCCCTCTTTTCGAGGATCTACCGTCTCCAAGCCACTCGCTCCACCTCGGGGCGTGGGCGAAGGAGCCGAAGCTCCTTTGTTGCTGTCCTCCTTTCGGGGGACAGCGTTAGGAATCCTGGAAGATGGCCTGCGACAATCTTCAAGGGTGTTGCCTCCTATGAGTCTAACGACTCGGTGGAGGCGCGTGGCCGTTTCGCCTTGCGGGAAACGGTCACGCTGGGGGAATAGGGGGGAGCCCTGGTTTTAGCCAGGGCTGGGTATGAACCCTTTTTGCCGCCAGCTTTACCAGGGGAGCGCCCGGGTTGGGTAGAGCCCGCAGAAGGGCTCCGAATGGGCGCGGAAACAACCGTGCTCGTTGGCCTGGATGGGCCAGGAGCAGAGGGTGCCTTTCTAGCTACTGAGGCATATGACGTGCCAGGCAGAGCTGGGCGCGCCAAGACCAAGTCCTCAGCCTCGCGGAATGAGAGTCTATCCTGGGCCTGAACGGCCACGATTTCTTTCTCCAGGAGATATGCACCACATTGCTTCGAAGAAGCAGGGTGCGGCTCTCCGCAATTGACACACTTGGCCACACACGATTTGGACTTTTCGTGTGTGACCTTGGACCAATTTACACATACTTCGGGTGACCCCGACTTTGCACGTCTACATGAGCGATTCGTATGGCCGAAGCGGTGACAGTAATAGCACCGCCGCGGAAGTAGCACGAATGCCTTCACGCGGTAGCGGTACCAACCGGCACGCACCGACTTAGGGAGCTTGTCACAGTCAAACGTGACGAAGAGTGTAGGGGTGGGTCTGGAGGCCCCTCCCTGTTTTCTCATCACGCGTTCGACTTTGACCGCCCCATGGTCGGCCAGCTCTAGGGTGATGTCATCAATGGAGTAGTCAACGAGTTCCCTCGCATAAACTACTCCTTTTACAAAGTTCATGTTAGATTGCGGCGTCACACTCACCGGGGTGCCATGAAGTGTCCACAGAGCACTTATCTTGGCAACCTCGGTGGGATTCGCCGTATTCGCCAGAAGGCTCCCATCAAAGAAACGGGTCACCTTCGGCTCTCTACCAATTGCACTAGCTAATCCTCTCCTCTGATGGATCATGTTGCCCTTGGACAACATGGTGCCATCAGTGGAGCGAATAACGAGGACGCGTTTGAAGCCAGCGGGCTCAAAAACGCCAGGTAACCTCTGAATGAGGGGCCCCGATGTCATCGAGGCTCCGCCCTGTGCACTCTTGGTGTTAGTCTTGGTCAGGGGCTCCGCACACGAGGGGGTAGAGGGGCCGGATGTGCCGATCTTGGCTTGGTCGCCTACCAAAGTGGCAGCAGACCCATCCGTCCCCGCAGCCCCTGCGGATGGAGAGGAGCCCCGAGTCTTTTTCGTCTTTTTAGTCCTTTTAGTCTTTTTCTTTTTTGGAGAGGAGGGCAGGGAATGAACCCGCTTCTTACCCCCGCCGGCAGAAGCCCCCAGACCAGATGGACCGGCCTCAGCCAAGTCCCTCTCCGAAATGGAGAAGGTCCTGGTTGTCGTAGGGGCACCTGTCGGAGGCGATCCCTCCCCTCCTTTTACTGCCTCGGAGCCCTCAGCCATTTGAGGAGGACCTTGCATAGGGGCGGATTCGGGTTCGGTGCTTGGCGCCGAGCAGGAATTTCCCCCCATGGAAGGCCCTACCGTCTGAGGCTGGGTCTCCTCAAGGACCATGTCTATCACAGGAGGGGCCTCCAGTTGGCTATTTCCTCCCAGGACATCGCAGGTCCCCTTGGCAGTGTCGCCAGTCTTGTGTGGGGAGGCACAGGACTTGACCCCGGCAAGGTTTAAAATTCTTGCCAGCAGGTCTTTTGAGGGAAGCGACCGAAGGGGCCTGGCTTCCCTCTCCCCCCTAAGGGGGTTTGCCCTACCGAGGCCGCTTCGATGGGGAGCGGCTGGCTAAGGGCTGCCTGCTGGCTTTCTTGGCAGTCCCCTTGGAAAGAAAAGAGGGGACTGCCGCTGGGAAAAGGGAGGTGCCTGAAAGCACCTCCAGAGAAGGGGGTGAGGGGGAGTCCCCTGCACCCGTAGGCGAAGGAGAGGAGTAAGCCTCCTCTCTGGTTAGAGAAATATGGAGGGTCCCCTGTGCAAGCACAGGGGGGGGGACCTCCATTTTTTTGCTGGAGCTGCCCGAGGGCGGCTCCGTTGTTCTTGGGGAAGTTGGGGGTTGATTTTTTTTGTTTAATCTTCATCATTGGGCATGGTGACCCTTTTTTAACACGGGATGCAATAGCACACACCTCTCGCAGTAGCCCGCACTGCGAGAGGTGCTTACAAACCCAGCAGAGCCAGGCGCCGCCATTTGGGACCACCCCTCCCGCCTGGTGGCCTGGCAGTCCATCGGCATGGCGGCTCCACCTTGAACACGGCGTAAAATATATAGATTGTGAAGAGGAGAGGAAAAGGGATGTGAGGAAGGTATGGGTGGGGATGAAGCAGGTTGTTAAAAACCAGCCGCCCCAGACCGGAGCTCAGTGGTTAGGGAACATTGTCCCCCACCCCCTCAGCCCCGATGGGGGACGGTTGGCTGAAAGAAAGGTCAGCATCTACCCTGTGAAATTAGAGGCTGACCAGAGAAAGTTGTGGGAGAGGTTGTGTGAAAAGAGAGGAAACAAGTGTTTTGAAGGAAGGAAGAGAGGCTGAGCTGGGGCCGGACGGAGCGCTGGATCCCGTCAGCACGGCGGCCAGGATGGCAAATCGCCGCGCCCCTTACGGGGATGCTTGACTAGGGTATAATAGTATAGTATAGGCTATACATCTCTAGGATAGTTAATGCTATGCTAGGTTATGCTATACTAGGCTAGGCAAAGCTATATTAGGCTAGGCAGGGCATGAAAGGCTATACTAGGCTAAGCTACGCTCAAGTATGCTAGGTTAGGCTATGGTACACTAGGCTATTCTTCGCTATACCAGGCTAGGATAAGCGAGGATGTGCTAGGGTAGGCTAGGCTATGTTATGCATGCTATGCAAGCCTAGGCTAAAATCTAATAGACTAGTCTAGGATAGGCAATACTATGATATACTATACTATACTAACTAGGCTAGGGGAGGGTAGGGTTGTTTAATGTAGGCTATGGTATACTATAATAGGCGATGCTAGTCTAGGCGAGAATATGCTAACTAGGCTAGGATAGGATAGAATATACTAGACTAGTCTCCAGTGAACTAGGCTAAGCTAGGCTATACTAAGATAGGCTACACTAGACTAAGGTAAGCTAGGCTAGGCTAGACTAAGTTTTAATATTCAATTGTTTGCTGCACTAAGCTAGGCTAGGTTATACTCTGCTAGGCAGACTAGGCTATACTTTGAAAACCTAGGCTAGGATAAACTGTGATAATCTCAGTTATACTATACTGAGCTAGCTTATACTAATATATACTCGTACTATGCTAGGTGTAGTGGACCAGATGATAAATAAGATTCAAACTCAAATTTCTGGTTTTAATCAACTTAAAATATGACACAGGGATCAGTGCATGCTGTAACAAATAAACACAATATGTCTAAGACAATTACATTAAAATATTATTAATCTACCAAGCAATGGCTTCGCCACTCCTTCCTACGGGGAGAGCTTGCGCTTGCTACTAAGATTAAAATGTAAAATCTAAAATAAAGCATCCATAGTTAAATTTTTATAAATTTTCGGAACTTCGCCAATTATAATAATTTTAAAAAGGAACTCTAAACTAAATTTCCCCCCTTTCAAAATATCACGTTGTTAAATATGGTTATAGAAGAAGATATATAAAAATAAATTTTCTGAACTTCACCATTTGTAATTCTTTGGGTATTAAAAAATTCACAAAATTTCGATACTTATATTTATTTCTGAACTCCACCATTTTGTTTTTTGATATTATAAAAGAATTATTAAAAAATAACTTTGATAAAAAACAAGTCATAACCAAACTAAGATGAAATTATTATTCAAATAGTAAAAAAATTCCCGTTCTTAAATTATAGAGTTAGTGATGATGATAGGGATGATAAAAATGTTATGAACGATATATAAAAAGATTAAGTAATAATAAGAAGTTATATTTACCTTAAACTAATATTCACCAAGTTGATCAATTTCCAACATTCATTAAAAAAACTAAGGTGAACACTTGGGATAGCATTCAGAAGAAGACTGACCACTGCCAGCAGCTTCGAATCGTTATCAGTTTTCTCCAAACCAACCAGCTGTTCTTGCTGGTCGTTTTCATTGGCAATTTGTAACAATACCCAGCACATTCTACCCCTCTAAAGAGAGAATAGCATATGTGCTATAAGCATTTAATCACAACCTACTCTGGTGGCAAGTAATCAATCAGAACCCCAGATATATAAACGGTAAATTCCTTATCTTATTTTTATAAATTTTTCCCTTTTACTAATAATAAAGAAAAAACTTTGATATATATATATATATAAATAGAGCGAGAGAGAGAGAGAGAGAGAGAGAGAGAGAGAGAGAGAGAGAGAGAGAGAGGTAGACAAAGCAGGTTTATAAATTGAGTCAATCAACGGGGTTCCTAAATCTAGTAGAGCGTCTCAGCAGTGGTTCTGTGTTCCTGCTTCTAGACTAGATGTTGGAGCAGGATGTCCTGGGGGAATTCCTACATTTGGGGCATTCAGATTTTCAAAAGAGGATGGAGCATCTGGGCTTGCAAAATCTTCAACATTTTCAGGAAATTCAGATTCACAATTGCTAGGACTTAAGGGAAACTTAGTTAAGTGATTTTGTGTAGGATATGGAACAAGGTCATGGATTGATACTGTGTCCTCCCTCCCATTAGGAATTCTGACATAAGCATTTGTAAGAGTCGCTTCAACTAATTCAACTGTTTCTACAAGTGGATCATCTTTATTTCTGCTGTGCTTTTTTGAGATACATAGAGCTGTTAAAGGAGAGCCATGTGGGCATGCCTTTGCCATTAGTACTTCTTCTAGGATAAGCAAAAAACGTTCATGTAGTGTATTATTTGTTGGTGTAGACGATAGTGAGCGTATAGAGTGCAATGCATCAGGAAGAAAATTTTTCCAGCATTTAAGTGGCAAATATTTAGAATCCAAGGCTAAAGATACAGTTTTTCACACCACTCCTACATACCGCTCACACTGACTATTACCGGTTGAGTGGTAGGGTGTGCTTTTGATGGTGGCCATTCCTTTATCACTTAAAAAAAAGTTTTACAGAATTAGACATAAAGCTGGCTCATCTATCAGAATGAATAGAGTCAGGTAGTCCAAAAATTTAAAAATTTGAGTTAGACAACAAATTACAGTAGCAGATGAAGTATCTCGGCAAGGAAAGGCAAATGGAAATATGCTGTATTCATCGATAGCTATGAGTAGATAATTATTTGTTATATTGGAAGGAAGATTTCCTTTGAAGTCTATACTAATTCGATCCATAGGATTTAACGCACGTACCAGAGCTGTGACAGGAGCCTTATAGTACCGGGGTTTCAATTTGCACAGGTAACACATGACGAAGTCATTCTTTTAATGTCTTCAAACGAATAGGGTAAATTTCTAATTCGTACAAAATGGGACATTTGTGCTATACCAGAGTGGCATAAGGATTTATGAAGTTCTAAAAGATCCGAATTAGACATGGTAGAGCAAAATATCCTAGACAAAGCATCCGCAGCCACATTTAATTTTCCAGGACGATGAATGATTTCGTAAGAATATGATTGGATTTCAACCTTCCATCTGAGTATTTTTTCATTATTTATTTTTCTTTATGTACTCTATCGAACATGTAAGAAACCGACCTCTGATCACTTATTAAAGTGAACTTTGTATTAAGTGGTGCCATTCTATTAATGCTTCAACGATGACCTGTGCCTCCTTTTCTAAAGAACACCTCTTTTTTTCATTCTCACTTAATATTCTAGCGAAAAACGCGACAGGTCTTCCTTCTTGGTTTAATATAGCTGATAATGCTATTTTGGAGGCATCAGTTTCTACTGTGAATGGAAAGTTTTCATCAATTTTCCGATTGACAGCTTTTATAATAGAATATTTTAGCTCTTGCATTGCTTTTTTTGCTTCGTTAGTCAAAGATAAAGTAGTATCAATTAAAGGACCGATTTTATCTGAGAAATTTGGTATCCATATCGCATTGTATGCAAAAAGTTCTAACATTCTTTCCAAGGATTTCATATCATGAAGAGTAGCCATATTATGCAACGGCAAAAATCTGCTTGTCTCTGGTCTTAGTTGGTGGTTTTTAATTTCATATACTAATATTCTAATAGTGTCTTTCGAAAATTTGTATTTATCATCATTTAAAATCATACCATATTTGCGAGCAACTTCTAAGAATCTGTTTAAGTTTTTATCGTGAGATTGTTAATCTTTACTGGCAATAGTAACATCGTCCAAATAGTCGTACGTTCCTTCTAGATTATTTTCTTCTATGATTTGGTTGATTATTCGCTGAAAACAAGCTACTCCGTTAGTTAATTCGAAAGTAAACCGATTAAAATGGTATAGTTTACCGTCAGCTTCGAAGGCACTATATATTTTTTTAGAGTCATGTAAAGGTATTAGGTGGTAGGTGCTGGTAAGATCAATTGTACTAACAACTTTGTTCTGAGCAATTTTATTAACTAAGCCTCCAATGTTTGGAAGAGGATAAGCGTCAAGTTGAATAAACCTATTTACAGTAGCTGAATAATCAATGACCATTCTCTTCTTAGGTCCATTTACCACGAGTACTTGAGCTCGCTATGGAGAGTTTGAAGGTTTAATAATTTTATTCTCAAGGAATCGCTTTACTTTAGATTTAATAAAAACAGAAAAAGCAGCATTATGTCTTCTGAACCTGGTGGCCACAGGTTTGACCTCAGCAGAAAGGCTTTGGAATACTCTCGGAGGCTCGATATTTAGAGAAGCTAAACAACTAATACCAATTTCAGGCTGTGATCCATCATAATTAAGGCTAACTGTGAAATGATTCTTCAGAAAGGGTAAGCCTAAGATAACGTCACAGCAAAGCTCAGTATACTAAGCTAGATTAGGGTAAGGTAGGCTATGGTAGATAAGCTATACTATGCTAGGATAGGATAGCCTAATCTATACGAGGATACGCTTGGCATTGCTATGTTAAACTATACTAGGTTAGGCTATGCTATACTATACTATTTTATGCTAGGCTATACTATGATAAGCTATACTATCCTATATTATGGTAAGCTTTATTATCCTATATATGCTAGGCTGTACTAGGCTAATTTTTGTTAGGCTTGGCTATTTAGCCTAGTCTTTACTATGTTTTATAGGCTAAGATAAGCCATACTATACATTATCTGCTAGGCTAGATTATTCAAGGCTAAGTCATGCTATGCCAGGCTAAGCTATACCTATACTATGTAAGGCTAGGCTATACTATGCTAGCTACGCTAGAGTATGGTGTGGTAAGTTCTACTATTATAGGGAATCATAAGCTAGACTTGGTTGTACTAAGCTAGGCTCTACTACGGTAGGCTATGCTATGCTATGCTACGCTAGCCAGGATTTACTATCTTAGGCAATCTAAGCTAGTCTATACTATGCTAGGCTTTATTATGCTAGGTGAGTTAATACTATGGTAGGCTATTCTACCGTAAGGTAGGTTTTGCCAGGCTAATATTCGAGATTATACTAGGCTAGGCTATAAAATGTTATACTATTCTAGACAATAATATGCTATAATAGGATATGCTATGATAGTTTATACTATGCTAAGAGATACTATACTTCATATACTATACAATATTATACTTTACTATACTATGTTTTGCTATGCTATGCCAAATTATGTTATTCTATGGTATCCTATAATAAACTATGCCATGTTATACTATGCTATAATATGATAAGTACAACTATGCAATAATATGCTATGTTATACTATGCTGTAATGTGCTATGCTATACTATTCTAGACTATGCAATTAGGGTGTGACCATTTTTTCGCCTTTCCAATTCCGTAAATGAGGTTTGACAAAAAGTTAAGGACCGCCATTTTAATTAATAAAATTTATATCATCCTCCTCCTCATCATCATCATCATCATCATCACTAACTCTATAATTTAAGAAGGAGATTTTTTTGACTATTGGAATAATAATTTCACCTTAGTTTGCTTTTGACTTATGTTTTTTTTATCAAAGTTATTTCTAATAATTCTTTTATAATATCAAAAAACAAAATGGTGAAGTTTAGAAATAAATTTAAGTATCGAAATTTTTCTGAATTGTTTAAAACCCAAAGAATTACAAATGGTGAAGTTCCGAAAATTTATTTTTATATATCTTCTTATATCTATAACTCTATTTTAGCAGCATGATATTTTGAAAGGGGAGGAAATTTAGTTTAGAGTTCCTTTTTAAAATTATTATAATTGGCGAAGTTCAGAAAATTTATACAAATTTAACCATGGCTGGTTTTGGTCAGATTTTAAATTTTAATCTTAGTAGCGAAGCCATTGCATGGTTTTAGTTTTATATAGCTCTGCTTTTTTAAAAAGCTTTTAGAAAGTTATGAATTTGTCAGTAGGTCCACGTTTTGCTTTTTTTTTCAATAACCTTGTAACAATTCAGCCAAACCTAACGAAATTCGAAACAATTATTTTGTTTTACATTCTCTTTCGAATGATACAATTGGCAAAGTCCTCCTATGTTAGCCCGGAAATTATATTATTTTGACAATAACACCATAACTATTCGGCCGATTCTAACGGAAATTTGAAACCTTTAAAGTGTTTACATTCTCTTTCAAATGATGGAATTGCCAAGGCCCCCTCAAGGTTACTCCTGGAATTATTGAAAGTTTTCAAAGTCGTAAGGACATAAATCAGCAGACCTTGTTCTTTGAATAATTAGCTCTCTTATATTTTTATAAATTAGTTAGACTAATGCTCTATGTTAGAAAATGTGAGTAGCCTTTATAGAAAACTTGAGAGTGTTTTCCTGGGATAACTAAAATAGAAAAATAATGAAAATAATTCTATATATAGTAACGATAGTTAATATAACATACTCGTAATTCTACGGATGACAAAAGCCACAAGGACCACAAGGTCATTCACCGGAAATCTACATATAGTTGTCTTTATAACGAAAAATAAATGGTAAATCTACATTTTAACGATTCCATCCCAATCAAAGGCGCATTATTTAAAAATTGGATTTAGCCTATTAAATCCTGCAATACTCGATCCAGGACGTCGTCGTTTGGTGACCGTTGCCTTCCTCACATCTCTTCAGAAAGCATCCTTGCGATGCTCGAAGATGCAGCTTTCTTTATATCTTGCAGAGTAGATTGTGCGATTAACGAGTTCGTACTCAAATAAATCAATACTAAGCAGGTAATTATCCATTGCAAATAGACATTAAAGTATTTCAAAGCTGAGACTGAGATGCAGGGTGCCAATCGCAAATCGACCCAATCTTACTTTGGTTCTTTATTTTTTCATCGCCCCGTTTCCTACACCCCTCACTCAACAAAGGTATTTAGGCAAGTAAACAAATACAGAACTTACCTCGTCTACCACGAGCAGTTAGGGGTAACAAGCTGGTTATGCTGTCGGCAACAATGATATCCGTTGCTTAATTACGTGTTTCAATATTCCTTACTTTTATCGGTTACTATTTAAAGTTAAACTTAATGTTTGCGCGTTAAGGTCCTCATATCAAGCTATGTAACTTCTCAACCGGACGTTAGCAATTTAGAGAGAGTTATTAAAAATATAGAATATATAGAAAAACAGGGGTTTTTAACTGTTGCGCTCAAATGTATCTAATATGACTCAAATCTACAATACAGGTAAATCTAAAAAAGAATTTTCAAATTCAGTAATATACCAGAGCTAATATACCTAACTACAATTCATAGTTTTGATGTGTGAAAAAGATCTGAGAGAGTTAGTGCTAACTCCTATGTGAGATTAGGATGGGGTAGGTTCTTTTATTTAGTAGTAGGCCTACTTTATGCCACCGTTGAATTGGTTCTGACACCTTTAAACTCCTTATAATTTATCACGAGGGATTATGCGTTAGGCTGGGCTTACCGAATGTGGCTTCGAGTTCGGAGTAAGAAAAAAACATCGTAAGGACGCGGCAGAAGAAAGTAACTTTATTCTTAAGTTGGCATACTAAAAGGGGCAACCGGAAACATCTTAAGTTGTTTGTGGTTATTGAGTAGGCTTCTGTTTGGTGCGAAGTAACGACTCTAAAGGCAGCAGAATTTAGGCGAGTTAACGGTGTTTCATAACGTTATTAAGGGATGATTGATTCTCTAATTAGCCGATTCTGATTGACTGATCTTGAGTACTGAATTTATTACTTAAAGATCGGATGAAATAACTTCTGACTCTAATGTCTGTCTCTCGGTCTCTCTATATTTATAGTGTGCCCTCTCCAAGGGGCGTGATCTTGGATTGTCCTTGGGAAGAACCGGGTGGTCTAATTTGTTCGTTACTTCTACCCCTTGGGCGGAGTTTCGACAGATATGTGTACCTGTTGTACCTACATATTTCCCATGTCTCAGAATTATCTTAACTATAGGGAATCGCTAGTCTCACAGTTCTTTGTGATTTTTTTCTGGCCAAAGCCTGTTGTCTCTCTTTGTCGTGGAATGGCCAGACTCTTTCTCTCTCTCTCTCTCTTTCTCTTTCTTTCTCCTCTCTCTCTCTCTCTCTCTCTCTCTCTCTCTCTCTCTCTCTCTATATATATATATATATATATATATATATATATATATATATATACCTAGATACTTGGAGCTTTGGGCCGAAGTTGATTCAAGACCGTTAGTGAATAGGGAAATTGTTATGAATCCAGATCCAGTGAGGATGGATTATTATTAACTCTGCGGGGTCCTTTATAACAGATATTTCAGAGTGCAAGTTGGCTGGTACGCGTTGGGATTGCAAAAGAAAGACAATGACGAAAATATATATTTACTAACAACAAAATGATATTTATATTTACATAAATATTGGGTTTAAAGGGAATGGTCGCACATACAGGGTTAAATGTCCACACGAGATACAGGTGGGTGAATTAGGGATTAAAGAGGCCATATTCAGCTTGCTGATTTAAAGGGGGATTTTAAACCGGGGCGTTCACACAAATATTGGAGCAATGGCGGCAACGGTTACAATTTGTTACGTGCTCGTTTCAGAAAAGGGGCCAGTTGGGCTACGATGAATGCGACGAAAAAAGTCGGGTTACCTCTTGCTTCAGATGAGCTAGCACACATAAAGCCTTCAGAGTTGAGAATTCTCGTCAGATACTTGCCGATTGACTATGGCAGAGTTCATTGAAGGATTTAGCCTTCGATTCGAATCGAAATCGTCACGGGGGTGGGGGGGCGTCCTTCAGCTCGTTCGCCGGAATAGGTGGAAAGTCTATACGTGCTGCTTACTAAACTGAGTAGAAGGATTATATATAGGCGCCTGGTGAGATGGCTGTGACTGCCCTCCAGACGTGCGTGCGATTTAGGGGAAAAGTCGGCGACTCTTTCGAGGGAAGGGGGAATTTTGATAACGTTGGCTTGGAATGCTCAATGGACTTCAATCATTCGGTCGGAAGGCAAGAATGTTTGCTGAAAGGTGGCCGTTGGAGACGATGAACTCGGTCCCTAGGCAAATACACTGGGGAGTGAAATAACGGCGTAGGCTGCCTCCTTTCTCTGGTTCAGCCATGTTTTCAGAGCTCCATGCGTTGATCTCAGGACCACGTGGTCGCCCTTTGACCTCATTTTGCTACACCCATTATGACCTTTTTGCTGATATTTTCAGCACGCGTAAGTTTGTGTGTTTCTACGAGACTCGTATTCGTTCAGGTGGTGATTTTGATAGATGTATATATTTATATAGTTTGTTTCTTTTTCTAATATTCTTTGGTCGATTATTTTTTACACGTGGCATATTATTTCCTGAATTTTCATTAGTAGCTATTTTTAGGAATTGATAGATTCATCGAGCATCTATTTATGGAGTTCCTCGGGGGAACTAATATATCCTGAAATATGGTGGCCACAGGCCTATCTATTTTACAAATGAAGCCCACACAGACTTCCCTGTCTGTTATGGAGTAACTGTGAAATAACGCATTATAAATATTTAGATAGATACTGTCGTGGTATGACATTATATTACATCAATACCATATTATATCTATCGGAAAGGGACCGATAACTTACAGGCGAACCGACGAAGGGACGGAACACCACTAATTTAGACAGGCTGATTAGCAACGAGGTTTAGGTAAATTATGGACAATGGCAAAGCTCAAAGTTATTTAAAGAGGCATTACAAAAATATAATTTTATTTACATAAAAATAATGAGAGAATTGATGGGTAAAATTACCTCAGAGAATTAACGGACAAAATCACATCAGTAAACGAAGGGGGGAATTGTGGGTATAAATCAGACTATGAAGTTAGAACTTAAGATATTACAAGAGGAGACTATTCAAATGGGGAGGGGGGGGGACATTAACTCAATTGGGTTACTGAAAGGTGGAGAGGGGTTGGCTTAAGGATGTCTTCTGCACGTGAGGTGAGGCAGCTCGGAACTTCTGAGCGAGATGTTAAAGTGATGACGGTTCTCCAAAAACAAGGGAGGGGGGGCATTAACTTCCGGTCCAGGGGTGAGTTTTTCGGCGACTCGAAACGAGGAGCGAACGAAGGAGGGCTTCTTCAGGAGTTGGTGAGAGAAGTCCGGAAAATCACTCGGTGGCGATCGTTAAGTGGAATTACCTCACTGGCTGGGGCTAATTCCAAATACACAAAATAGTTCAGCTGTCACTTTGCTTTGTTGTTAACACCTGACTTGGAACTATGGGGAATCTTCTGGGGTCCGGGCGAGACTTCTCAACTCTGTGTCTCTTCATGGGAGTCAAGCGCTTTTTATGTCCGAGGCTCTCCCCGGCGTTGGGGGGCGGTAGGCGGGAAACAGCTCTACTCTCGAATGGCCTCGAATCTTCTTGCAGAGGCTATTCTGCCCGTGTAAAAGTGAATCGTGGTGGACAGGGTTCGAGGATACCGCTTGTGGAAGGAGGGGGGGGGGAGGGTTAGGCTTAGCAATTTAGGTCTTCTGCAGTGCATGGAAGTTCCGTTCTGCTCAAGAGAGTCCACGTGGGGTTCCCTCACAGATACATATTAAGTACGTACCTAAGGCAGACCTAAAGACTAACAGCATTTTAATACTCATACAGGGCATTGTTATTCGTAAGGACATACATTGGTAC
The DNA here is from genome assembly GCA_963969495.1 of Ceratothoa steindachneri. NCBI lineage: Eukaryota > Metazoa > Arthropoda > Malacostraca > Isopoda > Cymothoidae > Ceratothoa > Ceratothoa steindachneri. Next base: position 124,333,179 of record OZ018319.1, read on the forward strand.
TAAAATTACGGGCCTATCCATTATTTCATACTCTGCCATATAATACACAATATATATTTTATATTACAATTGGTCTCATCCTATTTTCTACTACTATAAAAATCTTTAATTATGACTCAGTGCATATATACATAGTTCCGACATACAAGAAAGCTTTAGATGCGTATTTATACTGAGGCCTCTTCCTCTTTTATTATAATACGCTGCTGCTATATAATGACTATAAGTGGACATAGGAATGACGGGTTTCTGGCAAACATGACTCGTCTCCCGGAGCGCGTGAAGACGCCTGGCTTGCCGTTGTTCTCCCTGGTGACGTTACAATGCTTTATAGAATTCCCATGAAAGTCATATGTGAGGGTTCAACATTCAACAGGAAGCCCATTCTGCCCTGTGACGCACTTTCCTTATTACTTAAATGCACGAAAACTATCATTGCTATTTTTACCAAGATATCATATATCACCTTATTATTTTACAAATATTAAAGGTATATTTCATTCACAAAGAGTTATTTCTAATTATGAATACCGCTATGTCTTTTTTTTAGATTTTTTGCATTCGCGTACCAACTACAAGCCTTGATAGAATTCACTTGCCACTTATTTGTGAGGCTTCATTAGAGAATCTACTCTACTTTGCAATGTACTCTTGTCTTATTATTAAAATGGGCGAAATTTATACATTATTATTTCTAAAACTATATTATTCACACAAGGACTTAACGCTATAATCCCTTTTTAAGATTATTTGTATTTGCATAATTATCCGCCTACGTGTCACAAGAAAAATAGGGTTCACATGTTACTCATTCCTAAACCTAATCTATCTTTCAATGGTCACCACAAAACTCGCGTGTGGGTAACACACTATCTCACTTTCAATTTATCTTAAACATATTGAGCAAACTCCCTACTTTTTTAAATTAATATATACAATAACTATGTACACTTAACTTTTCATAATTCATTCACTGGCTTTGTACATTTTACTTCGGTCTAGCAAAACCGATATTCTTTCTACATCAACAGAGATTTTCTGTTCATCTCTTTAAAAAACTAAATTTAGGCAGGTAAACTGATTATCACTTGAACATTTTCTACGTTTGTTATTAATAAATTATTTAAAAACTGTATCCGAACGTATGGAGTGAGTGTGTCTCTCCATCTTGCTCCAGTGTTGCCTCAAGAGGTCTGGTGCGTAGAAATACTTACTTCTACTGTTGCTCCTTCGATAGGGTAGACCAACGATGATGGAGCTTGCCAGGTCATCCTCTTCTTACACTAGCAATAGGATTCACGGTCTTTCTGTAGGCAATTTCCGCATCCTTAAATTCTGCCCGTTGTTCCTTTTGTGAATTCACTTGATCTGATCTTTCTTCTCGTTCGGCCGAAAATTGTCACCACTTTATGGACCCTTGCTGTCATTGCGCTTTTAAATTGTAACCAGACCGGGGTTGAGGCAGCAGACTCTTTATTTTCGATCGGGAATTCGCCAAACTTCTTCCACTCCATCCTTCGAAGGGTCACCGGTCATAGTCCCTACCTCCTTGGAGAGGAGCACCCCATAGCCGGCAACAAGGCCAATCTCTTCAGGCTTAATAGATGTTTAGGCTGGAGGCAGGAACAAGGGACGCTGATAATAATAAAAGGAGACTTGACGACGAATGCCTAAGACTTGTGCCTATCCGCGATGGATGAGTAACTGCTGAATTGAATGTCTGTCTCTCGGTCCCTCTCTCTCTCTCTCTCTCTCTCTCTCTCTCTCTCTCGCGCGCGCTCTCTCCCTCTCTCTCTCTCTCTCTCTCTCTCTCGCTCTCTCTCTCTCTCTCTCGCTCTATCTCTCTCTCTCTCTCTCTCTCTCTCTCTCTCTCTATATATATATATATATATATATATATATATATATATATATATATATATATATATATATATATAGTGTGCCGTCTCTTGTCTTGTCCGTGGAGAAGACCCAGTGATTTAATTTGTTCGTAACTTCAACCCTTAGGCGGAATTCCGACACCTATTTGTACCTGTTGTTCCTAGATATTTCCCATGTCTCAGATTTATCTTAATTATAGGGAATGACTGGTCTCTTACAGTTCTTCGTGAATTTTGCTGTCCAAAGCCTGTATTTGTTTAGCTTGCCTGTTGTCTTTCATTGTTACCTTTTTGATGATATTCTCAGCACGCGTATGTTTCGTGTGTTCATGTGAAACTCGTATTTGTTTAGGTGGGGACCTTTGATATCTGTTCGAATGTTCATGTGATTCCGCGGAACTTAGAAGAATTGTTTCATATCTATTTAATAGATGTACAATTTGATATATATATTTTGTTTCCTTTTCTAATTGTCTTTGGTTCTTTATTTTTTACACGTGACATATTATTTCCTTAATTTAGGATTTGATAGATTCACCGAGCATCCATCTGTGGAGTTACTCGCTGGACCTATTAAATCCTACAATTTGGGTGCCAGAGGCCTACCTATTTTACAACATGAGCCACACAAGTTATTGTTATTTATTATCAAAGCTGTGCAAGATAACCATTATCAATGATCAATGCCTTTTTTTGACTAGTCATAGGGAGGATTTCAGGTTAGCTCCCCACAAATTTTCATCCTGAATCCGCCACTGAATGTAGTTCTTGGGACGGTGGAGCTTCTGGTTATGCTAAGGACCGTACCATCGAGTGTACTACTTCCGAAAAATTGTCTTCATGCCTTTACTTTCAACACTGGGAGTATTGAATTCGAATTTTGGGGAAAACACGTTGATTCACAATCGAGCAGTGTCAATGGGCTCATCCGGTTTCTGAGTCTCTGGTAACAGGTGAGCTTGCTGTAATACATCGCTCAGTACAGGAGATTACGCCATGTGACCGGTTTAGAGCTTAAATTGTGATCTGAAGCGAATCTTAAAGAGCATTGAGTGCCCTCGATGCTTTGCAATCTCTGCATCCACATGCTCCCATAATATTTGACGCCAGGGCTGCAGCAAACCGGGAGAATGTTAAGTTTATCTTCCATTGGAATCCATGACACCTATGGATTGCGGGAAATAAGTGCGCTGATGCGGATGTAAATAAGTTTATAATGATTGCTCCACTTAAAAAGCAATTTCACTTCATCACTCTGAATACATGTCAGAAAGGTTAGCTATTCTAGTTACATAACGAAGAAGATGGGAGACGGCAGATGAATATGTAAAATTAAAGGTCATTAAGCCACGTCTTTTCCCACCCCAATGACGGTTCAAGTCCTTTCCTGCTACTTCCAACTCGGGCACATTTACGGGATGTCGTAGAATGACCAGCACACACACACACACAAACACACACATATATATATATATATATATATATATATATATATATATATATATATATATATATATATATATATATATATATATATATATATTATTATACGAGAGGGGTGGTGGAAGCATTTATCTACAGAATCGAGTGCAATTGGCCGTTAGTATAATAAAGAAGGCTGCGGACTCAGGGATATGAAACGGATGGTACCAATATAATCTTTAATAATTACAAGAAATATAGGACATATATACAAATGGAAAAGGTTGAAAACGGATACTTAGTGTTTACGGGGATCAGATTATAGAATTAACAGGAGCGATTAAATGAACTTGAACGTGAGCTCATAAGCGGCTGCTGTTAAGCCAATATACGAACATTCACTTTACGGGATCAACTGGTCAGGAAACCACAATTTAGTCGCTCTAGCCTAGCTTGAGGATGGAGTTAAACCTCGAGGAGTGAATTCGAGGAAGTACTTGCGCCGAATAAGGTTAAAACCGAATTCAAGGATAGCTAATTGACTGGGACTAAATTCCTTCGGTGAGAATTCTTGCTTTCTAGCTCGCGAAGGGAAAGGAGCTCAATCGAAAAAAAGATGTGTCTCGTGTAGAAAGGCGGGCTAAAATTAGCTTTTCTCGGCTGATCCTAACATTATATATGTGTGGAGGTTAGCCCAATGGAGCTCAAAGGGACAAACATTCCTAGACATAGTCTGGCCATATCGCCTTAGTTTATGTCCCCAAGAACGTTTAATCAGTTCGAAACCCTGTCGGGCGACTCCCTCATCCATTGTGCTCGGTTATCATCTCCCAGTGGAAACTCGAAAACGAGATCTATCACTCCACCTCACCCCCCGATGTAAGGCCCTAGTGACTTGGGGCTGTTTACACGGCTACAGTTCTTTTCTCCCATGGGACGCCAGGTATCTTACGCCTCTCTCCCTAACCCAGTTCCTTGCAGAAACACGCCGTATTTATGCGAGCGACTCCATTCATGGTCAGCGAGATTTCTTCCGAAGTCTGTCCGTCACGTTCCCCGACGAGTCGCCGGGTCGACGGATTACTCTACTTTGTTATTCCCAATTCGGAGGGCTAACCGGGATCAACTCTTCGCTCATTCCCTCAACTCTACAAGGTCCGTGTACCTTAACCTCAACCGTGAGACAAGAGCAAGGAAGTCCGAGAAGTCCTTCCGTGCAGATGCCATCTGGTCGCCGAACCAACACCAGTCCCTGGAGCGGACTGCCCTCCCCCCCCTACACACACACCTTCATGATTCCCATTTGTAGGCCTCTTGGAACCTGATCTAAGCGCATCTTCAGCTCTGCGAAGTTTCCCCACCCTCCGAGGCTTCATTGAATTCACCGCCACTGCGGTAAAACTGAAATCCCAGTCCCGTGATTTTTTCTCCATTTAATTAATTCCCCGAAAACCTCCGTAATTCCCCACATTTAATTAATATTATCTCAACCCGCGTTTAATAACGGTCTTCCAAGTGATTGTTACAATTTCCGAGCTATTGCTATTTATTCCCTTCCCACCGGCATTAACAACTGGTCACTTATTTTTTATTATATTAGTCTGCTTAGTTTTCGTGAACAATACTAATTATATTATTTACTTGTATATTAAAGGTTATTTTTGTAAGAGGGCTTTCTTTCAATAACTCTTGAGCTGAAACGGCAATCTCGATTCCCCCTTTTATTGGCCAACCTTGAATTAACGCACTTGAATATAAATTGGGCATAAGCCCAGAGCCGAGACTTGCCGGCCTTGTTGAATACTTGTGGCCCGACTCTGTATAGAGCGTGACACCACAGTGTCATTCCTCGATAATATGGGCCGGCCGAAAGCGAAAATGGCCCAGGGAGGGAGATCTTTTTAACCAAATACCCCATGTGGGTTAGAAATGAACTCCAGCGAAGTTTCTTGATAACGCCTGGAGAGGCGGGCAGTGTCTTCTTGCTCGCGCCCGCTTGGAATTCTTGATTCTGCCATATCAATGGAGTGGCTCGATTCTCTCACGGTTCCCACTGCATTTCTCAGCGTCGCCTTGCCTTATGCCAGGCACCATGTCTTCTCGGTTACATGGGGTTATTAACCTCTATTCCCGAAATCTCATCCGTTCCTAAAATGAAACTTGGGGGGAGGGGAAAGTGACATCTGACAATTGCTGGATGGGGGTTAAGCGTCCCAATTTTCCCGACCTCAGGCGGTGAACAGAAAATCGGGGGTATCTAACCTTAGTTCGAACCAACCCAAGTGGCTGAGGCAATTTTAAATACAATGAGTATCAGGGTACACAAAGAAGGAATAAAGGAATTGATATAGGTCAAAGAGAGTATTGACATACAAGGAGTAAAGTTAATATCAAACTCCCCTCCCACCCCAAAATAATCAATCATAAAATTTCCTTTAAATTAGCTTGGAGGAGGACCTAGGGGGTTTCTACTCAGGCTACCTGCGACACAATTCTCTGAGCCTTTGATATATACAATTATAAATTGAAATTCCTGGAAGAATAAGCTCCAGCGCATAAGCCTATTATTATTGTTCTTCACATTTCGAAAATATGACAGGAGCTTGTGATCGGTCTCAAGAAGGAATTTGAATGCTTTACCTAGGAGGTACATCCTATATTTTTCCCCTCTATATGATGACAAGGGCCTCTCGCTCAATGACGGAATAATTTTTTTACCCGAGGAAGTAGCTTACGGGTCGCGTACGCAACCGGGAATCTTTCACCATTATCACCATATTGGAGTAGGACACAGCCTATCTCTTCGTGACTCGCGTCGGTCCTAATACCGAAAGGCTTGTTAGGGTTTGGGAGCCGGAGTATAGGGGCAGGCGCTAATTTTCGTTAGGCTGGTTGAAGTGAGCGACGGTTAGCGGGTTCCAGACAAGGTGTTTGAGTGACTTTTTCTTTAGCAAATCTCACATAGAGGCAGGGAGCAAGGCAAAATTGTAGACAAAGCGTCGGTAGAATGAAGCAGATCCCCCGAACGATCTCAACTGCTTCTTATTCATTGGAAGTGGCATATCCACGATGGCACGGATTTTGTCCTTTGGTGTGGTCCATTAGTTGTTCCCGATGTAAAACCCAAGATAGTAGATAGTACAAAAGGAAAAATAGAACTTGCTGGGGCCGATCGTGAGGCCGTCTCTCGCAGTCGATGCAGCAGTGCTTGGATGGCGACCAAGTGTTGGTCTCAATCTTGATTTCCTACCTAGATGTTGTCGAAGTAAAAGGTTATGTTCGACAATATATTTAATATTCTCAGAATCATAGGGCTGTATACACTTCAAGCCGTCATCAGGCCAAAGGGGAGCCGTCGGAATTGCATTAACCCCTTGTACATGAGAAAAGCCGTATATCTCTTTACTCCTTCTTTAATGAGAACCCGATAGTAAGCCTTACATAGGTCTTATTCAGTGATGATCTTGGCTTCTTCAAAGAGATGGAAGTTTGGGTCGATAAGGAGAATAGGCTCGGCGTCGAACACGGTAATGGAATTAAGCTTTCTAAAATCAAGGCACAGGCGGTATGACCTGTCTGACCACTTGACCATTACAATGGGAGGGCAGTAACCGGACTCGGAGGGTTCTATTATTTTAATTTCAACAATTTATCAACTCTGCGTTGAAAGCCTCTATTAAATGGATGGGGAGGGGGTACAGCTTGGAACGTATGTGGTCCAGGGTATGGAGGATAACGTTATGTTCAAACTGCACGGCATAGCCATGAATCTCTCAGATTACGTCTCCGAAGCGACTCAGTAGCTACTGCAGCTAACTCTTCAGGTCGAGTGGCAGCTGATCGTTAATATCCAAGTCGGTTGAATGGGAATCGGAGGCGCTTGGGCAAGGTGGGCAATGGATACCCACTGTCCTGCTCGAAGGGGTAGCTCGCTTCCATGGCTGACTTCTCATAAATTGTCACAATATTATTTATGCCGGCTCGGCGGTGGTACTTCTTTAGCATGTTTACATGTTATAGTTTTTCACCAGACGGCGTTCGAATTAAATATCCAACGGGGCTGCAATTTTTAATAAGATGGAAGGGGCCGTGCCATTTACTCAGGAGTTTATTACTCTCTGTGGGGAGACATAATAAAAACTCTTCACCAGGCTTGAATTTCCAAGTTCCTGTCAGCGTTCTGAAAAGCGATTTCCGCACACTTCTCTAACGTTTGACCTTGAGGCTGTTCGTATAGTCCCAAACTCAAAATTCTGTTTTTTTCTCTATGTTTTTACGGGCTTTACGAGTTGTTAGTCCTGAATATATGAATTCTGAATTCTCCAATATCTTTAAAATTGGTCATAAACTATCTTACCCTTATCCCTTTCTTTTAAACTGTCTTTATTCTGCAAAAAAACGTTCTATAATACAGCTTCTGTTATCCCTTTAATGTTAAAAACATTTGGGTTTTATTTACCCTTCTCTGTTTCTTTCATTGACTTTCCCCGTCTTTTCAAAGACTTTAAGATTTCAGTTGCTTTCAAATACGAGTCAGCTATAAAAAAACATTCTAGTTTACAATAATTGTAATAATATTGGGTGAGTCTATTCGGTGGAATGTTCTGTTTGGCCAAGTAAATATTTTAGAGGAAAGCAATAATCTGTCTGTATTAATCAGCATAAATACAATGTTATTAGGAGAGCTGTAAATAATAGTGCATTTTTTGTGCATATGTCAGAAAATAACAGCTTAATAAATTGGAATCAGCAAAATGTATTTTTCGCTCAAATGACTCAATTAAAAGAAACGTTGTTGAATGTTCATGTATAAGCCAATTTAATAAATTTACCATTTCCTATGGCCTTTTAAAAGGAACCCGATGTGACAATTTAATTATTGCATTGATTTTGTATTAATATTATTTTATTCCTCTCTCCTTGTCCCTCTCCCATTCGTTTAAATTTATATCTCGTATCTCTCCTAATCTTCCTCTTTACACTATCGCTTTATCCGTTAATTGTATTAGCTCTTTTGGCTCTATTATTGACTTTTTCTTGCTTCTCGCTTTGACAGTGCTACCTGTTATAGCTAAATCTTAATTTGAATTTACCCATCCATCTCCTACTTCCTCATTAGTGATTTCTTGTTTAAGAGGAGGTCTTTTATCTCTTCAGGCTTAAATATACCCTAATTATATTATTTTCTCTTGTAGTTATCCTTGAAAATGAACTGAATAAAGTTTAAAAGTACTTGGAAGCACCTTTGACCTTCTCATTTTTTCTTGTGGGACATTGCATTCATTGCGAATCTCACGTGCTACTTTGTGAATTATTGATTCTATATATATATATATATATATATATATATATATATATATATATATATATATATATATATATATCCCGAAGTATGGCCAAGTGTACGTACAGGAATATACGCACATTAAGCAAGGCAGCAACTGTTATTATTCTGAGTGCGATTTGAATAGTTAGCTGCAGCTGCGTGACCAAGGAATATTCCAAACACAACGACAAAAATAGATTTTTAATACACACTAAATAAAAGGCATAAAATAAATAAGGAAATATATAGGTACATGAATAAGACAGAATTAGTTTCCGAATACTAATTGGATAACCAGGGTTATTAAATGGTTATAATGGGAGATTTAGGGTAGTGAGTGATTTAGTTCTTTGAACTTCGAGCGTAAAGCGAGGCGAACTTAGGGGGAGGTCTTGGTGATCTTGATTACTCACAAGGGTACCGGAAAACCAGCAGACGGTGGTACTACTTTCTCCAAACTTGGGTTTTGCAAGATGAGGTTCTCTTGTCCTCAAGAGGTTACTGGACGAACTTCGAAGGGGGGAGATGACTTCTCCAAACTCGGATTGAGTGAGCTATCGGGCCTCTTGTCCTCAATAGGTCACCAGAAGAACTTCGAAGGATGGCATCTCCAATCCTTGATCCGAAGGCGGTTGAGAAAGGCTGACGTTGCCTCACAAGACTCTTCCCCTTGACCCGAAGATACGAGTGTGGTGTCCAGCTCTTCCGTGGCTTGCGACCGTCACTAAATACTTCTCGGGAGAGAGCGTCGTTGAATCGAAATCCTTTAGGGGAAAGTGTCTTCTAACTAAAGTTGCCGGTAATCTTTAGGAGGGTGCATAGAGTTCTCCAAAACAGGGAGAGAGAGAGAGAGAGAGAGAGAGAGAGAGAGAGAGAGAGAGAGAGAGAGAGATAGAGGTTTTCTTGAGCCCTCGTTATCGGCCGGGACAACTGAGCATCTCCTCGCGGAAAAGTGTAAGAGGCAGGGATCAGCAGGTCAGACGGACGACCAGCGGCTGGAGCCATAAATTTGTTCGCGGCAAACCTACAAAATAAATGGGTAATCTCCCGATCCGGGAGGTTGTAGGGAAGATTGAGACGGCAGGGAGGTATCCTTTAATTTCATCGTTATGCCTCGGTGTGAATTTGTCAGTGACCTGGTGGCAAGCTTGAAAATGGTGAAGTCGGAGGGGCGTGGAGGGGGGGGAGGGGGAACAGCTCGCTTTCTCTCCCGAAGTAATATCTTAAGAGGTGGGGAAATGCTACTATTTTAACGGATTCCACTACACTCCTCCCTATCCAAAGACATTTTTACACCACAGAACACTTTGAGTCGAAAAATGAAAAATATGTATACAACTAATTTCATCACAAGGGAAACTTATAATGCTAAAATTTTAACGTTTACCAACGGAAAAAAAACAAAAAACATATAACACTACACGGGATTTACATATGTGTAACCCTAGATAACTTAATCTATACATACGCACCCACAACATCAACAAGGCAAAAAATACGAAACTAGTATTTACAAAATGAATCAAACGCGAATATTACTATACACTCAGGTTGTTAGAGGTGTGGTCTTCTATTGAATTCCTACTCAACTATCGGCTAGGAAGTTGTCGGTGCCTTTAACATACAGGATCCGAGATTGGTACTCTATGAGTAGTAGTCTCCAACGCATTAATCAGCAATTTTGGCTTTTACATTTTTTAGGTACACCAGGGGTTTGTGATCACTTTCGATAATAAATTATTTGCCAATGAGATACATCCTAAACTTACGAATATACCACACTATAGCTAACGCTCGAGCTCTCTGGAGGCATACGCCTTTTCGCGATGGGACAGCTTTCTACTAGCATATCCTACATGATATCCCACTCCATCGTGATCATATTGGACGAGAGCACAACCTAGGCTATCTTGGGAGGCATGGGTAAAGATCCCGAATGTTTTATTAGGATCCCCTAATTTCAAAATAGAGGCAGAGATTAGTTTATCTTTTAACTGGTGGAAGCGATCTTCCGCGGAAGGAGTCCAATTAACTGGATCAGGAGCCATTCTCTTAAGCATGTCGTTAAGGGGGAGGCTATGGCAGCGAAGTTCGGCACAAAACGACGATATCAGGACACAGATCCTTAAAATAAACGAAGCTGTTTCTTTGTTCGGGGGAGTGGCCTTTCTGAAATAGCTTTTACTTTGTCGTCCTGGGGAAGCATTTGATTCCTACCGACACTTTGTCTGGCCTACCGTGAACCCGTTTACGCGTAACTGGGATAGAAGCGCGCATAGAGACTGTACGTGTTGGTCCCAGGTACGCGTAGCGATGTATACGTTATCGAAATAAAACGTCATATTCGATAGGCAATCTAACAACCGGCGCATGATCTGGTTATAACTGCCGCAAGTCAGGTACACTGAAATAATCCCCTTTCAGTAGCGAAAGTGGTAAAGCGTTTTGATTGTTCTGTAAGCCGCACTTGGTTGTAGGCTTTACAGAGCTTGATCTCGGATATGAACTTCGCGTCTTTGAAGCCATGAAGACTTTGGTCGATTAGGGCTATCGGTCCCGCGTCAAACTGTGTAACCGCGTTTATTTGCGAAAATCGACGCACATCTTAAAAGACTTGTCAGGCTTCCTAACCATGACAATGGGGGAGCAAAAATCGGACGACGAGGGTTATATTATTTCTGATTTTAATAAGTCGGCCGTAAATGTACGCGTATGGAACAAGGCTTGGTTCTTATCGCATCTTGAGTAGTGAGGACAATCTCATGCGAAAATTGGGTTGAGTAACCCGAGAATTCAGAAATGACTTCGGGAAAGTTTTCCAATTGGGTAAGAAATTACGTCCTCTTATTAGGGGCGAGATTGAGGTTTACATCCAAGTCGGAGTTAGGTTCCGCTTCGGGCTAAGGAAGAGACGGCAGGGGATATTCATCGTCTGATTCTACGCACACCGTTTAGACCAGACACAAGGGTTCAACGGGATAGGCGGCTTCAAGGACGGGTTCTTCGTCTAGGGCGACTATGTTATTTAGGCAAGTACGGCGGTGGTATTTTTTTTAAAGGTTGATGTGGTAAATCTTATTACTGGATGGGGTTTCAATTAGGTAATCCACCGCGCCGCGAAGCTCTAAAACGGAGAAAGGTCCTTTCCAGTGGGAGAGGAGCTTATTTGCTTCGGAGGGAAGCAGGGGCAATAATTCATCACCTGGTTTGAACGTACGCGCCTTTGATCTAAGGTCTAAGAAGGTGCGGTATTTCTCCAGGTTTAAATCAGTGTTCCGGAGAGCGATGTTTGCACATTTTTTTAACCGTGTACGCAGGTCTTAAACGTACGCGTAAAAGGATTTAATTTCCTCATCTATTCTAGGATTGGACCACAATTCTTTTAAAATGCTCATCGGTCCTCGGACGTCACGCCCATATAAGAGCTCAAAGGGAGAGAACCCCAAAGTCCTATTGGGGACTTCGCGACAAGCAAATAATGCTAATGGAAGGTAGAGGTGCCACTCTTGGGGCTGGTCGTGGCACACCTTCTTGAGTACCATGTTCAGGGTGCCGTTTAACTTTTCGCACATCCCGTTAGCGGAAGGATGCCAGGCCGTCGTGAAGAAGGGCTTAATGAGAAGGAGTTTAGTGACGTACTCTATTAATTCAGAGTTAAATTGACGTCCTCTGTCAGATAAGATCTCCTTCGGGATCCCTACCAAGAAAAGATTGAGATTAAAGCCTCTGCACAAGAAATGATGTCAATCTTCTTCATGGGGATAGCATCTGGAAAACGGGTGGCGTAATCGACGAGTGTTAAAATATAGGAGTGTCCCTCACTCGACGGGGTAAGAATGGGGCCTATTAGGTCGCCTGAGACCCGGTCGAAGGGCTCGGCCACTCTCGGGGTCTTTTGAATGGGAGCGGGGGCTACACGCCCTTTGGTGGTGACCTTCTGGCAAAGGTCACAGGACTTGCAGAAGTCGATAATTTCTTTGGCCGCGCATGGCCAAAAGAAATATTTAAAAACTCGCTGTGCCGTTTTGTTATGGCTGAAATTACCGGGCATTAGGCCATCGTGAGCCATCTTCAGAAGGGGTTCAATATACGTTCTCGGCACACACAAAACGTTGGTCGGGAGGCTCTCAGGTTCAACAAAAGAACGATATAATAACACGTCCAAAAACGGTGTACTCGATCTTCCGATTGCTTCGCACCGTTTTAGTCTCCTTCTTCCTTGCTTTTTCCCACAGATGTTGTAATGTGGGACAATTCTTCTGCGCCTCAGCAAATTGAACATTGGTAGTGAGGTCAACGACTCGGGACGATAGGGATACCGGAAGCGATACATATTTTTCGGCCTGGGCCCTGGTAACGACAGGCTGAGAAATTGGGTTTGGGGAGAGCTGTCCGATGATGACAGAGCAGAATTTTATTGGGCAGTGACTACGTCGGCCTATCCGGTGAAGTACTGACACTGAATATGGCACCCTACCACAGAGAACCTGGTGGCACGTCCTAAAATTCATGCACCAACGAGAACCTGTTATGATTAGGGCTTAAGGGCGGTAGTAGTTTATCGGATACTACTATAGAGGTGCAACCTGTATCTCTAATCAGGGTTAACACTCGGCAACCATTTACTGCGCCATTTTCAAACTGAAGCCCACCGGGAGAACTCTTGGTGAACAGGAAACTTACAGGTTGATCCGGGGAAGAGGAAAAAGGAGTCGCTGGCGATGTGGCTCGCGGATTAGGCGAGGAAGCAGCAGAGATTTGGTGGACCTGGTGACTCGACGAGGTCTTTAGTTGAGAATTTTGGAGGCATTTGTAACTAAAGTGCCCAGGGGTGCCACACGTAAAGCATACAATTGGTATATGGGGGTAGTTGCTAGGCGTGGAGGGGAGTAACCTAGGCTTCACGTCCTTAATCTCTCGAAGGGGAATAAGGCATGTACTTGCCCTACGCCTGCACTTTTACGAAACCGTTTTTCTCCTTGGGTGGGCTTCGGTTAAACGCAAACTTGTGTTTGGGGGCTGGAGGGAGGGTTCTACTTGACTAACCTTGGGGTAGAGGTCGAGACTGGAAGCGTGAAGGTCGGCTTCTTCCACATACTCCTTGAAAGTGGACGCTGTTCTGTCCGCTATGAAGGTTGCTAGTTCGCGAGGGAGGGTCGGCATCAGTTGATCCCTCAGTCGCCAATTCCCTTAAAATTAGTTAGTCATAATCATTTGATACTTGGGCGGAATCCAGCCAAAATTGAAAGTTACGCCGAAGTGTGAATCCAAATTGTCTGTAGGTATGGCCTGGCTGTATTCGCACGGAGAGGAATCTAACCCTTTATAATTCTGCATTCATGTTAATAGCAAAACGAAGTTCTGCCTTTAGGGTTGAATAATCAAGGGTGGCATCTAAGGGAAGCGAAATGAATATGTCGCGAAGACGAGGATTCAAGAGTGGAAGTAGCCGGGCGACAACATCTGACTCTAAGTCCCAATTGTTGATTTCGAAAATCTTCTCGAAGTGCGTTAAATAAGAGCAAAAATCTTCTCCATCCTTGTAGGCGGGGAGTTTTAGTAAGGGCACTTGAGCCTGTTCATTTCGAGATCCTACGGAGTTTATCTTGACTTGGTCACGGCTTATCTCTCTCTTATGCTGCCTAATTCTTTCTTTCTCTTCTGCTCCTCTCTGTGCTTTTCTTTCTTTGGTGTCTGCTTCTGCCTCTCTCTGTGCTTTTCTTTCTTCGTTTTCTCTCTGTGCTTTTCTTTCCGCATGTTTGTTACGTTCCTCTTCCTGTACGTAAGCGATTAAATCTATCCGAAATAAGCCTAGAATCTGCCATTGCTTAAGAAAGCGATCGAATGAAGACATCCCGGATATGCTACTTTCAGCATTTGCACACGAAAAAGCTACCAGAGCTATTGGAGCTTTCCCTCACAACAAATATAAATTCTACTAACGACAAAATTATTAAAAATTCCTAGTAAAAATTGGGCAAACTCACACAAAAAAATAACTAACTAACTAACGGGTGAATCTGACTCACGACACAAAAAATGGCGGTTACTATTACCGCTTACCTAGTATCCTCTTTTAAGGAACTAGAAAAACTGTGGACACACCACACAAGAAGGGACTTAAAAATTGGTTGTTACCCGTTAATCAAAGAGAAAATTGTCCAAATATATTGGTGTTCAGATATTCTTGGTAATGCAGCTGCTATTAGTTGAACTTAGTGCTTGAAAAATCAGGTGGGGAGGATTCTTAGGAAGAACCAAAGCCTGACGCCAAATTATATATATATATATATATATATATATATATATATATATATATATATATATATATATAAATATATATATATATATATATATATATATATATATATATATATATATATATATATATATATATATATATATATATATATATGTCGAAGTATGGCCAAGTGACGGAAATATGCTCACACATGCTTTAAGGTAGTTTAAGCAAGGCAACAACTGTTATTGATCTAAGAGTGCGATTTAAATAGTTAGCTGCAGCCGCGTGACCAACGAATATTCCAAACAAAACGACAAAAATAGATTTTTATTACATACTAAATAAACAGCACAAAATAAATATGGATATATATATATATATATATATATATATATATATATATATATATATATATATATATTTATCTAGGTACATGAATAAGACGGAATTAGTTTCCGCATACTAATTGAATAGCCTGGGTAATTATTAGAGTAGTGAGCGATACAGTTTCTTTGAACTTCGAAAGTAAAGTGGGCGAACTTGGGGAGTAGGTCTTGGTGATCTTGATTTCTCACAGGGGTAGCTGAAAACCCGCAAAGGGTGGTACTACTTTCTCCAAACTTGGGTTTTGCGAGATGCGGGCCTCTTGTCCTCAAGAGTTCACCGGACAAACTTCAAAGAGGGGAGGAGACTTCTCCAAACTTGGATCGAGCGAGCTATCGTGCCTCTTGTCCTCAAGAGGTCACCGGTCGACTTTGAAGGGGGAGAGGAGAGATGACTTCTCCAAACTCGGATTGAGCGAGCTATCGTGCCTCTTGTCCTCAAGAGGTTGCCAGAAGAACTTCGAATTACGGCTTCTCGAATCCTTGATCCAAAGGCGGTTGAGAAAGGCTGACGTTGCCTCACTAGACTCTTCTCGCTCACCTGAAGATAGGAGTCTGATGCTTAGCTCTTCCGGGGATTTTGACTGTCCCTACACACTTCTCGGGAGAGAGCGTCGTTAAATCAAACTCTTTTGGGGAAAGTGTCGTCTAACCAAATCTGTCGGTAATCTTTGGGAGGGTGCATATATACCCGTAGTTCTCCAAAAACGTGAAAGAGAGAGAGAGAGACCTTCTCGAACCCTCGTTATCGGCCGTGACAACCGAGTGTCTTCTTGCGGAAAAGTGTAAGAGGCAGGGATCAGCGGGTCAGGCAGACGACCAGCAGCTGGAGCCATAAAAGCTGTTTGCGTCAAACCTACAAAATAGATGGGTAATCTCCCAACCCAAGGTGGGCGGGTGGAGGGAAGATTGAGACGGCGGGGAGGTATCCTTCAATTACCGTGTCATGCCTCGGTGTGAATTTCTCAGTGACTTGCAGTAACTCCAAAAAGGGTGAAGTTGGAGCGGGCGGGGGGAGTAACGTCTCGCTTTCTCTCCCGAAGTAATATCTTAAGAGGATATATTTTAATCGATCCAACTACAATATATATAAATATATATATATATATATATATATATATATTATATATATATATATATATATATATATATATATATATATATTATATCGTCGTGTTATAGCTTTATATATACTACATACATCTATTATATTTCATTTAGAATGCGCGGGGGTTTCCTTTTCAAATGGTTTGGATAAGCCGAGGTCCAGTTACAAGGTCAGATCCTCGTAAGGGAGTGCTAGTCCAAAAAGATGCTACTTTAAAACTTAATATTGGCTGAGAGTTCCAAATCTCACTCAGTTACAGGTTATTGTTATACGGCCATGATGAGCTCCAGGGTCAGAAAGCAAAGGAGTACGCAAAAATATACTTTAATAAATATTAATAATTAAAGCTATTATGATACAATAATACACAGTTAATTAAGACACATAGTTACACGAATGATAATGATGAATGGTAGACGGCAATTATAAATTTGGGGAAGCTAAAATGTTCGTTACGATATCTTGTACATAAATGGAGAGGTTGGGGAAGACGTTGGTCGTTTTTGGCGAAGCGGTGAGATGATTGCTGGGTCACTTCGACGGGCTCCAAGGTCTCCTTGTTTGTAGTGAAATATTCTTTAGAGATGACGGTGGGGGGGGGGGGGGGAGCAGAGTCTTCGAGAAGGGAAGTTGGGAATTTTTCCGGTGTCAATTCCTTTGAAGAAAACGGAGGATGAGTTTCTCCGAGACGTCAATGGTTTGTTTGGTCGGAGATGCGTAATCAAGGGGGTATTACGCTAAGATAAATCTTCACTGAAGCCTTTTGGGTTAAGACTTTGCTCTTGTTTGGAGATGGCGTCGATGAGCGGAGTCGGACGGGTATTCTTACGAAAAAAGAGTTCTTAACTAACTCTAGTGGGTGGATATTTGTTTTATCCAAGAAGGGATTCTTGGTTTTGTCCCACAACGTTTCCTTGCCTTCGGCGTATGACAAACCCGAATCGAGGAGGAGTAAGAAAGTCTGCACTCCTGAGCGTCTCTCGCACCAATCTGCTCATTCCACGTTACGCGTGTAGATATGGAACCCAGAAGTGAGGGAGATTACCCCATAGAATGGGGCGAGGGACTATCTCACATCGTTTGAGTGATAGCGAACGTGGCCCGGATATCGATTGTCTCAACCGCTCACAGCGTGGCTGAAAGGGAGGGGGGAAACGACTTCTCATCTTGTTCGAATACTCGCTTCGATAAGGGCTACATTCCATGAACCCGCTACTATACTTCCTCACGCTTTTGACCCTCGAAAGTTGTTTGTAAGATACACGAGGCCCATCACGTCGAGGCAATGCTTAAAAGCGACGTTATTTTTCCCCTCACGTGCTTGTTCCCTTATATATATATATATATATATATATATATATATATATATATATATATATATATATTGTGATAGAATGGTCTGAGACTGCCATGCCTCACCCCTATCACATGTCGAAACTCATGCTTCCCACGTGCATCCTGCGAGAGAGAGTAGAACGGCATCTTATCGCCCACTATTCATAAGTTTAATCAAGGAGGTTTAATCCCCCGTTTGCATCCATGCGTCGATCTTGCCAGATTGAATTAGGCTTATGGGAAGATAAGATATTTCCCCAAGCGCTACCGGGATATTCCATCGAAGTCCCCCCATTGTCCCGTACACCGAGGGGCTGGCTCTGGCTATTTATGCGATAGAATTTCGCGTTTGAACCAGATCCCGATTATCTTCTTGAGGCATCACGCCAATCCGGTCTCCCTTGTGCACCTAAGAACTCTACCCCGACAACCCCCTTATTGTCTAGAAGAGGACAATATCCTTTGAGTGCCAATGTTTGTGCCCCTCGAGACGCCAAGTCTACAGGGCCCCACTGTTGTTCAGAAAGAGAACAACTTTAGAACAGTCTTTGTTCTTCAAGCCCGTTCGACAAGAAACGGTTCTCACCCCCCTGTTGTTCAGAAAGAGAACAACTTTAGAACAGTCATTGTTCTTCGAGCCCGTTCGACAAGAAACGGTTCTCGTTCCCATGATATCACGTCAGTGGTAATTCAATTCCCCCCTTTTAACGTTCTTCAAGAGAACGCTTGGTTACACCAATAAACTCAATTGTTCATCCAGAACATCTCCGATATCCTATCTCAAGGATCGCTCGTACTTCCGAGCCCCACTTCGCTCTCACTCCTCGAAGTCATTCCTTCCCCCTCGCTAAGGACAATCCCCCTAAAAACCCCTTCTCCTGGAAAAGAAATCGCCAGTTGGACCGAAGATTCCTTTAAAATCGGCTTCCTCAGCCACGACGACCTTATAAATACATAAGCTACGGATCACATTTAACTAATTAACTTTGTGCCAACGCAAATCTCTTTGCTTTAAACGGATTTTAGCCAACCATTTCCCGTCTTGTTTGTTTTGTTATTTTAAATCCCTCCAAATCTTATTCATCCGCTTAGTCAAATATTCCCATGACTTTTTCGTTTCATGTGTATCTCCCATTTTATCCCCGTTCATTAAAATATTTTCCGTGTGTTGTTTTGTTAGATTAATTAATAAAATTCTATTTTATTCATGTTTGCAATATTATTTATCCTTGGGATCTGTTCCACTTCTTAAGTATATTGAAGATAAATAATTCCTCTCCAGGCCCATTTAAAGTCATTCTCGGCCATCTGATCACCCTGCACTCGAATATAGAATAATCCCCACAAAAAATATATATATATATATATATATATATATATATATATATATATATATATTATATAGTCAGGAGCCTATTCCGTGTGTTGTTTTGTTAGATTAATTAATAAAATTCTATTTTATTCATGTTTGCAATATTATTTATCCTTGGGCTCCGTTCTACTTCTTAAGGATATTGAAGATAAATAATTCCTCTCCAGGCCCATTTAAAGTCATTCTCGGCCATCTGATCACCCCGCACTCGACTATTGAATAATCCCCACAAAGAATATATATATATATATATATATATATATATATATATATATTTATATATATATATATATATATATATATATATATATATATATATATATATATATATATATATTATATATATATATATATATATATATATATATATATATATATATATATATATATATATATATATATATATATATATATATATATATAATATTCAGACGGAGTTTGTGGTCAAGTTCAATTGAGTGACCTTCGCTCGTCTTCCAGAAGCAGCAAATGAGGGAGGCGATAGGGAAATGGGGTTTCACAATTCGAGCGCGTGGTAGGATTTATCTACATAATCGAGTGCAATTAGCTGTTTTTTTTTAAAGAAGGCCGTGGACTAAGGGGCTACGAAACGCATGGTACCAAAATAATCTTTAATAATTACAAAAGATATAGGACATATATACAAATGGAAAAGGTTGCAAACGGATACTTAGTGTTTACAGGGAACAGATTAAATAATTACCAGTAGCGGTTAAATAAACTCAAACGTGAGCTTAAAGCCGCTGCAGTTGGGCCAATATACGAACATATACTTTATGGGTCGACTGGTCAAGAAACTACAACTTCGTCACTAGATCCTAGCTTAGGGTTGAATGCTTTACGAGACGGCAGAGGGAACGTATGATCGAACGAATAAATCATAATTGATGGAGTTTATCCTCGATCAGTGAATTCAAGGGAGTACTTGCGCTAGACGAGGTTAAAACCGAATCCAGGAATAGTCAATTGAATGGGGCTGAATTCCTTCGGTGAGAATTCTTGCTTTCTAGCTCGAGAAGGGAAAGGAGCTGAATCGAGAAAACGATGTGTCTCGGTCAGAAAGGCGGGCTAAAACTGGCTTTTCCGGCTGAGCCTAGCATTATATATGGGCCGGGCGCAAGCCAAAATACCTCAGGCCTAGGAGGGAGATCTTCATAACCAAATGCTTCACCGGGGGATAGAGATAAACTCTAGCGGGGTTTCTTGATAACGCCTAGTGAGGTGGGCAGCGTCTTCTTGCGCCTGCGCGCTTGGAATCCTTGGTTCTTCCTTATCAGCGTAAGTGTCTTGAGTTCCTCACGTTTCGCACGACTTTTCTCTGCGTCACCCGACCTCGTGCACAGCTCATGGCTTCTCGGTCACATGGCGGTGTTAACCTCTATTCTCGACAATAGAACTAGTTCATTTTGATGAAATGCTTGATCCCTCAGACTGTCCGACCCATTCTTCTTGATTATCCTAGTCTGACGTATCTTCTCACGAGTTACATGTCCTGGTCCAGGCACGAACAGGGTTTTTACCGCTTGTTCCTTGTACGCTGGACGGATACGTGCGCCTACGAGAGAGGGATATTTGAGTCACTGTTGTCAGATGTTTGGTACACGCTTAGGAACGTGAAGGACCCAGCTCCTTCTGGTACCTGATCATGCTTATTTTTTTTAGTTTGTCTTAGTGGGAGTTATTTTTAGTGCGAATTTGTGCGTTTTCTTTTTTAGTATTAGATTCTTATATTCCCCATTAATGTAAATTGCAATGTATGTAGTGATTCATGCGGCTTTTAGAGCAATGGGTCGCCACCTTTACCAGGCATCAGACACACAAGGGGTACGTTCCTTATTTCCGCCAAGCAAATGACTACATTAAATAAAGCATATCTAACAGCCATAAAAAGAGCTGAATGTTAAGATGTCGAGAGTTTAGTGAGTGGGTAATCCCAGTCCCACTTCCTGGACATATATTTTATTACCGCACCGAGGTGAAGCGGAGGTGAAGCGTATCCAATACACCTACTTTAGCCACTTCCGGCGAATAAGAATAACCTCGGTGCGTACCCTTTTGATCAAAACTAAGATGATGATCCCCTGGGTGTGTTCTCCACTCAGTAAAAGCCAACCATGGGTGGGTCAGTGGAATATTGAGATTTAAGCCGAGTGGATTGCTTAATAATTGTCAAAGGACCGTCCAAATTAGTTAAACACACAGATACAAAAATAATCTTTAATGCACATAAATTTGAAATAAGCAACAGCGTATATAAATAAGATAACTCTTTTCTGAATAAATAAGTCTACAAAATTTCGTAAGGATTACTTACAGATTACTCACTGGGTATGGGCTCGGGATGAGAATTCTAGTTCACAAATAAACTGGTGAAGTTAGGGGAGGGGCTAATTCAATTAACGATACCTTTGAGGTCGTAAGTATTTTTGAAGGGGGTTGGTGAAGATCTTCTTCTGGTGACGATGATCGCACCTAGTCCGGCCGCCCGAGGTTACCGAATAAGAGGGTAATCTTAGCCTGGTGATATACTGATCCTTTGCCGGATCACTAAGGTGAGCCACAGGGTTACTCAAATCGGATTTCTTCCCTGAAGTACCTGTCTGATTATTCGGCTCCAGGAGTGGGTAGCCAAAACTGATTAACTAGCTACGTCTATGGTAATCCGCAGAAGGAGGTCCTGTGTAACCCCAGACTCTGAAGGGGGGGAGTGCTGCGAGAAGTTTGACACCTACAAGTACCGTGACGGCAACACCGAATTTTCCGAGAAGTTCCTTCCTTGCAGCGGGCGAACGGTTTCCTATGTTGAGTGAGTTTCACACACTCAGCGGAGGTCCAAGAGCTTCTGCCTGATTCCAGGGAGAAGTCTTCCTTTTATTTATCTCACGAGCAGTATCGAGAGAGAGAATCGAATTCTCGTAAAATCCGTATCGTCGCGCGAAAGACCTTGTTTTTATCTTTGGGACAACGGTATTTTTTCACGCCTTCGAGTCATCTCGGAGTTTCGGCGGTGCGAAAAAAGGTGACGGAGAATTTGAGGCGAGAGGTGCATTTTAGAGATACGAGAGGGCACGCAGCTTTGTGTTGGAATGTTTCTGCGTACACTTATGTACGCGGTGTTTATACTTCTACAGAAGATGATAGTTGATTGCGATGATAACCCTATACCCTCATTGTGTACGTTGCATTGCACCTTACTATTGTAAGATATAGCGTGCCCCACATGAGTGGGTAAAAGCTCCCGTGTACTGCGACGTCAAAAGAGTACGTTAAAAATAGACATTTGATATCTTTCTCTTTAGGTTTGTTTGAATGCTCTATTGCCATGGTTCCCAAACCTTTTTCTGTCATTTCCCCCTGCACCCAGTTTCACCATCCAGACTTTCCCCTTCATATTAACAAGGGAAAGAGTAATCAAACAAAACGTGACTATTTACTAATTTATTTAAAAATGTACAAATATACTGATAAACTTATAGTTACATAGTAAAGCGGATAGAGAGCGGTTAGGAACAACTAACCGCATAGAGAGAGAGAGAGAGAGCAGTTAGTAACAACTAAAACGACTTTTGTTTGCTCTTCTACCTTAGAACTAGATTAGTAGAAGGGTGAGGTTGCTTCTTGTGCATAAGTGTATCAATATTAGTGTTAGTTTGGAAAGGCCGCAGCCCATGTCACATTCCACCTCATGTTGGTTTCGTGCTTTGGGCTTGGTTGTAAATAAAGTAGAAAATCCAGATTCACAAATGTAGGTTATGGAAAAGAGAATGACGACCTTCAATACGTTAGTTCTCAGTTGCGGGTATGCTCCAGGCACATTAACCTAGAAGTCTTCAAGATCTTTTGAAAGAAATTCCTCCTTGGCAGAAGAGTCATGTTTGAGCTCCAAGAACTCATTTTGCATGCCCTCAGGGACATCATCCCCCTGACATATAAATGGGTTCCTTGTTAGCCTCATTGAAATATCATCGGTGTTGATATCATAGAAATATCGTTTGAACTCGTCCCCCAAATGATCAAGGTGAGTGATGATTTCCTCCTTCAATGGGTCCTTGATGTCTTTATCACCAAGTATGCCACTCAAGCGCTTAAAGATTTCTGTGTTTCCTTTTTTTATTTGTTTTTTCCCAAAGTTGGAGTTTTGCCGTGAAAGCATTGATAGCGTCAGTGTTCACAATCGCGTTGCTCCTTTGTCTCTGTAGTTGCTTATTTAGTTCATTCAGTATTTAAAAAAAATCTGCAACATAAGCCATTCGTGCTTCAAATCTGTCCTTGTTGAAGGCAGACAGCAGGTTCACCTTGTTGCTGTAATTCAAAAAACAACTTTACTTCTTCCCGAGGTTCAAATACCCACGCTAGCATGTTTCCTTTTGAAAGCCATCGCAATTTTGTATGAAATAAAGAAGCAGTGTGTTCCGCATCCAATGTGTTCAGCAGAGTTGCCGGAAGAGGCGAGTGTTCAAGGCCGATCATTTCACATAGTTAACAATGCTTATGATGACAGTCAAGTCCACATGAAAGTTCTTTGGAATTGTCTTTGAGGCAAGAGTTACTCTATAGATCATGCAGTGTGTTTATTTCAAAGCAAGTTGCTTCTGTTTCACAAGAGCAATGAATCCTGATCGTGAACCAAGCATATTCGGGCCACCGTCTGTGCAAACCACTTCAAGTTTGCTCCAACTTAGTCTTGACTCTTCAAAGAAATCTGCAACTACTACAGTTGTTGGACAAGGAGATCTGTTTCATCTTCTGTGCTTCCTCTTCTCCTAACAAGCCTCACACTCTCAACGATACATGGTTTAAAAGGCTTGCACCAATCCTGTGGGGCTTCTTTGCTTAGCCACCTGAAGAGCAATCACATATGAAGCCCGCATCATGCTGATGTTGGTTTGTTTGCTGAATCGTCCCAGATTCATCTATCTTCATCCTCTTCAAGCTGGATAACTTTACCTCAAAAAGTTACGATTCTTATCTTTCAACCGTGGGTGAGAATTTACCAGATGCTGCTTCAGTTGGAAAGGTTTCATGATGACATCAGAGAAAACTTTTAACCACACAACACACTGAGAGATGTGTGCGCGGTCCTTGACAAGATAAGTGAACCCATCGTACAAATAACTATTAGGATACAATTTTATCTTTTGTTACATCTGAAATGAAACATAAAACAAGGCGTATCAATTTGGAGAAGAAAAATAAGCATAGGCACATCATAATTCTATATAAAAATAACTAAATTTTCCATTCTTCTCCCTCTCCAAAATAAGATAAATAAATAAATAAACTTCTCATAAACATACAAACTTTTTACGAATATACCAAATTTCAAAGTATGTAGATAAGTGCCACTAATCCGGTATTATTCTCCTGAATTCACTCGTGGGACACTACTACCAATATCGTACACTTCTGTCATTAACAATAATACTATTATCAGTTTTTTTATTGGTCACGTTACTTTGAGGTAAGATAAAATAGTTGAGGTTAGATTCATTGCACGAAGATATTAATTACCCCTTCCAGGTAGAGTTGATACCCATTACTTGATTAGGTTAGAATTAAATACGAATTGTTTTTGTCTCTTATCTCCACAATTCCCCTTTTCACTAACCTAGTCTAGCCTAGCTTAGTTTACCGTAGTCTAATATAGCCTACCTTAGTATAGCCTAGCTTAGCCTAGTTCACTGGAGCCTAGCTTAGTATATTCTATCCTTTCCTAGTTAGCTTATTCTAGCCTAGACTAGCATAGCGTACTTTACACCACCCTACCCAAGCCTAGTTAGTATAGTACAGTATATCATAGTATTGCCTAGCTTAAACTAGACTATAAGATCTTAGCCAAGGCTTGCATAGGATGCATAACTTAGTCTAGCCTACCCTAGCAAAGCCTTGCATAACCTACCTTGGTATAGCGAAGAATAGCCTAGAGTAGCATAGCTTAATATATCAAAGTTTAACCTAACATATGATAGTGTAGCCTAGCCTATTATAGCCATTCATACCCTGCCTAGCCTAGTATAGCCGTTCACACCTTGCCTAGCATAGTATAACTTAACCTAGCCTAGCATAGCATAACCCAGCCTAGCATAGCATAACCTAGCCTAGCATTAACTATCCTGGACATGTACAGACTATACTCTACTAATATAGCCTGGTCAAGGATAGCTTATTATTGTCTAGCCCAAGATACTATATGATATTCTAGAATAGTATATTATAGCCTAAATTAGCATAGTATATCTTAGCCTTGCACATTATATCTTAGCATAGCTTAGCATAGTATATCTTACCCTTGTACATTATATCTTAGTATAACTTAGCATAGTATAGTCTAACCTATAATAGACTAGAATAGCAGAGCCTATTCTAGGATTGCGTAGGAAAGTATAACCTAGCCTATTCTAGTTTACAGAGTATCGGGTGAAAAGTTATGATGTTATTGCCAAAACAAAATAATTCCCCGGATAACCTTTGAAGGACCTTGGCAATTATATCATTTGGAAGAGAATGTAAAACAACATAACGGTTTTGAATTTCGTTAGAATCGGACGAATAGTTACATACTATTAAAAATATAACAAAACCAAAACGGGGACTGACCGACCGACAGCGTGAGAAGTAGACTCTCTCGCGATCTTACTCGCACGCGACTAAAATTTTAAAAATAGGAAGCATTTATAGTAAGTTACAATATTATCAAGTGTTACGTAAGAGTTAGAACGTATTTTCACCTATATAACTTAAAGAATATTGAGTATACTTTAATATATTTGATAGGTTAGGTTGACAAATACCTTAGGAACACCCCATTAAAACTATATAAAAATATGTTTATAACTTTTAGAGTTGTAAGTTTCGGTCCAATCTTCTTTGCATTCAATCTCTACGGAACCATCATTGTATTTAACCTAAGTAAAATGGTAATTTACAAGAAACTGGATGGTCGCACAAAGAAACGGATGTATTATGGAGGGTGGGCCTTTCATATTATATGTTTATTTATCCTTAGTTTCATATTCTTTCAACTTGATTTTTCCTTTTCTACATTTGCTTGTTTATTGAATTTTCTTCTTCTTGACTGAATTTACTTTTTCCTTAAGTTGGCCCTTCAATCGTTTTCTTCTAATTTCATTAGCTTCCTTATTCTTCTTACTTCTTGTTGGCTTTTGTATTCTTCTTGCGTTAGTCCTTCAAACGTTTACTTCCGTTTTCCTTGGCTTCCGATTTGTTGTTGAGTTTGTCCTTGAAACATCTTCGTTTTCTTTTTTGAGGGTTTTCTGTAATTTATTTGGACTCACTGAGATTCGAACGAGATACCTCTTGATTCCGCTTCTGATGTTCATGCCACACGACTGGCCAAATCCGTCTTGTTGACTGGGTAAGTTTTTCTGCTATTTATATTATCGACTTGGAAGGAATTTCTCTCATACATTTCGCACCCATAGAGTATGTCATATTTGGGATTTACCCCCAAAATACTCCTAGAAAAGGCTTTTCTCACTTCCGTTTTTTATTCATTATTGTACAGTGTTATTACCTAATGACCTCCATCATTTACCGCCCATTTGTCAGACCATATTAGAGAAGTAAGAAGCTTGTACAGCCCCGCACCCAATAATTCCGCTCCACCATCTGCTATCTCGGTGAAATTACAATTGAGACCGGCACTGCGCAACTAACATCCGCGTGACCTAAACCTCTTTCAATAGAAAAGCTATAAGTTGCCAAAGCATCGTTCCAAACACTATTGAAGGGGGAAGGTTGTGTGCACGTCAAAATCTCCGTGGGCTTCGCCAAATCACATGGTCCCAAAGAAGAGGCCGGGTGAGTGCAGGGAGTCGGAAATTTCCCGCACTTACGAGTATGCAATCACGAAGCTCTCGACATGTATCCATTACCGTGAATACAAATTGTAGCAAACCACCCTGATGGTAAAACAATTTTCTCTCGGTTGGACCTGGTTCGTGCTTTCCACTAGATCCTCATGAACCAGGCGGACATAGAGAAGATTGCGGTGGTAACCCTATTCGGGTTATGGGAGTATATAAAATTACCCTTTGGCAAATTCCAACGTCACATCGATAACCTGTTTCGTGGATTAGAGTTCATTTATTTATATATAAACTGCATCCTGATATTTTTTAGCAATTTGCTCCACCATAGTATTTAAAATTTGGTCGACTAGATTCTACGGATATCCCTGAAGAAATGAGAATTAGCGAAATGAGATAGATTTTATAGGGCATCATATGTACTTCGTCTAAGGAAATTTGCCCACCAGTTATGAAAATGAAGGAAATTGAGGACATGCCATTACCAACAGACTATAAGGAACTACAACGATACTTGGGCTACTGTAAAATGATTATTTTAAATTTATCCTGATTGAGGCCCCGCTGACCGAGCTCGCACCTCTGCAACCCAAGGCTGTAAGCTCGAATGGAACGATGTTGCGCGAAAAACATTCACTAATATTATGTAAGTAGCTCTGATTAACTCCGTCAAGCTGTCACCCGCAGCCCAAACATGCACCATATTAACTGGTGACGGACTGCTTCCAATAGGCGGTCGGTGCTGCCCTTCACTAGATGGTGAATCGATCACCACACACACTGTCATTTTTTAAGCAAACTAAGCAAACGCAGCAAGCGTACTTCATTATGACTGAGACTTCCTAGCGGCGTATCTTGCTGTGATCAATTTCAGTCTCATGATTGACGGTAACCATGTTACTTTATGCAGAGACCACAAGCCTCTAGTATCAGCTTTCTCTTCACCATTGTGTGCCAAAAAGGCCTGGTAGCAATGGCACTGGATGGTGATTTTGGAATAATTTAGTGACATCACTTACCTGGGGGTCAAGACAACGTCGTTGCTGACTGCCTATCGCGGAACGTTAATTGGGTGCAAGTTGACTCATTTGACATCCGAAATTTAGCGGCAGCACAAGATAACGGTGAAGAAACTAAAGAACTACAGTCGCAACTAAAATCTTTCCCTTTTCCTGGAGAAGCTCAATTATGGTGTGAAGTAACATCAGGATAACCACGACTGTTTGTCCCGACGGCACCCAGGAGAACATCTTCGATCAAACATTACAATTTGTCCCACTCTGGAATTAAAGCATCCCTTCCTCGAATAAGTCTCGATATTTTGAACCAATTATAGACAGGGACATTCCCTACTGGGCACGGGAGTGCCTCTCATATCAGTCCTCCAAGATCGATCGCCACACGAAATCTCCAACTCTGCTCATTAATATTCCCTCGTCAAGATTTAAGACCGTGCACATTGACATCGTCGGGCCACTACCACCGTGCACGTTGCCTGGGCAATTCTACCTATCACATAACCTGTATCCCCAATCGTGCATTGACCGGGCTACAAGATGGATTGAAGCATTAAAGATTCCGGACATAAGGGCTGCAACAGTTGATTTGGCCTTCTAAGGCGGACGTATTTCCAGATTTGGAGTCCCATTATAACTGGAAACGGATAGAGAAGCCCAATTTGAGTCCAAATTGTTCAAGGAATTACCAGCCCTCGTGGGTTTCCATCATTTCTGCACCACAGTACAAACTACGAACGAGACGGCGGAAAATGCACACAAAAATTTAAAGGGCTCCATAATAGCCCGTCGACAAAGTTGGCTGATGGCTCTTCAAATAATTACTTTGGTCATTCGCTCCATACATAATGACTTATGTTTCTTGCCTTTCACAGCGGTTATAGGGACTACACTACTGTGTCCATAGTCCCTGGTGTCATCCTCATCATCGAAAACTGAATCAAAGTTCATTAAGGAGTTAGCAACAACCATGGCACAAGTCGACTTCATACAGGCATCTTAAAGAAATATGCACTCAGTGCCTAAACCTGTCGCATCCGAAACTCTTTGTGAAGCAACGCATGTGTGGGTCCCAATCGATGGTGTTCGAAAACCATTATGGCAAACAGGAGACTATCTCAGTAGTCAGATTCAAACCGCCAAAGCTTCCTTCCTCGTTTAATTGCAATGTCCTGAATGATCAGCGACACCCGAAGACTCATGAAAGAAATGAGGAAAGGACCTTTTACACTTCACGTCATGAAGAAAATGATGAAACAAGGAACAATGGCATCAAGGACAATCGAAGGAAAACCACTCCAGACACCGGAAAAATGAAGATAAACTGGACATTTTTACACGATCAGGGAGAAGGGTATCGTTTGCTAAAGATCCTTTAATTTTTTTGTTTTTAATACCGGTTATATTGCAAATTTGGGTGATCTGAAAGTATAAAGGTTCGGGTTCATTCCATTACCACGGCTTACTATAATGAAATGAGAAAAATTGTTCGCATGGTTCAATATTTTGTATATATTTCTATTTGAGACTAATGACATTCTCATGTGAACCAAGATGTATACCATATATTAGGGACTATTTAAGAGGCAGTAGGAACCTGAAATAATATATATATATATATATATATATATATATATATATATGTGAATCCAGCAAAACGCAAGAAGCACAAAAAAACAGACTAATTTTTCTTCGGAAAAGGTTATTTTTTAACTCGCAAAAATTCCTTACAGGGGTAGAGTTTGAACCAAGCACACTGAAGCAGCGAGCAACCGCTTTGATATCAATTAAACCGCCCCTTAGACCACTCGTTGCCTCAGTCTGCTTAGTTTGAATCCCACCCCTGCATGGAATTTTTGCGAATAAGGAAATAACTTTTTCCGAATAAAAATTATCATGTTTTTCTGTTTCTTACGGTTTGCTTGATCCATTTGATCATTCTTCCGCGCTCATAAAAGATTTATACATTATATATATATATATATATATATATATATATATATATATATATATATATATATATATATATATATATATATATATATATTATATATATTACAAAATTGTCTTACCTTGCCTTACTTTGAACCATTTTTTGTCTCACCCGTATTTTTAAGTAACTTAATATCATTGTAAATTTTAGATATGTATCCACTTTATATAAAATGTTAGTCCACAATAATACAAGGAAAAAAGGTGGAGCATATTCTATAGAATGTTTTATTTGTAATTTAACCTAATTTGGGAAAACTGGTAAATCTTTATCTACTAGAATTTACCAACATACGAGTAAGTATAATATTACAAGAGGTGAAATAAACAGCAGTTTATTTTTACATTAATCTCCAAATAACCACCACATTGACTGGAATTCTGCAATATTCCTTTATCATTCCGCTGATTTCTCCAAAAGAGTGTTCCTTAATTGGCATCTTAGCCAGTATAAATATTTTCCCTGGCTTATTTAAACTTCACCCTGTTTTATGTCTGCTATTAGATGCTTATTGTTCTTTTTCTTGGTATTTTTCTGTCTTGTTTTTGTGTTTATTCATTGTTTTGTTATATATGATGTGCGTTCCCTTCGTATGTTTGTACCCTATATAAGGTTGTCTTCTCTATTTTCATGCTATTCCTTAAAAATGAACTTGCAAATATAGTACGAAAATGCTTGGATTCATCTTTTGATTTTCCTGTGGGTTAATTTTCATATATATATATATATATATATATATATATATATATATATATATATATATATATATATATATATATATATATATATATGTGCAAATTTTGTTGAAGAGCATTGTGTATTTTGCTTTAATTAATTTCCTTTGGCAACTTTCTCTTCTTCTATCTTTCTTAGTCCATCCTGTAGATGTTGGATTACTTGTCCAGTATTCATTTCTTTTTTAAATGAATGTGTTTGGTAAAAAACAAACTAAATTGCTAAGCTTTCGATTTTATTCGATCATCTTCGGAGCGTTTTAAAATGTTCTTACCTCCTCTACCGATGTAATGAGTTGAGTGAGGATCTGGCAGAAAGTGAAAGAAAACGATTTTAAGGGATATTTATTTTGCCTTGATTAAAAGTAACGTCAGAGTAGATGAGCCACTCCTAGGAGTGGAATTTCTAAAATAGCTTTAATTTGCAATTCCAGCTTGTCAATTGACTGTTGATGGCCGGCTTATCTTCATTTATTAATATGGCTTTTAAGATGTTAAGCCTCGCTTTATTAACCTCTTATCTTTCAATAATGGTGTTAACAACGAGCATATCTCTCGTTAGGTTAATATTATATACACTCTCCATATGGTACTTAGGCCCTCCGCTATGTAGATGCATAGTTAACCGTCTCGAAAGTGTGGTAGTTGTCATGCCAATATATTTATTTTTTTTATAAAGCTTACAGTCTTTATCGGGGCAGGTGAACTCTTAAACTATGTTGGTTAAATTGAGATTCGAGGAGTTTGGGCAGATGTTATTTTTTCATCAGAAGATTGCTGGCTTTTGTTGTTTTAATAATAGATGATGATTTGGATTTTATCGAAAGCTTAGCAATTCAGTTTGTATTTTTACCAAACACGTTAATTTAAAAAAGAGATGAATGCTGGACAAGTAATGCACCATCTACAAGATGGAATACAAAAGATAGTTAAAAGAAGAGAAAGTTGCCAAAGGAAATTAACTAAGGCAAAATACACTATGGTCTTCAACAAAATTTGCATTCAAGAAAGACTGCTACCCAACTATCCTAATATATATATATATATATATATATATATATATATATATATATATATATATATATATATATATATATATATATATATATATATATATATATATACACTATTGAATTCCACAGCTGTGGCAGCGTTATTAATTTTAACTTGTATATTCTTAATATTTCTTACAACTTTATTAACGGGGTCATCGAGGCGAGATAATAACATTAACCAATGACATGCTTTATTCCTAGACGTCTTCCGACTGTGTTAGATCATCTTCAGGGAAAGTACATAAATGGAATTATTCACTAATTGCTACAGGAGACTAACGTCGTCTACGAATATTCGTGCAAAGTCGGTGACTAGGAATACAACAATTCAAAGTACATCAGTGTAACATCCACGACTCTTTCAAGGCGACTGACAGCTCACCTTTAAATTTGCACAATTAAAAAACACGCCCACTCTCATGGCACTAACCTAACCCATGAAAAGCTGAATAATGACACCTCCATCATCCTGAGACTCCCAAACCGTAGAAGATTGCGGATGGCCGAAGCCGTCATTATTCAAATGAAGAAATCGGCAATTAACGTGCAACTTCAGCCTGAATCCATACTCCCAACATCTCGGAGTCTCCGAGTTGACTGCCGATAAAAGAAGCACGTTTTCCAACTTCCATTTTCCTTTGCCTCCTTTGCCAGATAACTAGATCAGAGCGACAAATAGCCAGAATTTTTTTCGATTTGATGAGCTAGGTGGTGAAATGTGTGGTAGGTAGAGGTAAGGGATAGGGACGCGAAGAAGAATACCCCCTTCACATGTTTCATGACTCCACGTGGAGTAATCTCTGAGCTCAAAGAGAAAAAAAGAATAAACAATTTGAATATCCATCAGCCGCCTCACAGGTGCAGTTAATTAAGTTGGGCGTGCTAAAAGCTTTTACCTCGCCGAGGAAGCGCTAATCTCAGTAGTTGAAAAGCTGTTAGCCGACAATTTTCCGCCCACATCGTGAAGGCCATTAAGACTTGGGTCAGGTGACAAACGCTAATCCATCTGGCCGATGGAAGTAGTCAGCTAATTGTCTGAGTCTGCCAACGAGGAGAAATCCCCCAAATGTCTGTCACATAAATACCCTGGGTTTTCGAATATCGGCAGATTGAGTTTGAAAACCCGTCTCATTCGGTTCAGATCGTGTGTCTGTTTCCCCAAGTCCCTGGTTTTTGCTTGTACCACTGAGGTTGGATCTCACCAGGCAGATCCATCTCTTTTGTAAAGTCTTACTCCGTTCAGAGCAAGCCTCAAATCGTTTCGTCTCCGAAGGATTGTCCAGGATTCCTCTCGTCGCATCTGGAACCCTCCTCAAGGATCTTCAGTTTTCAGTGTGAGATTTAGCGCCTAGCCGCATCAGAGTCTCGATTTTTGGAGGTTGCACTTCTCTAGGAAAGATGTGGCATCGCCCGTCTTTAAGGAGGATCGTGACCTCGTCTGCTGCCCCCCCCTCCTCCCGCTTCATCCTCGTCACCGCCATGATATTCGGCCGAGTATTACGTCAATTGTCCGTCTCTATTACCCCGCGCCGACTCGCTAAAAGATTCTCCTTCCTTGAGGTGACCCCGTTTAGGTAAAACGACCCTTGCTTGTATCTCCCATTAATCGACCCACTTTTTCGACATATAAATATTCCCTCCGTATAACTGATTTATAGTATCTAATTTAAAAGTTGATTAATGAGTTATTAACGTTACCCGATTTCCAATTAATCTATATTCTGTCAGAATTAGCTATATTTCCTGTATGTATATATATATGTTAACTAGTTACTTATTAAAATTATATTTTTGGTTTTCACTCTTTAAATATATCCTTGAACTGCAACTTGGTAAACCCATTAAACGCTCTCGGCCCCTGCAGTAAATCGCACCCTTATACCTCATAATCAACGGATTACTCTTATGAAGTGATCGTAATTGTATGTAGAGAAGTATGCGTACGTACATGCGAGGATATATGTATATATAACTATATATACATATTCTCTTGGCTTTAATCTATTTCCTCCCAGCCAATAGATACATATATGTATTACCTGGGGAGGTGACCTATTTCTCGACAGTGTGATAGGGCTAAAATTATTTTTTAGTTTTAGTTACCCTGGTTGCGATGGCATCGCCTTAGTTTTACAAAAAATATTTTTCCTCTTTTGTTGCCTTTTTTGGTTTTTGTTTTTTGCATCCAGTCTTCCTACCGTTGGCATTTTTGACCGGTAGAGCCGGTCTGAATCTTCCTTTAAAATATATATATTTATTTAATTTTATTTTTTCTTCCGTCGTAGCTTTTTAGCCTTACAGGTTCGTCTTTTCCTAACTTTATTTAGCTTATTATTACATTTGTGGGCATTTGGCCTCTTTTGTTTTCATTTTCGTCTATTATTAAATTATTTTATTTTTCTTTCTTTTTTGGGCACTTCGCCTCTTTTGTTCATTTTTTATTTATTCTTAAATAGTTTACAATTTTTATTACCTTTTCTTTAGATGGGCTCTTCGCCTGTTTTATTAATTTTAATTTTAAAATAATTTGTTTGATTTAGTTTTGTTGTTGTATTTTCCATTGATGGGCTCTTCGCCTCTTTTGTTTACTTTTACTTTGATTTTTTTCTCGTTTCCTTACAACTTTTATGGGCATTTCATCTCTTTTTATTGTGGTCCTTTTACAGGATCTTTCAACAAGGACGCTCGAGCTTTGTCAGGCGATAGTGGCCATGTTGTTAAAGCGACTTCTGGAAACTTCACTTGGAACTATTAAGTAGTACTTGCCAAGTCACGATAGAAGGTTATAGCGTTCAACAGCGTGTGCAAATCATCAAATGCTATTATCAAAATCAGTGCTCCCTTCGACAAACGTTCCGCGCATTACGTGATTTCTATCATCGCCACAGCGACGAGGCCCATTTTTGGATGAATGGATTTGTGATCAAGCAAAATTGTCAGATTTGGGACGAAAACAATCCACATGAGATACACAAACACCGATTGCATCCCAACAAAGTCAGTGTTTAGCGCGGATTTCCGTCTAACGGAATCATCGTTCCGTATTTTTATGAGAATGAAAATGGGATTGCCATAACCGTCAACGTAGAGACCTACAGATCGATGATAAGCAACTTCTTGTAGCCTCAACTGGATTATATGCCTGATATGAATACTGATGACATTTGGTTCCAACAGGACGGCGCTACGTGCCACACTGCGCACGCCACGATTGACATTTTGCACCAGCGATTTCAGGCCAGGGTCATCCCGCGCATCAGCGACGTCAACTGGCCACCGAGATCATGCGATTTAACCGCATTAGATTAGTTTCTTTCGGGCTACCTTAAATCGCAGGTCTACGCGAATAATCCGCAAACAGTTGATGTCCTCAAATTCAACATAACGAACACCATCCACCAAATTCAACCAGATTTATGCGACAAAGTCATCGAAAATTGGGTTTCCCGAATACGTTCCAGCACGCGAAGCCGCGGCATACATTTGAATGACCTAATATTACACAATGCCATAAAATCTACTTTCAAATTGAAAATAAATTGAGTGCATATATCACACACAACTTTTTTTATTTACATTTAAAAATTAAACGACCTTATTGAAACACATTTTATTTATTTATTCTATGTGGCCTTATTCGTTTTCTCTTCTTTGTTCGGTTTTCCTTTTTTGGTTTTAGTCTATATTAGTTGTTCTTTCTTGGTTTCTCCAGTCATAATGTTCGTATTTCTCGATCTTGGGTTTAAAAATCGTGTTCATTGCCTCTTGCGCGCAGTTTCTTCCGCTTGGGAATAATGCTGACCTTGCAACTTTGTGTCGCTTCTGCCGCGGGATTGCAATGTTGAGGTTGTCGACTGTGGGTATAATAGTTTACTCTATCTTTCCCAAGTCTTTCTCCCTAGCCTTTGAACTTGCGTATTAATTGGTTTAAACCCTGTTCTTGCTTGCAGGTCTGTATGCCTAATATGGTCGTTTCTTCTAGCTCCAGCTATAGACAGGGTCGCTTTATTTTGTATTCTCTGCGTCCTACTGAGAGAAGTACAACATGCCATCTGCGTTATCACTGCCGTGTACACAAGGACGGAGCGTACCAAGGCAGTGTATAGTTTCTTCTTGTTTGAAGCGTTAAGGTTCCGGAACTTGTATTGTTTCCAAAGTTGCCTTTTGGCTAGGGAGACTCTGGTGTTGATGTGAGTTTTGTACCCAGACTTGGTGAACCGAAAACTCAGGATGTTACCTTCTTTCAAGTATGGGTATAGGTCGTGGTTCACGATGACGTCATCTATTATTTTGAATTTTTTGGAGGTAGGTTCTAATTTTCCACATCCTTTCATATTTGCTAATATTGTTTATTTCGAAAGCTGTATTCATTGCTTGAACTCCGGCGTTCCTATAGGAGCTGGTGACGACTTGTGTGATTTCATCTACAAATTGCAGATACATCGTGTCGTCCCGCCCCGGAGCAGGGAGGTCTATTGTGTACACGAGGTACAGCAACGGACTCAGACAGCTGCCTTGTGGAACTCCCGCCTTGAGTTTAAATTCGGGTCCTGAAAACCCCTCGATGGAGATTTGGGCTTTTCTCTCCATGATATAGTCACGGAGGACCCTTTCCAGGAGAGGGTTCAGCTGGAGGCTCAAGATCTTGAATTGGAAACCCTTTAGTCAAAACCTCTCGAAGTCCTTCTGTACATGGCGCAGCACCACGTCTACGTATTTCACCTCGGCTTTGCAGTGGGCTATTTTCTCCGTTACGAGGGCGAGGGCAGTTACCGTTCCTCGTCGTTTTAAAACCCGTGCTGCAGAGGGTTGTAAGCTCTCAGTTCGGCTTGTTGGTCCTTAAGCCGTTTGCTAGGATTTTTTCGTAAATTTTGCCGACTTATTCGAGAAGAGAGATTGGCCTGTAATTCACCAGTTGATCTGGGGGCTTACCAGCCTTTGGTAGAAAGATAATTTTGGACACCTTTAGACCATCGGAGAAGTAGCTCGTGTTCAGGAAAGCATTAAAGATGTTGGTGATTCCCTGAATAAACTGATGCGGGGCATTTACCAGATTGTTTTTGGTGATGCCTGTCCATCCTGGTGCCATGACGCCCGCTCTTGTTATTGAACGACCATGGTCAATCAACTCTCTTCCCATGTCTGCGTGGTGGCGTGGATGCGTGCGGTATATTGTCTGATTCAGATCGTCAATCAGGCGGCCCTCGAATTCCTGGTCGAACTCTTCGTTGGCTTCTTCGGGGATAGAGAAGACTTTCTCCCAGTATGCTATGAATCTTCCCTCAAAAACCTCTGGGTTCTATATATATTTCCCGTCCTTTTTAAACCGAGCCCATTTCTTTCTTTGTAAACCTTTCAGTTTTCTAAATTCGTGCCAGAATTTGGCCGGGCTTAGCTCACTGTCTACTCTAGCTATAAGGCTGTCCCAGATCTCAGCCTATTGGATGTTTATTGCTTCCTTTAGTTCGGAGCTTAGCCGGCGTAGTAGCATGCTTCTTTCCCGGCTTGCACCTTCCCGTCTGATCTCTTCGTACATTTTTCTATGCACATATGCGATCCTCTTCATATCCTCTGTCCATCTGGCCTGAGGTAGCGATTTGTACTCATTTTTTGGAACACACTCGCGGTCAGCTTCTATGGTAGAAGTCGTTACCCTTTCTATTTCTCCGTCGACCTCCTCCAATGTAGCCTCGCTCAGGTCGGCCGAGGCGTATTGTCGAAGAATAGTCTTGTAACGATCCCAGTTGGTGGTGGCGTATTTCTTACGTGGTGTGACTGGCAGCTCGATCGGTGCGAGTGAAATTGTAGTTAATATCGCAATGTGCTTGCTGGGAGTTGTTGGGTCCAGCTGACTATGGTAATTGAAGAGGAAGCCTCCGCTTGTCATGATAATGTCAGGTTTGGTGGCTGATCTGCTAGTGATGTAGGTCGGGAACCCGGCCCTATCCTCGGCGAGGGGGTTGATAGGCTGCAGCTATCGTGAAGTTCTCAACCAATGTAAGAAGTTGTATCGCTACCAAGGATTCATCCAATTTTGGGAGACGTTTGAACGTGAAGTTACTGTCGTGGTATAGCAAGGGCCAAGTGGTGGGGTAAGTATCTATAGGTTTGTTACGTTCTTCAAAACTCCTTGATTAGGTTTGCTCTAAGAGTGTTATATTTGATTATTATTATTACGTTATTTTAATCTTTGAGGGTTTCTAGTGCCATGCTCAGTGTTTCAAGGATTGAATTAAATACTTCTAAGAAACTAGACCTTTAATTAAAACATGAAAAAAAATTGAAATCTAACATACAAACTACACAGTTTTGCATTAAACCAATTTAAGTGAGACTTACTAAATTAAACAATTGAATATACAGTAATGGTTGACCCAAAGCTCACTTTACTATTGAATGCTAATTGACCTTCACAGAAACAGATAATGGCATTTATTTACCTTTAAAGATTCCCACGAGAATCGGGTTTAAGACTGACCTTTGCTTCATTTTTTTATTTAACCACAAGAATGTTGTTTTCAGGCAGGCGCGTGGACGTATTTACTACCACCCCAGATGGCTGTCTGGCGCAAGGATAGCTTTCAAGCCACAAATAAATTCGGGGCGTGCGACGGATGGCGTTAAACAAGTTGTCTTGGTAAAACGATTTCACCAACCTGGCAGGGAAAGTATGCTTCTTCCCCTCCTCTGGTTAATCTGGGAATAATTCGCACTAACGAGCGATTAGTATACGAGTGAATCCTTTGACGAAGGAGAGTGCTTGAGGGAGTTCACTCTAGGATATTCCTCAATGGCGAGGACTATCTCTGGGTTTTGTTGTACTCCAGGATAGTGGGTTTCTCTGATGAGAGTTAGTTGAACTTGTTTCTCAATGCAAGCTAACATAAATTTTTCGGTGTGGCCAACAGGAACTGGCTCGATCGTAAACTCGATTTTCCTGAGACAATATGCTAAATTCGGTGTGGCCACTAGGAACTGGTTCAGGATGAGCTTCTTATTTCTCCCTTTCGTTCGTTGTCGGGCCTCTAGCCGGACTTAGTTCTCTTGATGACTAACACGATCTACCTCGTTCTTCTGCCGTAATCGGCATATATACCTTTCCACCCCACTGGGAGTAGGGGAAGGAGGGGGAGGTGATGCGGACGGTGGAATTAAGTCTCCTCCTCTAACGGTTTTTCGCAGAGCGTCTTTCACCTAGCCCAAACGCACCTCATTGAATTTGGTTATCGCTCCTCTCATTTTGCCCATGAAGTGAAATTAAATACCAACTCTTAGGGGAAATCTTTCTTGTTTAACCAATGTTAGGCTCGCCGGGGTTAAAATCTGACGAGTAGTGCATTATGTTGGTTTGGGCGGCCTTTTTGGGTATCTTCGAGGAGAGAGGAGAGAGGGAGGGGGGAGAGGTTAAGTAATAGGATTACGCCGCAAAAAATGCCAGGACGTTGCCGTTACCGAACGAGGACTCAGTTGTGAGGGTGAGATATCGATATCCTTACAGTTATATCTAACAGCTATTGCAGCGCCATCGAACCTTTCATCTGAGTGATTCTTCCTGAACACTCTGAATTCCGGTATTTTGAGTTGACCTCTTGTGATGTCAATACCGTACTCCGTTATCAGTATTATTTCGGGGTCCAGCACACGGAATAGGTTACCATATGCCGTCGCTTTTCCTTCACATCCATTAACGTTTAGTGTCAGAATCCTCAATTTATTGTTCACGTTCTCCATGCTGGTTTTCTCTGCTGGTGTTTCTGGGTGAAGTTTCTTTTTCTTCTGTTCTTTTATTTTTAAAATTCTGCGTTGAAGACCTGCTTATACGAATCCTCATACATAGTAATGTTAAGGCGTAGTAGGGCCTCCTCAACTACTTCAACCTCGATCGATGGGTCGTACTCCCATTTGTATATTTTCCTCTTTACTCCGTTTAGAATTTTGGTTTCGTCCATATTTTCAGGGAAGGGGACTTTCTCTGAGGCATAAATGGTGAGATTATTCCTATTTGCGTCGATTTTGGGGAAGGTTTCTTCCCTTTTTTGCTTTTCTTGTTTTTAGGGGCTTCTGAGTCGGAAGAGTCCGAGGAGTCAGTAGATTCCGTTGATGCCGGTTCCACCATTTTGCTTCTCTTCGTTAATTTTCTACTTGGTTGAGCCTGTGTGGGTTTTGCTGCAGCAGCTTTAGGTTCTTGGGTTTCGTTCTCTATTTCTTCCTTGTTAGTGTCCATCTCATTTGCACTATTATGAACCATTTTCTGCTGGAGGACGTCTCCTGATGGAGGTTCGTCCGGGACCCACATTTAGCTCATTCTGTTTATGTTCAGAATTTGGTTGAGTTTTTTTGCGAAGCAATTAGGTTGGGTTAAATTGCTAACGTGAGCATAGAGGATGCATGTTATGGTTTTTGTAGACTCTTCGTTCTTTATCTTCAAATATGTTTTCTTTGCTTCTGTTTCGTTGTACGCGGCTTTAGCTACCTGTGTGTAAGTAGATTTTGATCCTCGTATCTCTTCCTGTTTCTTGTAAGTTTTCTTTTTGTTTATTATTTCCTTTTTGACTGGGTATGCCATAGCCTTTGATCTGAAGCCTTGCCCACAGTTGGGGCATCTCTCGTAGTTGTTGCGGCAGTCCTTCCAGTGGTGTCCTTTCTCGCTGCACTTGGAGCACGTTTCTTCAGGCTCTTTAGGCTTTGGTGGCGTGCAGCTCCATT
Source organism: Ceratothoa steindachneri (assembly GCA_963969495.1). Taxonomy (NCBI): domain Eukaryota; kingdom Metazoa; phylum Arthropoda; class Malacostraca; order Isopoda; family Cymothoidae; genus Ceratothoa; species Ceratothoa steindachneri. The sequence continues at coordinate 124,373,603 of OZ018319.1, forward strand.
TTATATCATCGAAAGCAAAACTGGAATGGAAAGAATTCTTCTCGTTCTATCTGGTCTCCACTTACCTTGGTGTTGAAGATAAACAAGCCTTTTTCTTTCCATTTTTGGGCCATCGAGGTTTCTAGTAAGACAACCTTAAATGCATGGATGTAGTCGCTGTTGTCTCGTCTGTTCTTAAATTTGATGACATCTGCAACTTCAACCTATTTTTGTCGAAGCTCGATTTCTTCTTTAATTTCTTCGCTATTAAGTTGTCCGAACAATGATCGAGTCTCCTGTAAACGACACAGCGATGATCTTGTATTCGGGGAGGGATAGTAGGCTGTAGTCCAATGGTTCTTAGGATTTCCAAAGCTTATTCTTTCGTAATAGCATTTACGTCCTTTTTCCGTTCGCAGATCACAACGTACCCAGATGGGACGTCTAAAAGCCTTACAAGAGCGATGTTGAGTTTTCCGAACATTAGCTCAAATACCTTATCCTTGTTGGGCTTTTTCTGCCCGTTGATTACCAGTAGGGGAATTCTTGTGGTATTCTCTTGCTCCATTTTGTACCCAGTTAGGCCCCACATGGCCTTTCTGATTTTTGCCTCTTCTCTTTTTCTGCTGGTGGTTAAATGATGCTTAAATATCTTGAGGCTATGATTTCTCGTTAAATGGGTTGAGTCAGTGACTAACCCCTTTCTCGTAGCAGCGCCGCATTAGTGAACATAGGATGCTAGATAGGGTAGATGATGATGATGATGATGATGAGTGAACCTGGGGGGGGGGGGGGGCTCACGAGGTGTGATTGTATGGCGGAATTTTTGTTGGTTAGCGCGGAATCAACCGTCGCTAACCGGGGTGCCACCCTTGGAGGGTTTGGGTATCATTGCTGCAACCGGCATACATAATAGAGACAGGAGTTGCTTCCCTCTATGGACTTGGCTAGGCTACAAGGGTGGAAAAGTGGGGGCGGGCTCCACTTCTCATCCCCCAGAAGTTGCAGTCCTGCCCCTTGTCTGGGTGTTTCAGACACCGAGTTCCACAGTGGGCTACTCCTCAAAGCTGCTTTCTTTGTGCCCCCAATCATGTCTATCACAGGAAACGACACAGTTGGGTAGAGACTAAATGAATGGCAATCCAGTTCACGCCCGGTTGGCTGCCCCTCAGAGGAGATAGTAGGGTAGTTTGGGCAGGCGTGTGTCACCTATTCACATTTCAAATATATTTTTCTTTTTTTAATTTCCCCGTATGGCAACGTGAAAAAAGATTCCACGCTTTGTAATTTGTTTGCCTTTCCTCTACCTCCTTTATCGGGTATCAACCCTCTTCTGAGTTAACATTGTTTATTCAATAAAGTATCGATTGTGATTTAATTTGATGATCTAGGTGGTGAAATGTGTAGTAGGTGTGATATGGGGTGAAGAAGCTTTTTAATTTTAGCTACCCTGGTTGCAAGGGCATCGCCTTTAATTTACTGCCATATTTTCCCTCTTTTGTTGCTTTTTTTGCCTCCAGTGTTTCCACTGTTGGCATTTTTGACCGACAGATCCGGTCTGAATCTTCTTTTTAAATATATATATATTTATTTTATTTTATTTTTTCCTCCATCGTAGCTTTCTAGCCTTTCAAGTTTGTCTTTTGCTAACTTTATTTATCCTAATATTATTTTTGTGGGCATTTTGCCTCTTTTGTTTTCATTTTCGTCTATTATCATTTTATTTTATTTCTTTATTTTTGTGGGCACTTCGCCTCTTTTGTTCATTTTTTATTTTATTCTTAAATTAATTTATTTTTTTATTTCTCTTTTTTTTTGATGGGCTCTTTGCCTCTTTTATTTATTTTTATTTTATTTTATTAATTTGTTTGGTTTAGTTCTGTTGTTGTTGTTTTTTTAATCGATGGGTTCTTCGCTTCTTTTGTTCAGTTTTATTTTGATTTATTTCTCGTTTCTGTACAACCTTTATGAGCATTTCGTCTCTTTTTATTCTTTGTCCTTTTATTTATTTATTAGCATGTTAGGACAGGGCAGGGAGGGTTAGGCTGAGAAAACACGTCAAACTCTTGGTCTTGTTCAAGGCGATGAAGGCTCTTGATCGGGGGGTGGGGGTTAGGTATTCCTCTTGGTTTGGCTCCTAATTTTGTCGCTTGGAAGTATTCCGTTTGAATTAAATTGAATGTTAAGCGTGGGTTGTTTTTCTTGTATGTGAATGGCTTCTAGAAAAAGTAGTTACCGGCGATCTGGTGCACGGTCAATAATTTTGGTGTTTTCTTCAAACATTTTTCTGTTGAGATTAGTTCCGTGGTTTTGACTTAAATGATTTGGGAAGGAAGGGCGCCGTTGCTTAGGTGGTAGGTCAATCTTCTCGATAATTTAGTTTCCGTCATTTCGATATATGAGTGGGGGAGGAGCAGACAGCCTCCTAGGTTGCATTTGTACTCATATATTAGGTGGGTCCTTCGTTTAGGTTCAGGTATGAGTTTCTGATTATTTTTTCATGATGAGGGTGGCGGTGCGTCTAGTTTTATAATACATAGTTAAGGTTATTTTCTGCTCTGTATTTATAGGCTTCATGGATCGGTTAATAATTTCTTTGATTACCCTTTCATCGGTTCGGTACTCCGTGTTCATCGTATTAATTTAGAAAAGTTTAATTTTATTTTCTATGCTGTTGTTTCCGTTATTGTGTTGTTCTTTGAAGTAAAATTGGGCCACTTTCTTCTTGATAGTTGCATGTACCTCACAGTTGTTTAATCCATTGTGGAAGAGTACTTAGGTGGCTCTCTCAATCTCATTGTGTGTATCCTTCCAAGTATGGCAGTGAGTGAAAGGCACGATGAATATAAGCGTTAATTACAATTTTCTTGTATAGTTCTGACATTCACTTTCTGCATTCATGCAGAGGCCAGGATTGGTGGTTTTACCGTATACCATCGTGGTAATCTTTTCATTGTTTATATTTGTTAAAGTGTCAAGAAATGGAAGTTGGTTGTCTTGGCTTCTCTCAACTGAATAATTGAGGGACGAACATTCTTTAAATTATTGTAGGAGTGTTTGTATTTCTTCTTCCGACTGTAGATTTAGGTAAATATCGTCTATGTATCGGCAGTAGATATGGGGCCTGGGTAAGTGTGCGAAAGCTCTTTCTTTTACTGCTACCATGTAAACATTTGCGAATAGGACTCCAAGAGGAGAGCCCATGCGAACTCTGTCTACTTGACCGTACATACTCGTATGTCCGTTGGGACCATAGATCGGGTCTTCCGAGGTGCATGTGTGTAGGAGTTGTCTTAGGGCAGCTCTGGGTATGCCACTAATTTATCCTCGAGCTCAATCCAGACATAAAAACAAATATAAGGGAAATTCAAAGAGGCGAAAAGAAAATAACGAATGCGAAATTAGACTTCGCTTTTGAGAAAACTTTTTACGATGAAATATTTTTCCCAACCTTATATATATATATATATATATATATATATATATATATATATATATATATATATATATATATATATATATATATATATATATGTATTAATATATATAAATATATTTATATAAATATTATATATATATATATATATATATATATATATATATATATATATATATATATATATATATATATATATATATATATATATATATATATATATATATTATATATATATATATATATATATATATATATATATATATATATATATATATATATATATATATATATATTTATTAAAGGCATGTAAACAATGTAGCAATTATTGGTTTCGAAGGGGATTCTTCCTATCGCCCAATTGCAAGGTAGAGTAGAGCTAATAAGGAATCTCAAAAATAAGCACCATCCTGTACTAATGATTTAATGTAAGACAAAACAAATACTTGTAAATAATGTAAAATTGCAATTTAATATGTATCAATGTAAAGCAGAGTATCTTGTAAGACGGCAAGTGAAATCGTTGTGCTCCCACGCGAGCATACAGATACACATATATAAGCAAACAAATGCAGAAGCAGAAGGTCTGCCCACAGAGGTAACAAACGCGGTGAAAAAAAATCTGTACACATAAAACGGAATCTGATTTGACCCGCCAGAGTTACGATGAACCAGTGAAAGACAAAATCAATCTTGCTCTAAATGTTGGTTGATAAGCACGGTTAGGTTCCCAAAGTCAGACACTATCTTGTACATACGCACTCTTTGATCAAACAAGCTCCCCCTCACCAGTCTTAGTAGAGAACACACGCATATACGTTTGATCCGATAAGCTCCGCCCAGCATTCAGATTAAGAGAAGCGAAGCCATGCCCCCTTAATTGGCGTTAGTATAAATAAGCGGGCAGATACATTCTCATTAATATTATCATTCTGATTAGTATATTATTATCATTAATATTATTAGTATCACCAGTCAGTACCTCGTCCTCAATCCGTCCTTCCATAGTCACAATAATTTGACGCCGAAGGAGAATTACAAGAAACACTAATTATTAACACTGCTAGTCAGCCAAAGACGTGAGTACACAAACAATTCACAGAAAACGCAATAATTTTAACCGCCATTCTTTTCCGACTATTTCCTACAGCCAAGCAGCAACAGCTTATCATGTAGGGCTAGTTCTATAAAATAGGTAGTCCTCTGGTTCCAACTTGTAGTATTTAATAGGCCCAGCGAGGAACTCCACAAATGAACGCTCGGTGGACTTATCAAATCCTAAAAGTTTCGGTGTGTAAATTAAGGAAATAATATGCCAATTCTAATAAACAATGAACTAAAGAGAATTAGGAAATAAAAGTATATCTATGTTAAACTGTAAAAATAGATCTGAGGCTGGCGGTCATTAGAGTCGCGTGGAAACCCACGAACATACAAAAATATCAAAAGTGACCACCTGGATAAATACGAAGATCGCACACAAACAAATATACGCATTTTGGGAACCTTTATCAGCAGTGAACAAATATAGACTCTGAAAGGGAAATTTCACAGAGATCTGCAACAACCGATTTCCTATAATACTTCGCGTAAAACAGAAAGCCTACACATTGACCGCAAAGAATTCGAGACGTTTCCGCTTGCCCCTCTTAGTAGGCCAATTTAAGAGTAAAGTTATATTTTCTTTGATGCGTCTTTTCCACCTTAGTTAAGCCTACCCTAGAACATAAACCTCGTGAGAAATTATAAGGAGAAAGAACCAATTCGAAAGAGGCGTAAAGTAGGCCCACTGCCTAGTGTTCCTTGTTAGCCGTCGAGCGCAATAGCAACGAGGACTCTTCAATACACGCCCTTATAATTACCTACCACGCCCCCCCCCAAGGGTGACCTATACCACCCATACAAACCGGTAACCACAGTGGGTAATTTCAACAGTAACTTCAACAGCCCCTATAACCATTCAAACCCAGCCTACAAGCGGATTACCCTAGGGACCATTTTGTAATCAGACCAAACTCGACTGTAAGGCCGCCTTAGTCCATCATCTATAAGCTGGTGACAAGTCAACACCCCATAACTGGTGAACTCCGTCTTTATCCCCGCAATTGAACTACATATTTTGTTGCCCGTCCATGCTCACCTCTCATTTCTCAAATATTTATTCGAAAATTAATGTGACTCGATTCTAAAATTTTCCCTCACCGATCTTACTTCTCCAAGGCATAAACACTCTTTCAAACCTTCCGTACTGTTTATACGTATTGAATTCTGTCTCAAAGGACAGAATTTCACTAAAATTGGGATGGATGATTTGTCAGTGCGTTTGCAAACGACAATATAACATAAATATTCTTTTTTTTAATATAATTTATAATGTGCGTACATTTTCTTCTATTAACCACCTTACTACGGATAATATAATTACTTTAGAAACCACTTAAATATAAATCTTTCTCAAACAAAGAAAATGATAAGATATTTTAATGGATAACTATAATTTTATAAAGCTCCCGATATCCTAAGTTATGTACTATTTTCGATGATATCAAAAGGTTTTTAATAATATGAAGCTTTTTTCAAAAAGTGAGATTTTTTCTTTTGAAAAAAAAAATAATACAAGGAATAAGATATTATTGGGTTCCCTGGGCTGATTAGAGAGAACTCATGTTCTCAGAAACGAATTAATATCTCAAAGTGGTATTACTATTTCTTTCATATGTTTTCGTCTTCACTGTTATCTAACACGTGATTTTACCAGTTAGCACAACATAACTCGGTTACCGGCAGTCTTAGATACAGTGAACCCCTGCATGAAACTCCGTTAGAGGGTCAGAAAAGGGGAGCGACTATTGACAACGAGCCTGAAACCAACTGTGGACTGCTGTTAGGGCTAGGCTTAACTAGGCAGGGTGATCGAGGAGTGTGCGAAAATAAATAGGTACATAGGAGAGCTAGAAATAGGTATAAATAGGAAAAACTTCCCACTAGTAAAACTTAGTATTGATCGGGGACAGGTTTTTTTCAGAGAGCGAAAAATATATAAAAGGAGAGAAAGAGCAGATTACTAGGAGTGCCGAGGCGCCCGAGCAAAGAGGAAGATGGAGATGGAGTGCAGGCCATTTGCACTTCGGGGAACAGGAGATAACCCGGAGCCGGATAGGTGAAAAGTAGGGCAAACTCTATAGGGCGAAATGAACGTAGCACTCGTCAAACCTCTAGACAATGCTATCGAATCCATCACCATATGTCACTAAGAATGAGATGCAGAGAGACTCTTGTCATCCGAAGGAATTGAAACACTCAGAAAAATACAGCTAAACCCAGCAATAGGTTAGATTATGTTTGTCAAGGTAGACTCTGTTAATCAGTTCAGAATCTAATGCTAGGTTTTGAATTGCTTATACTACTAGTTAATGAAAAATAACTGGGTGTGTGGGGGGGGGGAAGGTAGAGCCACTCGATTTTGAAAATAATCACCATAGAATAATAGGTAAGGCGTCCTAAGCGATCTATCATTGTCGTTTTATCAGAAAATCGCTTATTTTTCCTGAACACCTGCTTATTTTTCGTGCTTGCTGTGCCCATATAAATGATTGGCAAACTCGAAAGTAAGCAATTTGCGGCTGGAATGAACATCATATTCGCGTTCGTCACCCTTAAATACGTTGGAAGAAAAAGATATTTGATGTCCAAAATGTTGTTGTGGAGAAGTTCTTAAAATTTAATATATATATATATATATATATATATATATATATATATATATATATATATATATATATATATATATATATATATATATATATATATATATATATATATATATATATATATATATATATATATATGGGTAAATGGGTAACAGTCTTTCTTGGATGCAAATTTTGCTGAAAACCAACCATAGTATATTATTTCGCCTTGAACACCAAATTTAAAATTAGATTGATTGTCAGACGTGTATATAAACTTATTCTTATTTGTCAATTTTAAAAATATAGTTGTTAATTCTTCCTATAAGTTTTTACATTAATATAAATTTCATTAGTATTTTATAATTAACCATTTTCAAAGAAATAAAATGTCTTTTTGACGACTGTTTGTTCGTATTTTATTTTTATGTATTAATTTTAGTAAGCGTGTATTATCTTGTATTTTAACCTGAAGATGAAAACTTGTGGGGGTATTTTTTATTTTTTAATGATTCCAACCGCTCTAAAAATATTTTACTTAGTGTCCCTAAACAGGTTATATATACATAGAAAACAAGACTTTACTGGATAACTAATTCAGTTTAGAATTTAAAATTTTAATGAAACAAGAACATTATTAACTGATCTCAAGTTTTGAATTTCAGGAAACATGTAATTAAAAGCAAAGTGGGAAAGAAATTACAAAAATAATGGAGTTAAATAGACGTTGTTAGAGTTAATCTTTAATTCGCTAAAACCTAACTAAATTTAATACTAAAGTTAACCTTATTATTTTATTATTACGAAACAATACAGAAAACTTTGTTTCTCTCTAAACCACATAAAAACTATAAAATTCTAATATTGACCAAGCTATAAAGGAATAAAATAAAATTAAAAGAAGGAAAAGAATTAACGGATTAAGGATTAACTGCGCCCACCTCTGGAATTAAAGTAGAAAGCGAGTGAAAATGAGATTATTCCTAATAGATTGGTCAATCGTGTATGAGAGAACTGAAATATACTTATCTATGATATGAATCAAAATATAAAGTACCGAGTGCTGTTAGATAGTAAGTTTGTCTGTGAATGGTGTAAAAGTTTAGAAGAATGGACTCCACCTAGTATATTGAAATAAAGGGATTAAAGGAAAACGAGATATATCCAGTGACAAGGAAATTAATAAAAATAAAAATATCTAATTAAAAGAGCTTAATTACGGGTTGTTAAAGGCGTAACAAACAAATACCAATATTGGCTCTAAGGTAGAGTTTAGCAAACAACTGGTGAAGTTCATCTATGTAGCATGTGGATAAGAATAGGCGAAATACAGGTAGGTAAAAAGGCAATGAATTACAATTGACTGAATACCAGATAAAAATAAGAGTGGGGCTTATAATAATGAGGGAGGAGATATATGGTCAGCCAATGTCCGGCTTCATGAGATATGAGTCATGTAGGCAGATCCCATTTGAACAAAGGAAGTTTTCCGTTGACATAGTTGAGAGTTTAACAAGCGGCGCTGCCCCTCTATTCTCTACATACCATCCGCATTCTAACTCCACTAACCAATACAACTCACAAGTTCCATACTAACCCCAATTATTTTCAAACATTCCCCTAAACATACTTAACCGGATTGCAATAAAACAAATATTTATCAACTCGCAAAATACCCTACCCCAAAATGCCTACCCATTCCAGACATTCACAACTTCTAAGGCACTTTAGATCTTCAAGCCAGTTCTTGTGCCCAGCCAGAAATCAGGCTACTACAATTTTTTAAATGAAGAGATAAATAGAACAAACATCATCCAGTGTAAAACTTTCCTAGTAGACGAAGATGAGTCTTGAGGTAGTTGTAATGGTGCAGGGCAGGTGTCCCCAACAAAGCTCAACCCTGGTTCGTGGTTGGTGAACTAAAACATTTTATACATCAATACGCAACGGCTCTATTATACTCTGTAGCATTTATAGGGGTAAAAAATTCCTGAAAAAACCTCTTATATATATATATATATATATCCTTTAACTCTTAAAAAGAGTCAATGTGCATTAATTACAACTCGAAAATGGATTAGTACGAGGGGCCGTCAATAAGTTTTAAGAATCGGTAGGGTAAAACAGAGGAAGGGGGATGGCTTTTTGTGGGGGTGTTAGGACAAGTTATGACAAGTCAGGACTTGCAGCCGCACGCTCCTGCCTTATCTATTTAAGAAGCAGTAGCTGATCGCACATCGTCAGTCACAAATTTTTTAACAATGCACAAGGTTGAGCACCGCGCAGTGATCAAATTTTTGACCAAGGAAGGCAAGAATGCAAAAGAGATCCATGAACGCATGGTTGCAGTGTACACCGACACCGCCCCTCCCTATGCAACCATTGCTCGCTGGAATAGGGTATTCCGCCATGGTCGTGAGTACCTTGAAGATGACCCCTGTCCAGGACGCCCATGAGACGTGACCAACGAGGACAATGTGGCCCGTGTACGCAGGATGATCCTCAAAAATTGACGGGTGAAGGTCGAGGAAATCGAGCGAGAACTTGGAATATCACATTGAAGTGTTATCAACATCATCCACGACAATTTGGCCCTGACCAAGGTATCTGCCCGTTGGATCCCTAGAAACCTCACGCACCATGATCGACTTCAACGTCGTCAAAGTACACAAGGCCAGAGTTGCACAAGCTGCCCTGCGGGACTGCGTATTCGAGGGGCGCAATCATCCCCCCTACAATCCAGATCTGGCCCCTAGTGACTACTTTTTATTCCGCCAACTCAAGGCTGCACTGCGTGGACGCCGGTTTGGGAACGATGAAGATGTCCAGCTCTCCGTCCAGGAGTGGATTGAACAGCAGTCGGGAGATTTCTGGTTGTCGGAAATTCGAAGCCTCAGGGACAAATGGCGCAAGTGCATTGAAGTCGAGGGCAGTTATATTCAAAAATAATAAACCACTTTTCCTCATATCTCGTTTCCTTATATCCTAATTGCAAAACTTATTGACCGCCCCTCGTACCTCCAAATTGCAAGAAAGATAGAAGTGTTATGCACTTTATCGTACGTAGTAATGACAGACAACTCAGTTCTTAAGTAACTATTCCTACCGAAAATGATTTATTTCAACTCGGCTATGAAGTAGCAATAGACGCAGGGCAAAAATTATTCTAACATTCTAACACATGATTATAAATGAATATAAGATCAACCATCTAGGTCATGGGGACTTCCAGAAACTATGTTAATTGTTATTAAACATTAAATCCCCCAAAATAATGAAGAAAAATACTTCAGTAGCCTATCATACTACAAACTATAAAGGGGGAGATAATTATGAGGAGAAAAAAACATGATTACCTTGAAAAGGTTGCTACCGAGTGCCCCTCTAATGGGGAAGAGAGTTTCAAAGTGTACATAAAATTCGATCCAGTTAAGAAAGCCTATTGTTATAAATATAACTTAAAACACAATAATAAACTTGAAATTCCCTAGTCAAGTAAAAATGCTAATTTATAGAAAGATGATCTTACAAATGAAAACAAAATGAGAAATTAGCATCATAAAATAAAGAAAAGACAAATAAGCGCACTTAAAAAGCGCAAGGAAAACAAGCAACCCCGTATAAAATTAGAGAAACTAAGCATCTTGAAATGAAACAAGGAGAAAACATTGTTCCTAAATAAAGGAATGACGAAGAAGCATCCTTAAAAGGCTTCTTTAAATGGTAAAACGATTCTTTATATAAAAAAGCTTCCTTATATGAAACAAAATGCTTCCTTAAATGAAACAAGAAGATAGTTTAAAATATTTTTAACAAGAGGCCCATTTTATATGAAGGGGCCCATCTGTAGTTTGACACAAGAACATCAGCCTATCTCTAGGCTATGTTAAAAGAGAAGAGTAAGCCAAAAACAAACCAGTACCAAAAAGAAGCAATAAAAAGCATGCGTCATCGTAGAGAGGACGCACGCATCGCCTCGCCTCCTGAACATAAACCCTTCTCCAAGAAGAGAGGTTAAATAAAGGCTATACTCCTCGAAAAATCCACCAGTCCACAGTCAAGGGTATGTGTCAGCTCCCTATTACCAGAGAAAAGCAGTAGTAACCTAGCTCATCGCGATACAGAGACAAGTAAAGTGCGAGAAGATTCCCGACACTGGTACTTTTAACAAGATTGTGCCAAACAGTATGGGGGTCAACACATTCGTCGTAGTAAGGTGCAAGGGGAACACCACATCAAATGGCGCTACGTCCCGCGAGTATGCCCAATTCGAAGACGACAGAAAGCAATCTGAAGCCTTCACGGCCCTTGGGGCTATGTCCATGGGAACAGTTGAAGTGCGATTCCACGTAACCTTTGATTATTTCAATGGGACGTCATAAATCTCATTTGCCAGTTAGCCCAGAAGGTTGAACTGATTCCTGCCATGTAGGCAGTATAAGGAAGAGAGAAATTGTGGTCTGGTCGCCCAGTCCTCGCGGACTCTTTGGCGCCAAGGGTGACAGACCTGATGGTCGAGTTGGAGAAAGGTGTCCTAAATGTGGATTAATTTATTTACCATTTGCTATGAATCTGTTCATTTTCTTGTATATATATTTCCTGTGATCTTTGGATGCATAGCTTTATTTTTGGCATTAAGTGGTCTGTGACTTTCAGGGTAGTAACCACTTTTGCATTTTAATATCATTTTATCGGCCGCTGCCACCTGAGAAAGCACCTCGGTGGTGCTTGGAACAGGCACAGTGGTCTTGAGACCGTTGAGTTCTACGTCAAAATCAAAACAGTCGGCCTAACTACTATTACTATAACTCATGGCCGTTTTGTACGGATTACGCACCCTAGCATAGGTGGGCGTTATCGCGATAACGATATCGGGTTATCCGATATTTTTTTCCGCGTTATCGATTAATCGGTATCGCCGATACTTTTCGTTCCAGACTAGCGATAATCGATAATTTCAGTTCAATTTTTGGTTCCAGTTTAGCACAGGGGCGAGCCGCGCGTGCCTTGGAGGCAAAAATATGTAGGTTCGAGCTGTGAGGAGGATCCTCAAAACCTATGAGGAGATGAAGGAGAGCCTCACCAGGTAAGAAACTAAGAAACAGTATTCAAATATTTTTACTATTGTACTATACAATAACGTTATATATAGTCAATAATCAATATTGTATTATAATTTTAGATTTATCGATTATCGATTTATCGGTTATCACGCCCACCTATGGAAACTAGTACCCTTTTGATGGACTTCGTCGAGCTAGTGCTGGATTCCAATATATTTCGAAGCATGTATGCTACTCTTCTTTGCGAGTATATGTGTATTAATTTAACAGGAGTTTTTTTCTGTCACAAGTGTGCAAGCGAGAGTCAAAATTATGCGGCGCAAGTTTTAGCATGACCCCTCTCCACTCCCGTCCTCCGAGAGAACGGGACCACTATCTGGGAGCCTCATTATGCTGCGCATAATTTCCCGAGCGCATTTTTCACATTATTTATTATTCATCAGACTTCGTGATATCGCTTCAGGCCGCTAACATGACTTAACCTCCACCAAAGGCGGAGAACCCTTCAGCGACAGGTTTACGATACCAGAATTGCGTTTTGCTCTCACTTTATACACGGACGATATCCCGTATGCCATACTTCAATACATAAGTAAGTGATGCATGGCATTTTGTTATAGTTGTTCAACAAGTTTTGAATGGATTGTATTCTCTTAGACTCCTGGCGAAAGGCTACCTTGCTTGCTTCTAGGATGTAGCAAAGAGATTAATATAAAAAGGACAGTTTCCGGTTAATCTCTCTAACCTCCTGCGGCTGAAATTTGATGAGGAATTTTGTAAATATATTATTTATTTTTTCCTAAAAAGCAGGTGCCACCTGTCTTTTGCCCAGTGCGGCTGCTGCAAGTTGCATTCCACTTTTGATGCTCTGCCTCGACTGGAAAATGCTATCTGTGAGGCTTTCTATCGAAGACAGCGCTACATATGGTGTCTTTTGATCTATGGACCCTCCACAAGATGGTGGCGAGGAGATGCAACCCAATTTACATTTAGGAATTCTTCTGAGATAGCCAATGGCGTGTAAGGGCTAGAAGAACTTTCTCCTACCAAATAGGGCAGGAAGAGGGCATTTCAAAGGGAAATGACATAATTGTTACACTCTTTGCCGTAAGCATCAACTTAACGAGAAGATGTCCTCACTAGGCTATACGTGAACGACCTTTCTATCTCTTTTGATAGGGCTCGTAAGCTAACGCTGGAGTGTCGATTCTAACAGGCATTTAGCTGCATATCTCGCTATGCTGAAAGAAGCGCTCATGTTTCTGCTTTTCTTGGTCAAGACTATGGTAGTGAGTTTCTGTCACTACCCTTGGATTTACCCCCACCTAGATTTGTTCCTAAACTTAGGCTCCTTTTCTTGACCTAAATTTCTATGATTTAATATTTACTTAGAACCTCCACAATATGATGCCCAATGTAAACTGTTACATCTGACATCCAAGGAGCGGCGCGCTCTCTCAGATCCAGTTTCCAAGGCAGTCTTAATTAGATAGAAACTAAAGGTACCACTTTTCTAGACATCTTCCATTTTTTATTCTTTCACCTCTTTTGACACAAACTAATTATCATCTATCTTCCGTTGCATGGTTTCTGTAAAAAGAAACCTGGAGGATCACCATCCCTCCCGGCTTGAACGCTTGCAAGAAAGGCCTGACTCATTAAATAGACTTCCAACTTTTTTGGCCATTCGCAGAGAACTGATGCATTTTCCCGAATCCTTTATACTCTTACTCGACTAAGATTGTCTTCTTCTGTACCATTTATGTGACACCTTCTTTTTCTGCCTCTGTACTTCTTAGATTACGATTACGCCCGTTATAGATAAAGTCTAAAAGTAAGGGGTGGTGACTTCGTCTTCTCAGGAAGAAATCACCTTACCAGATCTGTCACCCGGATTATTCCACCCTACATTTTCTAGACCTAGTCTTGGGGCCCTAAAGATGACATTGGTGAAGAAGAAGGTGTATACTGCCCGTCTTATTTGTATCGGCCAGTGTACAAGGGAGAGGACCCAATAATAACAGTTTGGGGCAAAGTTGAACTTCCACAGGCAGATGTGCAGGATTTAAAAGTTTTGCCCATATGGGGTTATACGGTTTATCATACGACTCAATTAAACAAAATAATATACATAAATAATAAAAAAGGAGAATAAACGACTTTAGAATATATTCGAGCAGGTTAGCTAATCCATATTTTTCGGCCCGGCTTGAATGTTCAGTTAAATAACACTCGAAACCACAAACTGCAACAAACGAACCGTTCTATGCACTGGAATTCAGGAAACAACTGCTGGTGATACTATGTCTACTGATGGATTGGGCATATTGAAGGAACCTAACATTAATGGAAAATCTCTTCTGAGAAATATCTCTACCAACATAGCGGAACTCGCAAAAAGCTCTCTCGCCTACTAACTAGAAAGAACCTAATCTACATAGCACTTTGCCAAACTCAAGATCATGACTAAAGCATCTCGTTGGAAAAACTACCTCCATCATATAAACCACAACATACTAAACCTAACAGTAGAAAGTATATCAAAACAAACTATGCGGTTAGTATAGCAATGACTAGTCATCTTCATAATACATCAGACACGCCTGAGGAAGGCTCTTCATCCATGCAAAGCAGGTGACTGAATCCAGTAGACCAATCTAACCTCCCGTAAAATAACTGTATCATTTGAGTATTTAAAACCTGCAATTTTGACGCCATAGTGCAAGGGGTCGTTTTACCCCCCCCCCATGGTGGAACGCTCTATATTACAGTAGTTCTTTATTCTGCTGTTAAATTGGTCTATTGAATATAGTCACTTGCTTTGCGGAGAGGCGTGCCCGATGAGGTGTGAAGGTGGTTAGTCATTGACCTACTAACTGCATACAACCACTTCCTACATAACAGTTTTTCTTACTACAAATCAGAACATACCAAAACATTATTCAAACCTAACAGCTCCGCCCAACAGGGAGCGTTCGAGTCCTCAAAAACTCCAACCTGTCGAAGAAATAAACGAACCCACTCAATTTCTACAATAGAATATTCAAGACATTCGGTCAAATTTCGAGTCACTAGAAGAAAATGATCAAAGAACAAGATTCAGATTGCATTTGCCAGCCCAACATCTGTGCTTGAAATCCAGATAGCATTGCTCTTCCATCACGACTGACTCGACTAATGGTAAAGCAATTTACGTTCGCTAAAATATTCCATGCAACCCTACCACCCTAATACACAATGAAAACCAGAAATGTTCGGTTCTAATGTTCATATATCATTAGTGTAGGTTAAGTACACCGGTTATCTAATAGCACCCTCGACAGTTAGTACTCTTAACTTATCTTCGAGAAACTATCTGAACACTTCCTTGTTCTTTCAGAGTTCAATGCCAGAAATCATTACTGCCACGACAAAAAAATACCCCCAAAACACACCCGAGAACAGGCCCTTACATACGTAATAAATCGTCAATTCCTCAATATATATAAAATAGAAATATACTCCCCCCCAGGTATCACCAACAAAACAACACTTTTCATTATGAACTTAAGCCTCAGTTACTACTCATTCCTCTTCGAAACTCATAGAAACATTTACTTAGATCTGAGTAACAGCGATCATTACGCAGTAGTGATAAATTTTTATCTCAAATCGTCCTAATCTGCAAACAAGAATTGAAATAAAACCGAACAAGCTGGACTAATTTAGAATTAAATGATACCAAAACTCCAGTTTATTTTGGAAATGTAAACAAGGAAATGGTTTTCCTATTCATAAAGAAACTAATTATTGAGAGTTGCATGAAAACGCACTCAAGATACTAACCCTGTTTGAATATAACATTTGCAGCCTGTTTTTCAGGCGCAGAGTTGAGGGTTTCATAATGCCCTTGTCATTCTACATATTACATTTCTGTGGTAGAATTTCCTCTTTAATATTAAATATGGAGATTTGATTTTTTCTTTCTCTTAACTTTTTCACTACCTAATTATCTATACTTTTGTTGTAACAATTGGATCTCTTCTTCTGTCTTTCAGAAGAATCCAACTGCTAATACTCCCCTTCATTATTGAGGCACCTTTTGATTTGATCTCATATCTGGATGACAATTTACGTATCAATAATATTTTGATTAAAATAACTGCATCGATAATATTTAAATCGAGAACTTTGAGGCTCCTCAAATGACAAACATAAAGCATAAAGGTCAGAGGGATTTGGTTCGGCTAAGCCATTAATTGAATACATAAATATAGATTTGAACTATTCGCGGTTTGTTACCGTACGTATGTTTTTGCACTTCGTAGGACTTGTAATGATCCTCTAAAATTTGAAACTCATCAATGTGTTTATGTAATTGTTCCATTAGATATGCAAATTCTGACTACTCGATATATCCAATGAATGAATGATGTTATGAAATATAGATTATGTCATTTTGTATTTATTATTTCGAGGCTTTGGGCTCAAATTGTGAGGAACTAAAGTAATATTCTACAGACAATAACTTATTTAATTAAGTAAAAAGAGTGAAGGGAGAATCAATAGAATCTTAGAATTAGATGTATATTTACAAACTTTAAATTATTCTTGATATGTACCTTATAAATATCACAGTAGATTTCTCAGATTTATTCAACCAAGTAGTTAATGTTAATTAATATTCACACAAAACTCTGAACTCATAAGCATTTAAATTGGGAATGGTGAGCTATATAAAACTCCCCAATGCAAAATATGTAGAATTAATCAAGGTATGCCAGTGTCCGAGTGTAGGGGGAAAATAGAAACGCTAATGCCTACATAATCGTCTCACACCGATACCCGCGATAGACCGAAAAGCTCTTTCGATTCCATCCCGTCATCTCGTGGTAAAACATTCAATCTCTCCACAAGAGGATGAAAATAGTTAAATCCTACATCTCACTAGGGAAAACTAGGACACTTACAAAATGCTGCATAAATATGAGGCACCAAGGTTTCCATGAGTGCTAAACTTTAAGTTTTTGTTTGCCCTCACAGGGAACCATCTCGCCACCTAGGCGTGGAAATTCCTCACTTTGTCCGCTAGACCCGAATTAATAATGGAATATTTCGGGGCTTAGTTAAGTGATGATAACTTTTCACCAAACAACAACTAACGAGGGCATTCTTTTAAAGATCTTGATAAAGGATTAATTAGTGAAATTTTAAAATTCATTGACGACCAAAAAATAGAAAACATAACCTCTTTTACATGAAATGTGACGAGCTTACACCGAGAAGTATTCATTAAGAATTATCGTCAGGATCGATGGAGTAAAGTTTAAAATTGTTTTACTTCCATAAAACGAATATACACATCATTGACCTAGATGAGAAAGAAAAACAAAAACACACTGCAGAGAGGGAAATTGCAAAGGTAAGATTCATGAGCCTACATCTGGTGACCTTGAGTCACAGTTGTGACTGACTATGAGTCAGATTTAGATATGTGTCAGAACTACACGATGTAGAGGAAGTTCGACGTACACAAATGAAAGATCGTGCATTTAGAAAGTCTTAACTTGAAGGAGGACTATCACTTCATTAAGCCAATTTTAGATTTCCCTATTTAATTAAGAAAGGGACCTGTCATGGTAAATTGGGTATTAAAATAGAACGTTCAAGATAAGTAAAGTTGCTTGGAATTATTGTCGAAAATTTAACGATCCAATGAACCGTTATTGTCCTGTTCCAGTACAATTCCATAAGCAGGCCTTATCCCAAGGGCGCAGTACAATTTTGGTTTCTCGACTTCATGAAGACCTATTGCTATTACGACGGGTTCAAACTTAGAGAAATAAATTAATTTTCAAGCGTAAAAATTAACCTTACAAATTGAAATAACTATGTTCATTATAGCGCCCAATTCAGTGACTACTTGGCTTAGAAGAGACATAGTGTTCATGCTGATTAAATGAAAAAAAACAAACAAAGCAAAATGAACTAGGTTCATTTAAAGGCTAAAAAAAATCAAGATAATGCAGATTTATTAAAATTCAGGTATATTCTGAATTCTTGGCTAAATTAGCTCAGGTTTAAATAAACAAGGATACATTAAAGGTGGGTAGGGAATCAATTAGACCCGACTGAACAACCCGACGCCAAAATAGTAGCTTCTACGATATAAAAATTTGGGTTCTATTTGATGGTTTTTTTTTGGGGGGGGGGGAAATGTGAGTAAAGAGGGGATTAGAATGGCTTCTGCTAAGTACATTTTATTTGTGTTTACATAAAAGTTTATCTATAGTTATGTTATGTTTTTAAGGGGGGATTGGTTGTAATTCTGGTAAGTAATTTGATAGACGCCTTCAAATGTTTCGGAGGAGGTTTTTTATCAATGTATTATTTATTTCATGACACATAGTAGCTATTTTAATAGCTATTTTATTGTAACTGCCAATACTCACTAGTTTTGTAATCGTTCACTCTCTCATTCTCGCTCTCGCTTCTATCCAACAAAGTTCGTCTATAAATTGTTCCAGTATCAAAGTTGTAAATCCATCTCATAATGTGTGAGTACTCTACTCATATATATCTATTTGTTACAAAACCTAATTTACCTATTACCATTTGTGATCCTTTTTACATCCATAAAATTATTGTAATATCCATTTAATTACCATTTAATATTTTGTTAAATCCTACGAATTACCTTTAAATATCCTTTTATATCCTTAAATATCATTATCTATTATTAAAAGATAATAACACAAATAGATATTAATTGATTGGATATAATACAATATACAAATTGGTGTATAACGATAAAGTGATGAGATATGTGAATATCTCATCACTCCATCGTTGTACACTAATTTGTATTTTGCATTATATCCAATCAATTAATATCTCTCTGTGTTATTATCTGTTAATTCTCAAATATAATTTATTTTCGTACATATCTCGTTGTATTTAATCCGACGTGTGTCTATCTCATGCATCAGGTTAGGCCTAATACCTATCCCAATTCAACATTCATCCAAACAAAAATTTGTTTGTGCTTCGACTTATATATATAATATATATATATATATATATATATATATATATATATATATATATATATATATATATATATATGCTATCTAGGTAAGCAATATAATAACCAACACACATAAAGAGTACTCTGAGAAGCACATTTAAAAAATTACAGAATATTCCAGATAATTCCTGAAAATTTCAAATGATCTAAAACTTTCCATTAGAACATTCTGGATTGTTTTAGACCCTTCTATTGGAACGTTCTTGATTATTTTAGGATACACAGCTGGCGCAATTATAAAAAGGCAGGAGGTTCTTCTCAGATACTCAGTTTCAATTTAATCTTTAGGTAAACCACATCACCAAACTTAAAGCAAAGTGAACAGTAGAGTGAATCAGTGACACAGGATTCCAGGAGTGTTCAATAAAACAAATAAATATATTTTAGTGCCACAATAAAAGCATTTCAAATAATATTCGCCTTATATATTCGCGACAGGACTTTCTATCCTGGGCAAGGTAGGGAACTTATGCTTGTATTCAATAATCGTAAGAATTATTTTAATAGCCCAAAATAGACTTTTTCAGCTACTGTTTTGGAGACTTTTGTATTCACCCATTAGCGCTCGGGAAATATCATAGTAAAAAAATATGATAATTTTGGTGACAATTGGTTACGTTACTTTGACACAAACTAGTCTGCAGACGAAAATGCTCTTTGCTCTAATTGTTGAAATGCTTAGGTACTTTGTTCTAAATTCCTCATTATGCTTCTCCATTGCCTCATACGGCTTTATTCTTTTGCTAAATTGAAGGTAACAGAAAAAAAAATTTAATTGTGTCATTATTTTTTCTCACTTCAGTGAGCTTGTTCTGAAACATTATATGAGTGGATTTACAAAATGAAAATTGCGAAACTAAAATGTCAACTTAAACCATTTCCTTTTTCTGAGCTTTCTCTCTCTTAATCTGATAGAAATAGCCGGTTGAATGTTTTTTCCGGTAGCCTCCCTATCACTAATGATTTGGTAACTAGTTCTGGTAAATAGGTCCTTTTAAATACTTCAGAAACTTTGAGATAACTTATTACTTTATTGATGCCATCAACTTTTGTGAAAATAGTTTTTGATTTCAATAATTTTACAAGCTCTCAGGGCACGAGGAATGCAATTTTCAGTTATCGGAATATCGAATTTATGCCTTTCCATCTTGACGGGGTATTTAGCACAAGGTTCAGCTTTAATGCCTTCAGATCAGCCAGGAAAATTTCTTGTAGATAATAATGTTTTAATGAAGACTTACTAAAGAATTTGAAAATTCTTTATTTTGAGATTATTTCACCAAAAAATACCTTGAATATCTAGAACACAAAATTTATTTAAGCAGACTCAAAGGCTTGGTCTAATTGTCGGAGCCTTTGATTATTTTGGGGGAAATTTCTTCTTCCTCTTCCGTAAAGGTTATTTCTTCATTAAAATCCTCAGACTTTCCGTTTTATACAAAATATACCCCGCAGTCATTTAAATTCCATGAACTGGTCACGATTTATGAATGAAATCAATTTTCTTTGCCGAATTTTCACCTGAGAGAAAAGCATTCGGATGTAACATCGACAATGTCTTCATCCGAATTTAATTCAGATTCAATTCATCGCTTCCTTAAGACTTCTGCGATTCTTTTGCTATTTATTGAACCTTGAGTGCTCAATAAATTTAAGAACCAATGTTTCTTTACATTATCTCTATTGATACCAATGAATCTGGAGGGATATATACTTGTCATGTAAAATTAAAAAACAAAATCAAGCTTTACTTTGGCATGAAAATTATTCGGCTAACTGTTTTCTTGGTTTCATTAAAATTTAGAACAACAATTTTTGCTTATTTTTATTGAAGTTGACTAATTATTTGCAAAAAGGCCTTGGATAAATTAATTATATGCAGTTTCATTAAAAATAAATTAATCCTTGCATGACACTTTTTGTAATAACTTCATCAGAAGGTTTTTTTCTCAGGAAGAAACTGCTCCAAATTTCACTGCCTCTAGTAAAATGCAGCATTGATTCTACCTTCAATATGTTGATCCAAAAGCAGTTTTAAAAATCTTATGGCGAGTCAAACATTCAACT
This sequence comes from Ceratothoa steindachneri, assembly GCA_963969495.1. Classification (NCBI taxonomy): domain Eukaryota; kingdom Metazoa; phylum Arthropoda; class Malacostraca; order Isopoda; family Cymothoidae; genus Ceratothoa; species Ceratothoa steindachneri. The sequence continues at coordinate 124,394,903 of OZ018319.1, forward strand.
TCGTCGTTACTTTTTCTTTAAACGTACTGTCACACATTTGATGTATTATGGGTCATAGTAAGAATTTGTGTTGTTTATACTATACACTAACTGGCTAAAAATGAAATAATTAAAGGTTAAACATGGCATTGCTAAGGATAAAAAACACTACAGCAGTACCGTTTAAATACACTTAAAAAAAAACGAGAAGTTAACCCAATTTTTCTACCGCTGAGATGATTTTCTTAGCCAAGCACGGGAAGATCTAACAAGGAAAGAGATCTATCGACAAATTTCTCTCTTGCAATTTGGTGGGAAGCTCTTCGAGATAATCCTCACTGGAAGAGTGGCGTCCCACGTGGAGGAGAACTCTGTACAATCCGTACTAAATTAACTTCCGGGAAAAGCGAAGTAGGGAGATGGCGATAAATGTGATCACGAAAAAGCTTGTCCAAGTCAAAGGGCTGGAGAGTTACGTGAACATTGTATTTCGGGATGTATCAAAAACATTTGATAAGGTTTGGGAAAGGGAGATTTAATTTAAGATCCTGCGAATGGGATTAAGTGAAAACTTAGAAAGAACTCTCTGTGACTATATGATGGAGAGAGCGCCGCATATAAGTTTTGGCAGCATGGACTGACCCAAAGTTGTGCTTAAAGCAGGCTTCCCGCAAGAGGATATCTGTCCCTTACTTATTACTCAATATATACTGCAGATATCTCAGCCTCTGGCAATCCCACTTGCCTAAATATTCAGGCTCGTATGATGGTGGCAGAAATTGAAAGACTAAACATCCGTAAGGACAAATGGGAAATAAGAACGCATTAAGAGAAATTCAAGGTGGTCCCAATTTGAAAAAGACTGCTATCAAATGTTAGGGCGGGAGATAGACGCTATATATACACCACGAAGTGCAGTGTGCCCGGGATGAAGTTACTTCATTCGGGTACAGGAAGCACGTCTCCGATCTTATTTCGAATGCCTCGGCGGCATTCAGAACCCCTTTAATGTCCAGAAACATCCAAGAGAACATTAAGAAGAAGATCTACAATATACTTGTAAGATCTACGCTATTCTACCTCATCTCATTTCTATTTTGTGTCTCGAGGACACAAAAGAGACAAAAAGGGAGACTATAGGTCGTGCAGAACAAATGCGTGTAATAACTAACGGGTAAATGCAGGCGAGAAAGAAGATTCCAGGTAAAGCTGCACACATAGAAGGGGATAAAATCCATTAACATAGTCATTAAAAAACGGAATAGAAATGTGAAGGATATTGTTAATTAAATAATGGATGAAGAAATAATTAACCAGAACCGAAGAGACAGAAACCATCCAAGATTCCAAAGTTCCACTAGCCTTTTGGCTAACGGAGACTAAGTGCCGTTTTACCCATGATGGAAAGTGTAAAAACACCGGAAAAAGAAAAAACTATTACCGACTAATCTAATTCTCAACAAACTGGAAAAATTGATTGATTACGATAAAAAAATACCGACTAGGAAAAAAAAGTCACTGATTTTGATCAAAGAAGAAAGAAAAAAGAAAATGAAGAAACACAAAAAAATGATATACACCATAGAATACATGAAATACAGAATACTAAGTATTGCAATAGCATTAAAGCAATTATATCATAAAACAATACAAAATGCTCGTAACATAAATAAAAAAACATTAAATTTTTAAGACAAAAAGCTTGAACGATGTATAAACAGGAGCAACAAACAAAGATATACACAAACAACAAAACAATTAAAGCAAATCTCCGACACTATCTTCTCCTTTCAACACTTTTATTTCGTTTTATCTACATATATAACACATGCTTTGTTTCCCTCCACACATGCACATACATTTACACTAATTCGTAATTCGTCGTAATTGCCCCAATTTTTTAGTACGTGCGTGAATCTTCTAAATACGTTGTTTTCTTATGTTTTTTTTATAATTTTCTACCCACTATTATATTATTTTTCTCTCTGTGGCCGCATTAATAGGTTAACAATAAAATGATTCTATAAAAATAGTGGTTAGTATGTTAATAATAATAATAAACGGCGAAAGAAAAATGAGTGTTTAAGAGTAACTTAGGAAAATTTAGAAAAACAGTATTGGTGTTTCATAACATAACATTATGGAGAGCATGGTCTGGCACTAAAGTTGCACTAGCAAAGTGCCTCGCAGAAGTAAGGAGAATTGTAACAAATGTCCTCGCGGATATACATATATATATATTTGTAAACCGGTCAAGGAAGTAAACGGGAAGCCGAGAATTCAGATAGCAGTGAAATTTGGGAACAGTGTAATAAAAACGAATATTTCTCGTCTGAAAATGGAATTAAGCCTGAACAGCTGTGTGCATCTCAGGAATGATATAATTATATCGGAAAAGTGTAAATTTATAGGCGCAATTTAATCGATGACCTTCGGAGACCATAGAATAAGGATAATCACTGCCAGTCGGCGGAGCTAAAAACATTGTGAGCCAAGAGGTCACGCTTCCTGTACTATTTATAGAAGAAAAATGGAGACGGAGATTGATTCACACTTGGTTAGACAGTTAAGTCAGATAGACGATCGATAGTAAAGAACTAATTACAGTTCGTTTAGCGTAACGAAGCCTCCGTTGTACCTGCCTAATTTTTGTTTCCGTAACACTCGCTTTCCTGACCGTAATCATGTAAGCGCGAGCCTCCCTTTTGCTTTACTTGTTTTGTTTGTTGGAATTAAACATTTATTTTTTTGCGTGATTCCTTTCAGTCATTCCTCGATTACAAGCTTTTGGTAAGCCCAGCCAAGCCGGAATATTATTTGATTATGTATTGGAGTCAGATACGTGACTAACGCCACCTATCACCTCACTCGTGGGACTTGAGGGACCTCTCTAAAATATCCTCGTCATTTTAACCTTCAAACTGGTGACGTCCATCCTCTACGATAAACTGTGTTTCCTCATTCCCGCATAAATTGGTGACGGTTAACTTTACCTCCTTGACATAAAGTGGTGACGTGAGGCCCCATATAAAGTAGTGCCCCTACGTCGCGAATAGTGAAGGCATCGAAGATATGGACTTTGCAAGCAACCATCGGATAGGATAAGGCGAACGGGACTTCCTGAACGCCATTAACATCAAACCGCCCATCTTCAATGAATCATAATTCTCAGGTTGGTTTCGCATTGCGGAGGCGCAGTTTCACATTTCTGGGCTAAAAAAGGAGAAGACCAAGTTCGTTCATGTATTAACCTCACTTCCGCTTGAGACTCTTGACTTTCTTCCTGGAGCCATTTTGGCTGAGCAAAACTACCAGAGTTTAAAAATGGAAGTGATCGCCCCTTTTCGAGAAGGCCAATCCTGAGCTATTCGAGAAGGTTATAGCATCCTCCACACTCACAGGCCAGCCCTCAATCAATTTAGAAGAACTAGGTACGAGGACCTCGTGCGTCATAAATTTATACAATCCTTACAGCCCAACATTTCGCCTATAATTGCTACACAAAAAGAACTAATCCTGGCCAAATTGGAAAAACTGGCGGATAAACCTACTGCGTTCGATAAAGAGGGGTGTCGTATTGTGAATTCCGAAAGATGGAGTGCCGTATCCGCGTCCAGTACGTTTTCTAACAAGGCGAGTGATAAGTGCGTAATTAATTCGGCGTGTTTTGCACGATTGGTGCCTAATGATAATTACCGTGCGCGTAAAATACCGGAGGGATTGCGACCATTCAGGAGAAAACAAAAATCTGTGGTTTGCCGCTTCCACTTGTACTTTGGCAATGAGGCCAAGTATTGTAAGCCTTGATGTAGGTGGCCTAAAAGAGGAGAACGCTTGCAAATGCAACCTTCCTCCAGGCCGTCTTCGCCAGTCCCACAGGAAAACTAGCAAGGCATGCCTTGGCAGGCGTGGCTGCTGGTATACCAGTAGTTTTCACCGTCGCTGCGAAAATATATGGTAAAAAGTGCAAATTTTCAATTGACACCGGGGCAAGTGTCTCAATAATCCCGAGGGAATTGGCAAGGTCAAGTAAATTGCTCGAATCGAATGTGAACATATCAACAGCAAATGGAAGAAAAGTCAAGGTGCACGTTGAGATTTACAAGAACATAGTGAGTACTCTCCTTCGTCTGTCTTTTATGTGATCGTTTATAGTCGCGGATACTACTTCTCCGCTCTTAGGGATTGATTTCTTAAAGAATTTCAACCTGCTTCTGGATTGCGCGCCAGGCGTACTAGTGGACGAACAGACCAAGCTTGCAACAAGTATCAAATTTTCTGAGGAACCTGCAGGGGCCCTGATCATAAATGACCTTCAGAACATACTCCCCTCAGTGAAAGGCGATCCTGAAGGATATGGGGCTCTCTACAGACCCGCTCCCGTTCATCCATCACCACCGTCGCCACTCTCAGTTGCCCATAATATTGATACTGCCAGTGCCCCACCGTCCTTTGCACGGTCTTAGGCATCCGAGTGCCTAAAAATGCACCCGGAGAGTACATGATGGTTGGAGATTTCCGGGCGCTCAACGCAATTACGAAGCCCGATAGATATCTCTGGCCGGGGATTCAAAGTTTGACGGAGCTCCTTCATGAAAAAAGATCTTTTTAAGGCTGGATCTGTTCCATGCCTACCATCAGATCCCCAAGAATACGGCGGATATAGAGAAGACCGCGATCACAACTCCTCTTGGTCTGTGGAAATTCGTCAAGCTTCCTTTTGGCCTACGGAATGCAAGTAGCACATTTTAACGGCACATGGACAACCTTTTTCGAGGATTGAGCTTCGTTTATGTATGTATGGACGACATACTGAAATTTTCGGATAACATGGATGACCACTTGAAGCATTTTGAGGAAATATTCAAATTTTGGTACAAAATGGGGTAAGGGTTTCACTGGAGAAATGCGAATTCGCGAAGAAAGAAATTGATTTCCTCGGGGATCACACTTCGGTGGAAGGAATCTGTCCACCGGCCACAGAGGTAAAAGAAATAGCAGACATGCCTTTCCAAAAATACTCAAAGGGACTGCGCCGTTATTTGAGCATGTTAAAATATTACCGCAGAATGATCCCCAATTTTGCATAAATTGCAGCCGCGTTGAGCAAGTTTTTACGCCTGCAATCCAAAGCTCTTGAGCTCGAATTGGATGAAGAAGCACAGGAAGCGTTTGAGGAGACCAAGTCAGCTTTAATTGGTTATGTTAATCTACTCCACCCACTGCCAAACGATTCTCCATATGAGCTGGTAACACAATGCTCCCAGTAAGGCATGTGCTGCCTTGCTCCAAATGGTTGACGCATCCCCGCGTCGAATTTCTTTCTTCTCGAGCAAGCTAAGCCGGACGCAGCAAGCATACTCCCCCTACGATAGAGAGATCCTTGCAGCGTATCTTGCTGTCGTCGACTTCAAGCACATGATTAAAGTAGGCCACGTAACCTTGCGCACGGATCACAAGCCATTAGTGTCTGCATTTTCGTCGCCATTGAGCGCCAGATTTGATAGGCAGCAACGTCATTGGAGAGCCATATTGGAGTATATCAGTGATATTCCCTACGTCGGTGGTCAGGACAACATAGTCACTGATTGTCTTTTAAGGGAGGTTAACACAGTCCAGATTGACTCATTTGACTTCCAAGCAGTAACGGGCAGCACACTATTTTGCCCAAAACCTTTATTCTCGTCGTCCTCATCGAAATCGGATGCTAAATTTATTAAAGAGCTGGCATCGATAATGGCACAGATCCACTTCGCAAGAGTATCTTTAAGATACCTGTACTTGGTGCCTAAGCCTTTCGTGCCCCGAGACCTGCAGAATATAACGAATGTTTGGGTCTGGATAGACCGATTTCGCAAACCCTCGAAGCACCATATGCTGGCCCTTTTCCGGCGAGCGAGCGTGGCAGCAAGGTATTCAAGCTGAAATACCCTTATGGAAGAAGGAACACTATCTCAATAGACCGATTAAATCTGGCGAAATTGCCCACCTTATGCGATGATTACGTGCCAGGTAATCAGCGTCTTACAAGGACACAGGATAGGCACACGAGAATGAGCCGCAGTTTGCCGCGTGGAGAACCTGTATTAGGAGTAGGTGCTACCTCTGGCAACGCGCAAGATACCACAGTGGGAACCGGGAAAGGAAACGAGCAGAAGAAGGATCTCGTTTGCTAGGGACAATTTATATTATTATTATTATTGAACATTGCGTAATCATAAATGGATCGCCACTCTTGTATGTCATAAAGGCATAAATACATATACAAGCCTCGCTGAACCATGTTATTTGTTTTATGTAGCTTAAAATTTTTATGTTAAAAGAGGCATAAATATACTTACATGACTCTCTCACCCATTTTTGCCTTGTAACTCTGAGCAATGTAATAGTTATAGCCACAACTTATCGATATTTCATGTATTTCCATTTTGGGGGGGGGCAGGTTATACAAGCCCTTTCTTAGCACACTTGTATTCATGTGTAAGTGATGTAAATTTCAATGCCCTGTGCGTATGGGTAAAGAGTTAAGTCAGATAGACGATCGATAGTAAAGAACTAATTACGGTTCGTTTAACGTAACGAAGCCCGCGTTGTACCTGCCTGAGTCTTGTCTCCATAACACTCGCTTTCCTGACCGGTAGTGAAATATTTGCTGACCGTAATCATGTAAGCGCGAGCCTCCCTTTTGCTTTACTTGTTTTGTTTGTTGGAATTAAACATTTACTTTTTTACGTGATTCCTCTCAGTCCTTTCTCGATCACAAGTCTTCGGTAAGCCCAGCCAAGCCGGAATATTATTTGAGTATCTTTTGGAGTTAGATACGTGATTAAAGCCACCTACCACCTCACTCGTGGGACTTGAGGGACCTCTCCAAAATATCCTCGTCATTTTAACCTTCAAACTGGTGACCTCCTTCCTCTCCCATAAAATAGGTTTCCTCATTCCCGCATAAACTGGTGACGGTTTACTTTTCCTCCTTGCCATAGAGTGGTGACGTGAGCCCCCCTATAACATAATTTCACGGACGACAAAAGCCAAAAGGCCCTATCAAACGTCATCCGCCTCTGTCATAGCATTATGTCTGATCATACTTCTAAAATTGAAATTTAAGCCATGCAGAGGAATGCGTCGAAAACAAAAAGCATCATCATCAAGGCTTGTCAAAATCCAAATCACCAATAATATACAACAATAAAAAACTGCATCTACAGGAATAAGTCCAAATCCTCCCCCCCCCAAGTTAACCCCCATCCCTCTAGATATAATAATCCAATCGCCTTGAAAACTTAAGTTTGGACTAGCTACTGCATCAGGTGATAAATAATTCCAGTAATCTACCACTCACTCTGTTAGTGAAAAAATATTTTCTAACATCCAACCTGCACCTCTATTTTTTTAATTTTCAAGTGGTAGTAATTCGACCTATAGTCGAATTACTACCTTCCAATTCAAATAAGTTGCCAAAATCCAACTTATCCATCCCAGAACAGATTTTAAAAAGCTCAATCATATTCTCCCCTCACACATCTTATTTCAAGTGAGAACATATTTAGTACCCTCAGTTTATCTCCATATTCAAAGTGCTTCAAAGAAGGTATTATTTTTGTTTCCCTACTTTGTACTGACTCTAGCAGGTTGATATTATGTCTAAAATGTGGTAACCATGTTTAAATACAGTACTCTAAATGTGGACTGACATATGAGTTGTAGAACTTTAGGATAACCTCTTTACTCTTGTTGCTAACATTCTTCTTAATATATCCTTAATGTACTCTATTTGCTCTACTTTTTGTATCAATACACTGCCTCGAAAACTTTATTGACCTATCTACTACTACGCCTGATTCCTTCTCATCCTCAACTGAATTCAGCCAATGCCCATCCATTTAATAGCTACATTCCCTATTATCCCTTCCTATGTTAATAACTAGGAATTATATAAGGTTAAAGGTTATCTGCCACTTCTAAGCCCAAGCTAATAACTTAAGTCACTCTTTCCTTTAAAGCTACTCTCAACTTCTTTGACTTCAGCTTCCAAATTAGCCCTGCTTTTGACAGCATCCTTCCCAAGGTCATTTATATAAACTATGAATAATAATGTGCCTACAATTGATCCCTGAGCTACGATAAGTTTTTCTTTTCAACTTTTAAATCGGCATTTTCAGATACGATAATACTTGTTTTTACAACTTAATTTCCACTACGAATATTGAAGAGATTAATTAATTGTTCAAAGAGAAACTATAACAAAATTCCTACAAGGAAATTGAATATGGACGATCATCAGTTCCTCGATGAAAATATTCGGAGCATTAAACGAATTTTGACATTGCTCTCATACCCAGCTCTAACCCAAAATTAAAAAAAATAATAACGGGTATTGCCAAAGTCGGGTTACACTCGTTACAACACTCTCAACAAAGGACACAACGATAGTTTTGATGTAGTTGGACACGTTTTTATTGTTTTAATATATTTGTATATGGCCGCCCTTGGCCAAGAGACCCGAAGGCTGTGCACATATTGCGGACGAAGTCCTTCATCATGCTGGATCACGAAGTTGACAGAGGACTTCAGCAGCTTATTGACGTTGCTGTGGCAGACATTGCAGGGCTTGCACTGGACATGCGCCCACACACTGTTGTTAATGGAGATTGAGGTCGGGCGTCTGCGGTGGGCAAATTCCTTTTGACCAAAAGTTAATATTTGACCACAACCACTATTGCACGGTTTTGGCTGAGTGGGCCGGGGCAGCATCCTACTGAAAGACGTATTACGCCTTCTTCATGATCTTTCTCACCCAGATCAGGACTTTCATGGCAATGTAATCGGCCGCGGTACGCCTGTAACCGGTCGAGAACCACAACGGCAGCATATTCTCGCCATTCGAAGCCATGACGTCGAGTCATCACGGAGGCGTGGTGCTTGATCGTGGACACGTAGTTGACCTTGGAGACATCATGCCTAAAGCTTACCACGCAGTCGTTCTGCTGATGAACAGATCGACTGTGAAACTTCCCCCCCCCCCTCCTCATCAAATAACTTGGAATCAAGCCAGTTCCTAATATCACTCAAATACGTATGTATATCAAAAACATGATTTTCGAGTCTGCTCTATTTGATTCTATTCCAAATTTTAATTTATCCCAAGGAAGTTTCTACGGATTTAGTTTGATAGAAAATCAATTACCGTAAAGGATTCCAACAAATTACACAAATAAGGAATAATCTAGTGTTGCAATTTGTTAAAAGCGTAAATCAAACCTGCCACTAAGAAGTTACCAACGGCCGAATTCTAATCTGGATGATTGGATTTCTCATATTTCATAGCGGGAAGTCCTAAATGTGACAAACCTTGACTGGACTCAATTATATATATATATATATATATATATATATATATATATATATATATATATATATATATATATATATATTTAGTATAACAGGTTTTATTAAAAGCGACGGCTAATTTCGCAATTGTGATTTTCTTTTCACATCTTTCTATTTGTCTTATATTTGCCTTTTTGTCTGGGTTAAGCTCGTGGATAAGTTCTCCTAAATTCATTAAAAGTCGGTTTTTAAACTTAGAAAGGGAATAAGAAAAGATTCCTACAGTGAAAACACTATTTATCTTACGCTTTTCGATACACTTGTACCATCTTCAGAGATTAAAATAAGAATACAAGTAAAAAGAGAAAACAGTGGTTTATATATCAATGAACTATAACAAATGTACAAACGAACGGGAAGATCTGGTAGTGTAAACATATTGACGAACTTACGAACATGTTAGGATAGGGTGAGGAGGGTTAGGCTAAGAAAACATCTCAAATTCTTGGTCACGTTCAAGGCGATGAAGGCTCTTGATCGGGGGGTGGGGGTTAGGTATTCCTCTTGGTTCGGCTCCTAATTTTGTCGCTTGGTAGTACTCCGTTTGAATTGAATTGAATGCTAAGCTTGGGTTGTTTTTCTTGTATGTGAATGGCTTCTAGAAAAAGTAGTTACCGGCGATCTGGTGAACGGTCAATAATTTTGGTGTTTTCTTCTAACATTTTTCTGTTGAGATTAGTTCCGTGGTTTTGACTTAAATGATTTGGGGGGTGCGCCGTTGCTTAGGTGGTAGGTCAATCTTCTCGATAATTTAGTTTCCGTCATTTCGATATATGAGTGGGGGAGGAGCAGACAGCCTCCTAGGTTGCATTTGTACTCATATATTAGGTGGGTCCTTCGTTTAGGTTCAGGTATGAGTTTCTGATTATTTTTTCATGATGAGGGTGGCGGTGCGTTTAGTTTTATAATACATAGTTAATGTTATTTTCTGCTCTGTATTTATAGGCTTCATGGATCGGTTAATAATTTCTTTGATTACCCTTTCATCGATTCGGTACTCCGTGTTCATCGTATTAATTTAGAAAAGTTTAATTTTATTTTTTATGCTGTTGTTTCCGTTATTGTGTTGTTCTTTGAAGTAAAATTGGGCCACTTTCTTCTTGATAGTTGCATGTACCTCGCGGTTGCTTAATCCATTGTGGACGAGTACTTAAGTGGCTCTCTCACATCTCATTGTGTGTATTCTTCCAAGTATGGCAGTGAGTGAAAGGCACGATGAATATAAGCGTTAAATACAATTTTCTTGTATAGTTCTGGACATTCACTTTCTGCATTCATGCAGAGGCCAGGATTGGTAGTTTTTACGTATACTTTCGTCTACTTGACGGTACATATGTTTGTTGGGAACATAGAACGGGGCTTCCGAGGTATAAGAGTTGTCTCAGGGCAGCTTTGGCTATCCAAATAGGGGGCCGATATTTTGGAGCAAAAACACGTTCTAATATTATTTCTATTGTTTCGGCAACCGGAACGTTTGTAAACAAAGACTCGACGTCCATGGAAGCTATTAATCTTTAAGAGCTGGCTACTCTAATAATATTAATGAAATCAGTGGCCGATTTTATGGTATAAAGTTGGGGAACATAGGGTGTTAATATTTTGTTTAAAATTTGGCCAGTTCATAGGTAGGGGTAGGGATCTAACTTATTATTAGGCTAAGCGGGTTTCCTGCCTTGTGGGTCTTCACATTACTGTAAGCATAGCGGGGGCTCAAGTAACCATTTATTTTCTTAATCTTGAGGTTTCTTGGCTATTTGTTGATGCCTTATATGATTTTGTTCACTTTCTTTTTGATGTCGTCGATTGGGTTCCTTGTAATTTTTTAAAAATTTGTCTGATCATTAAGTATGGTGTCCATTTTCGTGAGGTACTCTTTAGAAGGTATAATGAAGAAGATACTTGCTTTGTCTGCTATTCTAATGGTAATTGTGGGGTTATTTTTAAGTTGTTTGGCGACTCCAGCCCTCGGGCTGTTTAGGCTTAGCCAGAGTAAAAACTTAGTAAAGTGAACTTGGATTGGCAAGCTGTTTTAAATTCTCCCAACACTGACTTCAAGAAAGTAATGCCAGCCAATAATTTGGCTTCTTTTATTGAGCCTGGTCGCAGTTCATATATTTTCGTCCAGCGTCTGGCGGTCGTCTAAAAAGTACCGTGTATCAAAAACTATCATTCGTAGCAGACGTTCTCTCGACATCGTTCACACGCGCTTGATTCGGGCTCAGAAGTTACAGCCCGAGTTGTTATATATAATCGTAAAAATGAAAAGTAATTAAAATTCAATGTTTTCTTGAAAGAATAGATTTATATAGACATTAGTATTAAATTTCAAATCTATGGAAGGTTTTCTTTCTACAATATTCTTAAAGGAACGAA